>OY755040.1:119326583-119926583 GCA_963576565.1 Aspidapion aeneum
TTTGGTGGATGTCTAATTAAGAATAGATTTTAATATATCTTGTGCTTTTTATAATGTTTAAATATTAATACATATTTAATACGGTAATGCATCTACAGGCATAGTTTTCATTTTCAGAAAGCGATCCCGATTTTGAAAAATAATTCCGATTTTTTGAAGATTTACGATCAAAAATCAGTTGAGCTTTCAAACATTTATCATTTACGAATGTAGGTACCCAAAATCTGAAATAAAACGCGGCAAAACAAATTATTTGGTACCGGAAAATTTTACATTAGTTTTTTAGCCTTCCTAGCATGCACAGCAATGGCTAGAGAAGGTATTGTTTTCGACGAAAAATAAATTTTTGAGATAACACCGAAAATGTCTTATTTGGGTCTATTTTGACCTATCCTAGCAATATCGTCGTGATTTCTGTCTGTGTGTGTTTGTTCGTAACACGATATCTCCTAAACCGCTGAACCGATATTCATAAAATATACAGGTAAAATAGTGTTCGACACTAACGAGCTGATTAGATTTTAATGGTAATGAAAATTTTTAAATATTTAAACATTTTAACGGAGCATCGCATCAATATGCGGTTTTCGGAATGTAGTGGAATGTATTTTGCTCAATAATTTGTATTATAACCAAAAACATCGTAGGAGCTTTAGTTTCTGAGATATTTACAAAAAACTGTTTTTAAGGCTGATATATCGTGGCTTCACTTGAAGTGTGGTAATATGCTATATAGGAAGGTATCAGATCCCTCATGGATCCATTTATTTTAATTAAAAAAAAACATAACCATCAGAAATACCATTAGACAAGAATCGGTTTGTACGGTCGTCCACTTTTTTAATGTCCACTTAAAATTGCCTAGAATCTTCTGCATGGAAAGTCCAAAGTTTCGGCAGGCCCTAGAAACTACTAAAGCAAATCGTTTTAAAGTCATGATAAGTGAAGTGAACTGTTCGAAACCTTACAAGACAAATATAAGAAAACATTAAAAAGTGGGCCAGTTTTACAAAAAATACCTATATTGATTGGTGTTCTTATTAATTTTTTCACACTTTATGGATAAAGAATATCGATCCAAACTCTCATATTAATATTTGAGCAAAAAGTAAGATGTCAGGGATAAAAAGTTAAAGTCAGTGATGAAAAATGACAGATCAGGTATAAGAATAAGTTAAAAAGCTTTCAAAAAACTAAAAACATTCCCACAGAAAATCCGGAAAAAATATCTATAAGTGCGAAAAATAGCATATAAATTTCTTAAATTTTTATCCTTTGGTAAAAACTTACTGTTATGTGGATAAAAAAGACTTAAAAGTAAGTCAAATATATATAAAATATAAAAGGACAATATTTTGTTCGATTAAAAATTATTAAGGAATTCGACATAATTAATCAAACTTTGGATACATTCTTTAAAATCCCACCAAATCAAAATTAATTTTATCGAAAGAGATTTCAAAACTAATGCAAAGACCCTTGCGGGCGGTAGAATTTGTAGATGAAGGATTAAAAAAATAGCGTGAATGTCAGAATGCTCCCAAATAATAATTTATTTTAATAAAAAAAGCAGATTGTGTTACTTATTTCATAAATGTGCATAATCGGAATGGAAAATAAAGACAAGTCCCGCCCCCCCCCAAGCCTAAGATTTTTTTAGATATTTTCCACATATTTCATGAACAAATACAAAAATAACATGAAATACGACATCATGGGGTCTCTCCCCCCCAAGACATATTCCTGGGTGCGCTACTGATAAAGACTACTTAATTATCATATACAACGATTTTAGAGGTCTTAAAGGTATAAACATTATAACAAAGAACTTAAAAATCTATGGAGACAACTCAAAACTAATTAAATCATGAACGCCAGTATTTACGAAAGGGTCTACAGTGCTACAATCCTAGGTGTACAAGTCTCTAGATTTTGGTTGAAGGTTTAACTTATTTTTCCCGTGAATGTAATAGTTTTTAATATTTATATAAAGTGTTCATAAATACCTTGCGATATGTATAAAGGTTGGAAATAAATAAAAAGAATATAATATTTTGGTTTAAAAATGGTAGCCATATTTAAGCCTCCAAACGTCACCAGGAGATGTCCAATAAAAATGGTGTGAGCCAGTGTCAGTTGTCCGCTATAATGCATACATAGTTTTAAATTATTTATGTATTGTTTAGGTTTGAAAAATTTTGTATAAGTTTTGTTTATCAATCATTAATTATTTCTACTGTTTATTTAAACCACCCCTTAGGGGTGGTACTACAATTTGACACTATTTTTAACGGGAATCCTATGAGGGCACGGACTAAATTTCCAAAAAATGACATTTCGTTACAAATTTTTTATGTGGTTTTTCTTTATTTCTAAAGTAAATTTGAATTTGTATGAGATGAAACTGAGAAATGCTTACTATCATATTGCACATTAGGGTGAACCAAATCTTTGTAGTTATTTGACCTGTGAGTATTAAAAAATACACTTAAACCGGTCGGTATCAAGTCTATAGACTTAATACTTAAACCCGGCCTAAAATGCTAAGTTTTAAGATCTTAGTAAATAATGGTGTAAATGTTTTACTGTTTGCATTTTCAAGTTTGTATTTAGTATTTGGTCCAAACCACACAATAAATAATTCGTGTGGTCCAAATTTTGTTATTCAAAAAATTGAAGCCATATTGATAGCCGCCAGGGGCGGTCAAAGAAAGGATCAAAATATGAACCGTAGCGAAGGTTGGAAAAAAAACACGGGCAGGGTACAAAATTAACAAAAAAAAAGGCGAAGAACATTTTTATAAATTGGCCAACGTCAATCAAAATATCGTCGCGGTTGACGTGGAAAAATGAACTGCGGGCCTTTTTTTTACTGGCAGGTACCAGTGGCGGATCCAGGGGGAGGAGGCAGAGAGGCCTCTCCCAGACCAAACTTATTTTTAACTTCCTAGCCCGCGCAGCAATGACTCGAAAAGGTATTAGTTTCGACGAAAAAATTTTTTTTGAGATAACGCCGAAAACTTGTTATTTGGGTGCATTGGTATCTTATTATTATCATCTTAGCAATATAGTTGTAATGTCTGTGTGTGTGTATGCCTGTCCATAACACAATAGCACCTAAGCCGCTAAACCGATTTTCATAAAATTTTCATTTAGATTGTTCGACACTGTAATGAGCTGATTAGATTTTGGGCAAAAACCATTAATGCCAAGTTTTTTGACAACTTCAATTTTTTAAAATTCTACCTTTTTAACGGAGCATGGCATCAATATGCGGTTTTCGGAATACAGTAGACCAGGTTTTGCACAATAATTTGTGTTATAACCGAAATCTTCGTGGGAGCTTTGGTTTCTGAGATATTTACAAAAACTGCTTTCAAGGCTGATTTATCATGGAGTTCACTTAAAGTATGATAATCTAATAGGATAGCTAGGAAGGTTCGCTTGTGACTTTGCACTTTCCCCCCGGGAAATCATGGATACGCCACTGACAGGTACCTATACTACACATTGCATTTAACACTTGCATGGTTTTTAAAAACTGAACCTATAGGCGGGTTTATTTTAATAACTTTCTTGTCCGGCCAGAATAAAATGAAGCGCAAAAGAGATGGCTTCAATTAGCGCTATCTTTCTCTGTCCAGTGGCGTGCTATAATTTTTTTATTTATCATTATTATGTATTAATTTTATATTTTACTTCTCCTAAGCATTTTTTGCTGAAAAACTCCATACCTTATTTTTCTTTAAAAAAAATATTTTTTCAAAACTTTTAAACTTATTTTATTATATAGATACCTACCTATTTCATTACGAATTTAGGAACCTAAAAAATAACCAATTTTCTTTCCAAATTGCAAAAATCCAAAACCATTCCTAATATCTTTAAAATTGGAACTCCACACAGTTTTATTAAATATCTCTTTAGGTCTTGGGAATGCTAAAAACAAACTTTTTTGTTTAACTTTTTCTCAAATTCATAGTTCTTTTAATTAAATAAATTCATTGAATTAAAACAATTAGCCACGTGATTCAAAACAGGCGGTCTACCAATCAGCTGTGAGTGACGTCACAAAATAGTAAACGCCTCGAACGAAACTATTTTCTGTGTTATTTTATTATGGAAGGTAATGTTTGCTTTGGTTTAGAGTGCGAATTATCGTCCTATATTAGATTTTATTTTGTGTTTTGCTTATAAAAAACATTTTCAATGGAAAACGGATTCTCCAAAGCCGATAGCTCCAACTTGCCAATGCTGAACTCCTTTATGGTGGCAGGCAGTGGTGTAGTGTGGGGGGCGCGAGGGTTCAACGCCCCCCCGCCCCGCCCCGAGGATACTGGCGCCCAATTGGTGGCCGAAGTGCCCTAAGGCCCCAACAGCAAATTCAGAGGGCGGCAAAGGAAAGTAAAGACATGATGACCTCTTTTTTTTTTTGGTCACAAGATTTTTGTGGGGCGCCCGTTTTAGCTGTCGCCCCTTCTCCCTCCCGCCCCCTCAGGCACGCTACGCTGACGGTGGCAGGCTTCTTTGCCAACAACAGTGATTTTTGTTCTGCGGAATTTAGAAACGTTAAAATGTTGATGTAAGTATTCGATGAGTTGTTTTATATATAACTGAAAGTTTTTTACGATATTCTTCGCCTACTTTTACTCATTTAGATTTTGAGGTAAAGTTACATGTTTTGCTTTTTTGTTTAATATGCCACTTACAATAGATTCGTTATCTGAAAAAAACAAAAACAAAATTCATGTTGTAATAAACCGAGGGAGGGACAGGTAGGCAAAAAGTATACTACGAGCAGCAATACTTGAAGTACTGCATAGGTTACTCTGCATAGTCCTGTGTAGGTACTGCCTAGTCCTTTCTATGCACTGCCTAGTCTTGCATATGTACTGCTCAGTCCTACATTTAGCCTGCATGTGCACTGCCTAATCCTGCATTTAGAGGTACTCCCTAGTCCTGCCTAATAACTGCCTATAGCACCGCCTAAAAATTTGTACACCTTTCTGCCTATTATAGTTGTTTACCTCTTGTAATAAACATAACCTCAAAAATTTCATCGTCATTTACGAAATAGTTATATATATATTATAGACAACGTGAGAAAAATTAATAGAAACAATTTAGTTTTACTCACATCAAAGTGATCTTTATAAATGTAAAGTGAAGATGTATTAGATAAGGCCCTTGGGTCTCATCAAACAAGTTCTAGCCACTTTTCCGTTATTTTACTGCTGTAGGCACATTAATAAATTTTTTTACATAAAAAACAGTAAAAACACAGACCAAAAACAAAAAAACACTTGAGGGCCGTGTGTCCGCGAGTTTACTGCGCTGTGACGTCATTGCAACGCCATGCTAGAAATGAGCGTTTTAGCGGCAAATTCAAATCGGCAATTAGAAACCTTGATTTTAAATGTGTTCCATGATAAAATATACTATTTTAACAATTTTGCATAGCAAATTAGGGATCTATGTATCATTCTAAACTCTTTTCTAAAATTTGTCAAATACCCTATTAAAGAGTGTAACTATAGATGCATGGATTACCGCGGTACAGTGGTTGACTTACCTATACCGTAGTAAAGAATGAATTTACGCAGCCCTCGTCATTATATTTTCATTGCTTACCACGGTACGATGACTGATTTACCTGTGCCGCAGCAAAGAATATATTTACGTTGCCCGGCGGTGAATCTAAATAAATCAATCCATGATGGATCTGATACCTTCTTAGCCAGCGTATTCGCACACTTCAAGTGAATCGAACCACACCGAACCGTTATAACACAAATTATTGAGCAAAACGTAGTTTACTATATTCCGAAAACCACATATTAATGCGATGGTCCGTGAAAAAGTGAGCATTTTTAATAAATAATTTAATAATTTTTTCGTCGAATATAATTTCTCTAGCCATTGCTGCGCGGGCTAGGAAGGTAAAAATAAATAAATTTATACATCTTCGTAAGTGAAATACAATATTGTTGCTGTAAAATTCAATTTATAGTATAGTATTGAGTGTTGGAACCTACTAATTTCGAATTTCCAAGACCTGAATCTAATGCCTGTCTACACGGTAAAAAAAATTGTCTTAGATCAAAGCAAATTGCTTTGAAGTAAAATAATTTGTACTTTCCTATTCACCAAGAAAATATTTTCTTGATTTAGCACAAAAAGTGTCTTGCCTCTTTATTTTAATGTGAATCAGAAATTGTTTTATTATAAATTTGAACTGAATTAATCTAAGGAACCGTTTTCTCTGAAAACAAAATATTATTTATATAAAGACAATTTGCTTTGTTACAAAATGGAGTATAGGTACTGCAACAAAACAATTAAAGAAGAAAAATAAAGTTTCATTTCATTGCAATATTAAACGCTGCGTTAAACTAAAAATAAATATTTTAATTTTTTAAGGTAAAACAAATTTATTCAAAAAAAGAAGGTGTACTCAAAAATGTCAAATTAACAAAATCAAATTTAAATAAAACTTATCTAGGTAGCTATGGTATCGAAGAACCACAAGAAAACGTATTTCAAACATTTTATGAATAAGATAATTAAATCTTTTGAACCCTGAATATTGTTTTTTGAATTTACCATTGTAAAATGTAAAAATAAACAATTAGCTCCCCGATAGATAACATAAAGCTATATTTATCGCAAAAAGATTCAACCAAAACAAAAATATGAAAGAAATTTTATCTACAATATCAAGGTATGACATGCATAAAATAAAACTATAACAAACACGTCATAAATCATGGTATTAACGTCATTGGTAAAATAATAATTAGTAGGTACCTAATATGAAAAAATAAAATTAAACAATTAACTAACTATCATAAATGATAATAAAAACAAGATGAAGGATTTTATTAGTAGGTAGGTATTGAAAATGATAAAATATAAATTGTAAAATCTTCTTGGACAGTCTTGGGCAAAACTAAAGGGCAATGGAAAAAGAAAAAAGAGTATCTTCCTTTCTTTATACTATGAATTAAGTCAGGTCAGACGGCCACTGTCTTCGAAATTTTAAAATTTAATTTAAGAATTAAATACATTTCTAAAAACTATGTTAATAAAATATTTATTTAAACCATGAATTGAATTTTACTTAACAATTTTTAAAAGAAAAATAAGGAAAATGGAAAAATAAAAATAGAGGTTTGTAAAAGATCTGTAGTGTCTTCAATATCCACCTCTTTTTAAAGTATGAATTAAGTCTAGTCAGCGCTCAAGTTGCAGATTTTTAATATTTATTTAACAACTAAACATATTTCTATTTATTTTATGAATAAGATAAATAAATAATTTGAACCTCGGATATTATTTTTTGAATTTACCCTTGTAAAATATAAAAATAAACAATTAACTCCCCGATAGATAACATAAAGCTATCTTTATCGCAAAAAGATTCAACCAAAACAAAAATATAAAAGAAATTTTATCTACAATATCAAGACATGAAATGCATAAAATAAAACTATAACAAACACGTCATAAATCATCGTATTAACGTCTTTGGTAAAAAATAATAAGTAGGTACCTAATATGAAAAAATAAAATTAAACAACAATTAACTAATTATCATAAATGATAATAAAAACAAGATGAAGGATTTTATTAGTAGGTATATTGAAAATGATAAAATATAAATTGGGAAATCTTCTTTGGACAGTCTTGGGCAAAACTAAAGGGCAATGGAAAAGGAAAAAAGAATATCCTCCCTTCTTTATACTATGAATTTAGTCAGATCAGACAGCGGCCAAGTTCGAAAATGTTTAATTTAATTTAAGAATTAAACACATTTCTAAAAGTCATGTTAATAAAATATTTATTTAAACCATAAATTGAATTTTACTTAACAATTTTTAAAAGAAAAAAAGGAAAAATAAAAATAGAGGTTTGTAAATCATCTACAGTGTCTTCAATATTCACCTCTTTTTAAAGTCAGCGCTCAAGTTCCAGATTTTTAATATTTATTTAACAACTAAACATATTTCTATTTATTTAAGATAAATAAATAATTTGAACCTTGGATATTATTTTTTAGATTTACCATTGTAAAATATAAAAATAAACAATTAACTCCCCGATAGATAACATAAAGCTATCTTTATCGCAAAAAGATTCAACCAAAACAAAAATATAAAAGAAATTTTTTCTACAATATCAAGACATAACATGCATAAAATAAAACTATAACAAACACGTCATAAATCATGGTATTAACGTCATTGGTAAAAGAAAAATAAGTAGATACCTAATATGAAAAAAAAAACAATTAAAGAACAATAAACTAACTATCATAAATAATAATAAAAACAAGATGAAGGGTTTTATTAGTAGGTATTGAAAATGATAAAATATAAATTGTGAAATCTTCACTGGACAGTCTTGGGCAAAACTAAAGGGCAATGGAAAAGCAAAAAGGAATATTCACCTTTTTTATATTATAAATTAAGTCAAGTCAGGCAGCGTTCCAAATTTTTAAATTTAATTTATAAATTAAACATAGATATTTCTAAAAGTCATGTTATTAAAAATTAATTTAAACCGTAAATTGAATTTTACTCAACAACATTTAAAAAAAAAGCAAGGAAAACGGAAAAATCAAAATAGAAGTTTGTAAAAGACCTGCAATATCTTTAAAAGTATGAATTAATTCTAAACAGCGATTAAGTTTCAAATTTTTAATATTAATGCAGTGAAAATATCTAAAAAAATCTTGGGCTTGAGGGGGGGGCCGGGCCCCCCCCTGGGTGCGCCCATGATTAATGTAAGAACTAAACATATTTCAAAAGCCATGGTAATAAAATATTAATTTAAACTATAAATTGAATTTAATTAATAATATTTAAAAGAGAAACAAAGACAATGGCAAGCTAAAAATAGGAGTTTGTGCAAGTCCTGCAGTATCTTCAATATCCACCTCTTTTTAAACTCTGAATTAATTAAAGTCAGCGGTTAAGTTCAAATTTTTAAATTTAATTTAAGAATTAAACCTATTTCTAAAATCCATGTTAATAAAATATTTAAACCATAAATTGAATTTTACACTAAAAATATTAAAAAGAAAAACCAGGATAATCCGAAAACTAAAATTAGAAGTTTGTAAAAGATCTGCCTTATCTTAAAATTTTCATTAATTAAAAAAAAAACCTTTTGTCATGTAAACATATTACCTAATATTATAAGACAAAAAACATATGTGACACGCATGCTAAAAAAATATACATACATAACTTTTATAAAAATAATAATATACTGTACTTATCTCAATAATATCAATACACCAAAATGATGAAACAGTTGAAAGGCAATTATCGGGTCGCAGCCACCGAGCGTCGTGACGATGGACGCGACGCGTCGAAGTAACGATGACAACGCCCTCTCCGAATCTGCGAATCGACGACGACGCGCGTCGACTCTTCGCTCCTTGCCGTTTGATGCATATAGGGATGCTGCTCAGCGGCGTACTACAAAGGTCACAGGACTAAAAAAAACACAAATAAATAAATAAAAAACATTTGTTAAGTTAAGCGATTTTATACAAAAATGCACTATAAAGTAAGAAATAATTTGGCAGACTTCTGTCTACATTTAACTACAGTCTAGATTTAACAATGTCGCATTATACAGGGTGTCCCATAACTTAGGGGCCATAGGCTAACAGGTGATAGAGGAGGTCATGTCTGATTAAAAAGTTCCTATAATGCATGCACAATGCAAAACTCTTTCTTTGTCGAGATACAGAGCATCAAAGTTGGCGATTTTTTAAACTTTTTTGATAATAATTTAAAAAAAACGCAGTAAAAATATGAAATTGGGTAAAGCCGTGTATTAAAACAGGAGAAATAATTAAAAAAAAAAAATATTCGGTCAATTTTTTTTAGAAAAAACTATTTTTTTGGTATAAATTTTTATAAATGTCATATTAAACGCAAAGCTTTTTTTATATTTTTTGTTAATAAAAACAAGTCTCTAGCGAGACATGGTAGATAATAAAATATAATGGATATTTTTTTAAAGAATAAGAAAGCAAAAATTAACTTTTTTAAAAAATTGTTGTTTACATTTTTAGGGTTACTTTGACAGCTTTTATCATCTCAACTTGTAATTTTATCAAAAAAATGATTATCACTTTGAATCACATTTAGCTGTGTATTCAACTAGCTGTGACAGAATTTATTGTTTTTCCCCCACTCATCTACCTTTAAAAATCCTATATCTTAAAAACATATGTGTGTTGACCCCTATGTTATATAAACTTTCTTCTCGGAAATAACCTCCTCTATCACCTGCTGCTCTATGGCTTCTAAGTTATGGACACCCTGTATATTAGCTCACACATATACTAAACTATAGTAGTGTGAGCTATAGTGATCCTAATTTTTTCGAGAAAAAAAAAAAGTTGCTCCGATTTCAAAAATTTTTATATATCTTTGCGTTTCAGATGATTTTGAAACTTTTTTGTCGCGCTGTCTGTCTGTCTGTCTGTCTGTATATCTGTAACGACCAACGCGCATAACTCAAAAACCGCTTGCCCGATTTCAATGAAAGTTGGTGCCTAGGCTGGGTCTTGGGTCGAAATGGTCCCATTTAAAAATGAACAAAATCCACCGAACACAAGCCAAATAAAAGGGTGGAGGTAGGTTTCAGAAATTAAAGTTTATGTGAAAATATGGCGTGTGTAATACCAATTGAAAGGTAAGTGAGTCTGGTGTTAAACAAAATACATTTTAGTTTAAAAAAGAAAGGGTGGGGGTAGATTTCCAAAATTAAAGTTTACGTGAAAGTATGGCGTGTGTGATATCAAACGAAAGGAAATTGAGTCCGGAGTTAAGCAAAACGCATTTTAGTTTTTGTTTTTTTTAAGGGTGGAGGTATATTTCAAAAATGTGAGTTTAAGTCAAAACATGGCTTGTGTGGTATCAAACGAAAGCTAATTTAGTCTGGAGTTGAATAAAATATATTTGAGTTTTTAGGTATATTATTTCACACGTGCACTATAAGTATAGTACCTAGTATGAGCTTAGGGGCCCATATATTGGCAGAGTATTTTTAAGTGTGATATAAAATCGTGGCGCGACCATTGAGATATATATAACCATATATGTAAATCTGCCAAATTATTTTTTACTTTTCAGTGTAATTTTTTAATAAAATCGTGTAACCTCAAAAATATTTTTTTAAATTTTATTTTTAACTATTTTATTCTTGGTCAAAAAGAAACAAAAAGCAGGAAGTATAATTATTGCATTCGCAACCTTTCCATCGCATTTGTGTTTATCTGCTTTGGATCCAAAGTTATACATTTACCCCTCTACACACCTCAACCACCCCCTAATCTGTTTTTCTACCATAAAATTGTATTGTCTGTCACCAGAACAAATAATAAATCTGAAAACCTTAACACATATCTGTTTAAATTTGAAAGTTGAACTTACTTCTTTTATACGGCTCTGGAATTAAATAGCGATGTACAAAATAGGCTAGCGGGTATTAAAATAACGGTATCGAAATAGCGACAATCAAAATAGCGATGTAATGAAAGAGCGACTATCAAAACAGCGATGTAACAAAGTAGATATGTAACAAAATAGCGATTGTAACAAAGTAGCAATGTAACAAAATAGCGACTATCAAAATAGCGATATAACAAAGCACCGACTATCAAAATAGCGATGTAACAAAATAGCAACTTTTTAGCATATTTTTTCAAAAAAACTACTTTTTTGACTTTTGTCCCGGGATCCTAGAGGGTGTGAGTCCGAACCGAATTCCGTTTGGTTCAGTTCGGTTCGATTCGAATTCACACTCTCTAGGATCCCGGGAAAGAAGTCAGGGGAGTTTTAATTTTAAAGAAATTTGCTGGTTCGATTTATATCGGTTCGGTTCGGATTTACACCCTCTAGAATCCCGGGAAAGAAAGTATGCACTATTTTCTATTTTGATAGATCGCTATTTTGATTGTCGCTATTTTGGTTGTCGCTATTTTTATATACCGCTATTTTGATTTTCGCTATTTTGATAGTCGCAATTTTGATACATCGCTATTTTGATATGTCGCTGTTTTGTTACAAACGCTATTTTAATAGTCGCTCTTTCATTACATCGCTGTTTTATTACTCGCCATTTCGTACGTCGCTATTTTGTACATCGCTATTTCGTTCCGGAGCCCTTGTACACTCCTCACGCGCTTTTTCCGGTTATTTTCATTCTATTGTATTGTCTACAAATCAAATCATCAATGTTCAATGAATAGAGGCCAAATAGGGGGGTTACCCTACAAAAGGTCCGGTAGTTCTGAATTTTGGACATGTTGTTAAGCTGAGGAGGGTAGTTAAAAATCTGAGTTTTTGTCACCCCCACCCCTGTGCTCCCTCCGCCATCTTGAAAAAACCATCAAAAATTGGCACTTTTTTTAGTTTTTTGCCTTTAATTTCATTCTAGTACACTAAATCGCAAAAAGAGTTATACGAAATTTTTTAGAGGATATAATTATCTACAATTTGGTGGTACCATGGTTGTCCTGCGAGCAGTAGTAACGGAGCTAGGTAATTTCCAAAAATGACTAAAATAACGTGCTTGGGCAAATTTTCAGATTTTTTCTACTTTAGACGGCATAGGCTCCGAAATACATTATTCTAGGGTAAAAGTTCTAAGAACATATCTTGTAGAGAATTTTATCAACTACAAAATCCATTCTCTAAATGTACTTTTAAATGTTGTAATGGAGTGGGAGTAACTTTTAACTTGAAGTAAGTAAGTTAGAAAATAATCATTTTTTTAATTTAGTGCTTTAAAAGGCACGTTTTTTATTTATTTTTATTTTTTTGTGTAAATTTTGTGACGTACAAAAAGAAAAGAGGGCTTAGCGGTCAAACACCTCCTTAAACTAACCACCTCTTCAAAAACCCCCCCAGACCCCTCAAAATCTGACATATTTAGGATTTCTCAGGCAAAAAACTACAAAAAGTGCCAATTTTTGATGGTTTTTTCAAGATGGCGGAGGAAGCACAGGGGTGGGGGTGACAAAAACTCAGATTTTTAACTACCCTTTCGACCTTAATAACATGTCCAAAATTCAGAACTACCGGACCTTTTGTAGGGTAAAACTCCTCTATTCATTGTACTAAATGTATCCTCTTCACACCCCTCACCCATCCTTACACGCCACTGCTTTGAAGCATAAAAAAGCAGTTTTTGTTTTGAACCGTTGTCATCTGCCTTGATTTGATATAAATTTTATTCTCTATGTAAATGTTACGCCACTGATACTATACAGTCCGTTTAGCTCCCCAAGGAAGCGTTGAGCAAATAGGACACAGCGCACGAAAACTGTTTAGCCCATAAAGTGGACCCTAGGACAATTCGCCACCGCAGATTCGCCGCGGCTGATTCATCGCCGACGCAACTCGCCGCCGACCCATCTTTTTGCCGCCATGGTTTCAGTTTTCAATGTTATTAATTTAAGAGTCTTCTATCTATTTATCTATTTAGCTTTCTTCTTTGGACATAGGCCTCCCCAGTATCTACCACTCTTCTTGGTCTGTCGCCGTGTCTATTTAGTTCCCACACATTTCTTAAATTCGTTTGCCCATCTCATTTGGGTTCTTCCCCCACTTCTTTTATTTTCCCAAGGTCTCCAGTTTACATTACATTTATTCTATCGTCCATCGACCGGCAAATTTTAATTTTAATTTTGCTACCTCTCCTTTGATATCCCTCACTTTCGTTTTATTTCTTATCCATTCATATATTTTTCTATCTGTTAGCTTTACATCTAACATTTTTCTTTCCATTGATCTTTGGCTTTTGTTACCTTATCCATGTGTTTTTTTTTGGAGGTGTCCATGTCTGGAATACAGGAAGGAAAAAGGTTTTAAACTTACTTATTTTCTATTAAATTCGTCATCCTTTGAAAGGTAGAAATCCAGACACGAAATAAATAAATTTGCAATCTAAAACTACATCGGCGGCAAGTTGTCCTTTGGGCAATGCTACATTTTAGGGTTAATTTGCCCATCTTTCAGAGCATAAAGATAATAATAACTCTGGATAGGTACTTTTTAATTGGAAATAAAAAAAATAGGTATAAAAGTTGTGTTTTAATTAGCAATTTTAAGTGGGAAATCTGCTGTTCAATTGATTAACCCAAAATATTATTGTAAATCAGTTCTTCCAACTTATGAAATAAATAAATAAACAAAATTTTGTTTCTTTTGTTTTGAAAAAATTTTTTGACCCCTATAAACAAATGTTTTATAAGACTTGAGCGAAGTGTCTTTTCTGTATACCGTTATTTTTTTAAGTTGGCTTCGCGTAATTCGATAACTGTTAAAGGGTGCGATAAAGTATCACTTTGTGCACTTGATAGGAACTATTATTGATAGAAAAAAGGTCGAAGGAAAGTAAATATTTTTATTTTAGCAACAGATTCTGTGAAAAAAACATCCTAGACACATGATTGTGGTATTCTAAACCTTGCCCTCACGAACAGCTGCCAGGGTTCACGAATACGACATTTTCGTTCCCGGAAGACAAAGTGAGTGTGATTTCCCGGGAACGTTCCCGGGATCACTTTCTTCACGGACTTTGAAGAAAAAGGCTCTTGCCGGCGATTGTCCTTGCGGCGAGTTAGGATAACGGCGAGATGGGACGGCTGCATGCGAGCTAAGATGGCGGCGAGTTGGGTAGGCGGCGAAATTGCCCTACAAAATGTTCGGTCGGCAGCGAATCGGCAGCGGCGAATTGTCCCATTCCCCATAAAGTGGATTATGATGTATCGCGAGAGCCAGAAGACGTAAACTCTTTTTGTATTTGAACACTTTAATCTCTGTTGGCACAGAAAGTTTTTTTCAGCAACAAGTAGGATCCACAAAGCGGTTATTAGGGAATATAGATAATTAAGTTTCCACAATTGCTACCTTTGATATTATTAAATATAAAAATAGTTTTAACGCCCTTTAAGAAGGTTAAACAAAAACAATAATTGTGCATCGCATTTTAGACCTATAAAATTTTGTTTTGAAGGTAAAAATATCGATAAATAATGACTATACAGAGCGTTCAAAGTTAAGTCGACACTATTTTTTCGTGGATTGTTTCTACTAAACGCAAAAATAAAAAGGTATTAACAATTTTCTAAACCTTCCTGACAGGCAGCTTTTGATAGATTTTAAAACCAAAGTCCATATCCCTATGCTTTGGAAACTTACTTTGAGAGAAATATTATTATCCATAAATAACATTCATTACAAAAATAAATGGATCCATGATGGATCTTATACTTTCCTAGCCCATTAGCATAGTCCACGCCATATCAGTCTTACAAACAGTCTTTGTAGATATTTCAAAAACGAAAGCTTCATCGGAGTTTTTGGTTATTACACAATTATTGCGAAAAATAAGTTCAAGAAAACTGCATATTAATGCGATGCTCCGTTAAAAAGTTAGCATATTTTCAATTTTTAAACTGTCAAAAAACTGTCATTAGCATTATGGGATTTTGACCAAAAACTAATCGTCTCGTTACAGTATTGAACACTTTTTTTCATGAAAATTGGTTCAGCGGTTTAGGAGCTATCGTGTTACGGACAGATAAACACACGCGCACACACAGATATCACGACGATATTTCTAAAATAGGTAAAAAACATCCAAAGAACACATTTTTGGCAATCTTTAAAAAAAATTGTTGAGAATAATACCTTCCTTGATCCCATATGCGCTGTTTTACGTGCGCTTTTTTCTTTGTGCGGTTTTTTGGTCTGCGCTTTTTTCTGTGTGTGCTTTTTTCCTGTGCGACTATTTCCTTTTCGGTTATTTATTTATTTCGGCCAACATTTCACCAACCTTGTTCTAGAACCGCCATAGTTCAATCAAGATCTATTAGAAAATATTTTAATTTGCAAAATATTATTTTTTCTAAAAGTTGGGATGGCGAATTGTATTTTATTATACCTTAATAGTTTTTACTAGCTTTAAAAAATACATTTGCTAATTTTAATTAATTAATTGAACAGCCTATTATGAGCAAAATAATTGTGTAAACGCGACGTAAGATGTCACGTTAAAAATAGGAATGGCGCGTTTTTATTTTTTTAAAAAACGACTTCGCACAAATAACATTGGCGTTGGGCTTCGGTGGAATGCTTTAAGACCAGGGGGGGTAGAGGGGCCCGAGCACCCCCCTTACACAAATTCCACTACATTAACCGCAATTTTTAACAAGATTTACCCGCATTATAACTTTTTTGAGAAAAATGACTTAATATTCCAAAAATTTTCGTCTGCGGTGCATTTCCTACTCCTGTCAATTTTTATTTCAGACCTGAGACTTAATAAAAACAACATGAAAAAGATATATTCTAATTTTGACTTCCTCCTTGGCCCCTCTCCCCTTGAAATGTTGGTTTCGCCACTGCTCGACCCTCGGTATTTATATACATACATTACAAAATTCACGTATTTTAAAAAAGCTTTACTTTTAGCAACCTTAAAGGTCTACATATATAGTGTGTGTTGGTCTAACAATTTTCCAATATAAACTATTGTCAAAATGATTTGACATATTGGCTTGTTTTTAATATAGCAACATTGTCAACTTTGGATGAAAATTCCAAAGCTCCTGAAGCCCATCAGAGGATTTGTCCCATTTTAACGTTGTATGGAAGGATCTACTCTATAAAATACGTGAGTCTAAAAGCATTCCACCGAAGCCCAACGACCATATAATTTGTGCGACGTCATTTCGAACTGTTGATTTTTTATTTTGTTCCTGAAAGTGACAATAAGCTAAACTCCATACAGTAAAACCTCTCCTTGCGGACACCTCTATTAAGCGGACACTTCCCTTAGGCGGACAAATTTGTTGGAAGCAAGCTTTTCCCTATTTCTTTACATGTAAAATTCACTCCTATAACCGGACACTCTAATAACCGGACGCGGACAATTTTTTTGGTTAAAAAATTGTGAAACCTCCCTTAAGCGGACGCGATCCTCTGACAACTGGACGGAGCGCTGCATGAAATGGGCATAAATATTATGGAGCATGTTGGCAACAGCGCACTCTGCAACCGGGGAATTACCTCTTTCCGTTTAAGTGCTTCGTATTTACAACACACGGTGGATAGAATAGAGCGGAGTTCGGATCTTATATATATATATATATATATATATATATATATATATATATATATATATATATATATATATATGTCGAATTTTTCACGTCACTGGTGGTCCAGCTGATTTTTATAAACAAAAGTTAGATGATATGAACAACGGAACAACTAATATTTTTTTAATTTATTGAAAACTAAGGCAAATTTCCACTGTTTTCTAGTACATTCTTATAAAACATAATTTTCTAGACGTTTTGTCGTTATTTTCTTTTAGCCCGCTTTATTTTGTATTACACAAAACTTAAACTACAAGTCAAACTGAATGTGATCGTTTAGTATGAAAGGTGAACCGAGGACTTGGGAAGTAAACAAAGATGTAAGTCAGCGGATTATTTTTGAAGCTGAAACGAACACATTATTTTCTTCGAATTTTAATTTTTGTGTAAAGAGAAATGAAGCAGGCTAAAAAAAATAATGACTGGTATATCTGAAAAATATTGTTTTATAAGAATATATTAAAAAATAGTAGAAAAATTGCTTTAGTTTTCAAAAAATTCAAAAAATATTAGTTGTTCTTATTATATCTAACTTTTGTTTACAAAAATCAGCTGGACCACCAGTGACGTGAAAATTCGACATATATTTATAAGATCCGAACACCGGTCTATTCTATCCACCGTGTTTACAACATATTTTAATTGGCGGGACTGCTGTGTTTTGGTTTTATTGTTCAGCTGGGTAGTAATTGATTTCTTTGAAATGGCGCCCAGTAAAAACCTTCTTAATTTACATGAAAAAATTAAAGTTGTTAAGGATTGGGAGAAGGAACATCTATCATCACGAAAGATCGCTGAAAAGTTTAGTATCGAAAAAACTCAAGCAGCGAAAATTGTTAATAAATATATAATACAATTTCGCAGTGCTCTCTCATAAGCGGACACCTCCAATAAGCGGACAAAATCGACGAAACCGCAAGTGTCCGCTTATAGGAGGTTTCACTGTATATGATATTTTGAATGTCAGTAATATTATGTTCCTAAGAATATTAAATTTGTAAAATTATTTTACACAAAAGGCATTGGATTCAGTTTGGAAGTCCCTTGGTAATTACGTATAAGCTTGGTAACCCATTAGTTTATTAGTCTCACTTCTCATCAAATGAATTTCTAGATTTAAGCTAAAAATTCCAAAGAACTATAAAACTTTATATCAATGAACTCATTGAAATAATAAATTTCGAAACACAATTAGGTAAGTATTCCTTTACAATGCCTTGCTGAGAAAATAATGAGCCAGGTAAACAAAATGTAAATATTCAAATTTTTAATACTTTTAATGAATAAGCTTGTATGAGATTAGGCTCACAATCAATGGAATTATTTGAAATTAAATTTAATCCGTGCCAAGTGTTTTGGATTTTAATTTATTCCAACAAATTTTAGATAGGTAGTTACTCAAGGTTGGTAAAATTTATTAATTCTTCTAATTACATTGTTAAACAGTCCAATTAACATCAGTTTTATGAATATACAGAGTTTAATATGGCATCTTTAACAGGAATTTAGAAGAATTTATTTAAAAAATGTATCATAACAAAAACATTTCATGTAAAAAGGAGCCAAGTACGCGAAAGTGGTATTCCGTAAAAAGAATTGAGATAAAAGTGAAGCCAAGTTCTCCAATACAAGTTTCAAAATGAAAGGTTCTAGTTTGGAAATGTTTTTTAAACTTTGCTATTCCAGCTAAATTTCTTTATGTTCAATTTAGCACTGTGCCTAAGAGTCATTTGCAGCCGTAATACCCAAGCTCTTTTTTACAGGAAATGTTTTTGTTATAATTTCACTCCTTTTTCAAATGATTTGGATAATATTTAAGTTTTAAAGTAGTAAAATATGCGGAATATTGTTCAAAACTTTTGCAATGCCTTATTACAAATTTTGAGGTTTTTTTTTCCTATGGTTTTATCATCGTTCCTATCAGCCTTCTAAAGCTGTTTTCTAATGCTCTAGTGTTCCTGGAAGTAGGCAATTTTAATTTTACATAATTTAACATTTATAGGGGAGGAAAGTAAATTAAAATTTTAGTGTTTTTAAATTGTTTTCTATAGTTTTATCATAGTTCCTATCAGTCTTTCAAAGCTCAGCTCTGTAGCGTTTCTGGAAGGGGAGAATATTACTTCTACATAACTTTAGATTCATAGGGGAGAAAATTTAAATAAAATTTGGGGATTTTATTTCGATTTTAATTCACTTTTATCGTTTTATCATAATTCCTATCGGCCTTCCAATGCTCAATTATGTTAGTTTTACATAACTTTACATTTATAGATTGAGGAAGCAAATTAAAATTTTAAGGTTTTTAAATTTTTCCCATAGTTTTATCAGATTTCCTATCAGTCTGCCAAAGCTCAGCTCTCTAGCGCCTCTGGAAGTGGGCAATGTTACTTTTACCTAACTTTAAATGTATGGGGAAGGGGAGTGAATTAGAATTTTGGGGATTTTGGATTTTTTTCAAGTGTTTGGTCACAATTTCTATCAGTGTGCCAAATTTCAGCTTTGTAGTATGTCTGGAAGTAAGTAGAATTTTGATGATCTATACATGAGTCAGTGAGTGAATGGCAGTTTCGATGTTTTTTGAAATTTCGTAACTACTTTACTACTTTATGGAAGTCCATGAATCTTGGAGGGATTGTTAACTCTATAAAGATCTACAATTGTGCAAAGTAGAGTTTAGATAGGTCAAATATGGGCTGAAATGTTTCAAGAAAAGATGGTACAGCAGTTTCCGCGCGAACTGGGCGGGGCCTGCCGTGTCCCCAGATAAACTTTAAACTCTAAGGAAAAACAGTGACAGATGGCCAGCGGTTCCTTAATAAGTCATTCCTCCTTTGAAGAAACATTTTGTATAACTTGAAAAACACATGTGCCGCTTCCCATAATTCGAGAAAAAGAGGGGACCAACAAGCTAATGCTATAGAAAATAGTTGAAAATGGAAATCAAACAGCGCCATATTGCATTTGTGCAGCACAATAACAATATATCGACCGATTCTAGGCCTGGACGCACAGAATTCAAATAAACCAAAAGTTATTTCAAGATGTATGTTTGATTATGAATGGTGCTGACTCAAGTGCTCTATTGTGGCTCTTTTTGCAAGTTTGGAATGTATGAAATTTTATCAAAAAAAATTGGAAAATCACGTTTTTTCAAATATCCAATCCAACCCAAACTTTTCAATCGCATCTAAGATGGCCACGCAAACTCACATCTTCGTATCCGTAAATAAAGGGTGGCAAAGCAAAGTTAGAAAAACAAAAGTTTGAATAAAAAAGACCAATATTTCAAAAGATCGAAAGAATTAAAAATCGAATATACTAAAATCGATTAAAAAATAATTAATAAACAAGATTTTAAAAAAACGCATTACTCAGTGGCGTGTCGTATAGGGTTCCGGGAGGGGGGGGGCGAACGACCCCCTCCCGCCCCTCTGCGCTTGGCGCCCCTGGCGTCCTTTAAAAAAAAAATAGAATTAATAGTGTTATTATTTTAAAAAAGGTTTGTAAATTATTTAATTATTTGACTCCCATACCTATATTTGCGCACCTTAAGGTCTTCGCCCCCCCCCCACCCTTTTATCCACGACACGCTACTGGCATTATCGATTCATTCTTAATTGTTACAAGCGCGGATCTGGTTTAAAATCTAGGGGGCGTAATAGTGGAGGAAAAAATTATTTGTAATATAATTTTTTTTCTAAGGGGGGGGGGAGGTAATTCACCTGTTTGCTCTTTAATTGTTAAAAAAAGTGCATACTTTCTTTTTAAGGGGGCAGGGGGTAATTACCACGTTATCCCCCTCAAACTAGCGCTGGAATCATGGTGACAATCGGAGATGAACTTTAGTCATGGCAGACGTCGAGGCGAAAAGACAAATTATATAATCAAAAATTCAATAAAAAATATTTTTTATTGGGATTTTATTTATTTATTTTTTATGAGGGTGACGCGCGTCTATGTGGCCTTAAAGAGCATCTGCCCATGGTCTCAACGGTTTTCTGAAATGACAAATTTTCTGTTTTTTATTGAATAATTATGTGGCCCTTGCAATTGCCCCTGCTATCGAAATTTCCGCGCCCTTAAAGAAGCAAGAACGAGCAAAAAGCACAGCCTAAAATTTTTACCAATTCTTTACATTTTTCATTTCTAAACGGCCACAATTTCTTTTAGTGTTTAACCCAGTGTACAGCGTGTCCCATTTTCGATGGGATTAAATGGGATACTTGGTTATTATTAAATATATTGGTTTTCTGATTGTACCTTACCTTGCTCTTTTTTTGAGCCCTGAAAAATGGTTTAATCAGATTTTTGCTATACCCCGTAGTTCTGCTAATACAGGGAGTAAAAAATTGCATTTTTATTATATCTCCCTTATTTTGCGAGATTCTTTAAAAACCTTTCTATGGCAACTTTTTTAGAAGAAAATAATGACGTTGTAATTTTTTTAAATTATTGTTTAGTTTTTGAGATATGTTATTTATCATCAAAAAATGGAATATGGACCTGGATGTTTTTTATTACTATTTTGATTGGTTTCATGCTATTATTATCACAAAATAATACAAATTTAAAACTTTTTTGTTTTAAAGTAAAAAAAACCATTTAATATTTGCAAAAAACTTATAGTCCAAACCTGGAAATTTCCAACATAAATATAAATTAAAATTGCTACTTAAACGATATTTAGTTTAACTGTTTTGATACTTCTACTAGTCTACGAAAAATACAAAAATAATAACGAATTACAAAAAAGAATAACTAATTTTTCTTTAATAATATAAATGTTCAAACTTATTGTCATTATGTGTAAGACATGGTTGACATTTTTGAGTAATTTTTCTTAACGCATTTTGCATAGAAATATTTCTGGCGTTTAAGTATTGGGATTTTGTTGCTTGAATAAAGCAGTCAAACATATCACATTTTTCAAAATCTGGATATTGTCGGATTTCTAGCCATTTTAGTATAATTGTGACTAAGCCATTCACAAAACTACCAAGCAAAATGACAATGTCAATTCCACGCTTTTGTTTTTCCATGTTGAAGTAAATTTCATGCGTGGTTGTGCTACCATCAAATAATTACTATGATATTATTTTTGTAACTTTTTAATGTTTTTTAGTTTATTTATAATTCTTTTAATTAACGTTTCAGAACAGATAAACCAAAAATCGTTTAAATAGTGTGTCTTGCAATTTTTAACTTATAATTACGTTGGAAATTTCCAGGTTCGGACTAATTTTTTTTTTTTAAATATTTAATAGTTTTTTTAACCTAAATCAAGAAAATAATAATTAATATTAAAGTTTTATCATTTTAAGATAATAGTAGCATGGAACCAATCAAAATAGTAATAAATCCAGGTCCGTATTTAATTTTTGTATGACGAATACCACATCTCAAAAAACTCCGGTGAGCCAATAACCGGCTCTGTAATGAAAGCGCGAGTTTCAAAATAGTTAGTAACAAAACCCCGTTAACAAAAGCAGGAGTGACGCAAATGCGCGATGTAACAAATGCGCGAATAACAAAAGCGCGATGTAACAAAAGCGCGAGTGACAAAACCGCGAGTAACGTAATACGTTTATTTCCATAGTTAATAGCGCATGACTTCTTTCCCGGGATCCTAGAGGGTGTTAATCCGAACCGAACACAACCGAACCGAACCGAACCAAAAAATAACTTCCCTGGCTTCTTTCGGGGATTCTGAGGATTCGGCTTGAGTCCTAAAAAGGACCCTAATATTAATACTTAATAGTAATCACATTAAACTTTATTTTTAAACTATTTTCTAAAAGAAAAAAACTTAAAAGTAAGTCGAGAAAAATACTCATATTACGTCGTCATATCACATCACATAAGAGGATAAAAGCTTGTGAGGCCTTTATGAAAATGTAAATATCAATTTTTCTCGCTGTCATTCCGAGATGCCAGAGTTTTCTTCGGAAAAAGCAGAAAAATGTTGACACGGGAAAACCCGGTAAAAGGACTAGATATTATAGATATGGAATTTATTGTTAGAAGAAAATATTATATCTTTTAAAATGTGTTATTTTAGTGTATTTTGCCTATCTTAGCAATATCGTCGTTACATCTGTCCGTGTGTGTCTGTATATGTCTGTGCATAGCACGATAGCTCCTAAACCGCTGAACCGATTTTATTTTTTATGAAATCTTTATTAAAAATAGCTTTCAATCAGAGATTCAAAATTAACACGTTATTATATTTTGAAGGAAAATGTTTTATAAAAATATTTTTTTCTTTCTTTAAAGTACAAAAATATAATGTTTTTTTCTAATTGTGTCTTACAGACGAAACTTTTTTTAGCCAACTCCAGCACGGCGGAAGGAAGGGTAATGCTTTTCGATTTTGATATGTATGTATCTAAGTATATAAATATGTATGTTTGTGTCGCGCTAGAGGCTAAACGTCTGAACCGATTTTGACAAAAAAGGTGGCGTTAAATTGCTACTGAAGCCGAAGGTGCTATAGGCTATGTTTTTAAACAGGAGTCAATATGGCGGTCGTCAGACGCCATTTTGTCACATGATGTCGGCTTTAAGGCATACAAATTACATAACTTTCAGGCGATTTTATTGAAATGCGTTTGATAAGCCATTGCAAATGTCCTCTAATTTGCTGTAATTAATTTGTAGTCCGCCCTCATCCCAACAATCTCCCATCATGTCTTTCCCCCCCACCCTCTTAAAAACCATATTCGCATAATTTTATCAAGTATAGGGCGGTTTCCAAAAATTTTTCTGCACACGCTTTAAGACTTTTTTTTCCAACATCATTTTACTAATTTCCCTAATTTCCCTAATAGTTGTAGCTATAACTTTCACAAATATCGAGCGATTTCAAAAATTCTTTCTGCAAACGCTTGCAAATTTTTTTTCAACACCATTTTACTAGTTCCCTCCTCCCTCTCTTCTCCCCCACCTTCACTTAATCAATGGAAGGTAACACTTTTCGTGTCCGTAGGAAATCTACACATACTTTCCGGGTAACGCTAAATGAATGGTAATATGATATGCATAGTGCTTTCTGTAAGGCTGAATAAGAATTAAATCTTAAAAGTTGGATATAAAATAAAATTAAATAAAAAAAACACCCAACTGCTAAATCTACTTGTAACTACTAGTCGCAGTTGGGTACAAAATTACCCATTAACCTGATTTATGAAAATACAAAACTGTATATTTTCGTAAGTGCGCTTTGGGCATCAGAACTAAAAGTTGAAGCCTGTCGTACATTATAGCAGAAACTAGTATGTTTCTGATTATAGGTATACTTATCAATTTTGTACCCAACTGCGACTAGTAGTTGCAAGTAGATTTAGCAGTCGGACGTTTTTTTTATTTAATTTTTTTTTATTTAGTTATTTGTTTTAAGAAAATAAAAACAATTTAGACAAAGTAATTTGCTTGTTACCTTTAAAAACTTGTAGTTTTGCCTTTTGTCTAAAATATTTAATATATAGTTTTAATTTATTTTTTATTTGTTTTATTTAACTTTATTAAAAACTAAGCTTTCGGCAAAGCCTCGTTTTACAGTTTACACTCTATGGTTGGAAAAAAAAATTACAACCTTTTGCAACTTAAAATTCTATTATGAAGAATTATCACTGGACTATACGCATTTTACCTTGTTTATATAGATAAGTTCCTTCCAGAAAATAAGAAAATGAATTCGTGGTCCTTCTATCCAGTTCCAGGAGAGGCTGTGCATCATTGCCGGCTGAGCAGTTTGACATTTGCATTTTATTAGGATCTCAAAACAACTGAATTTCCATATTATTTGGTGCGCGCGTCTGGAAGTACGAAAACAAAATGATAAGGCATTTTTCAGAAAAGAAAATGTTTTTAATATTATATCTAATGTCAGTATTGAAACTTCCCGCTGCTTTCTTTAAGGGGTTTAATCCTGCAGTAGGTAGTGGGGCAACTAGGGATATGTCTTAGGGGGGGTGACATATCTAGGGGGCGACAACTCGGGGGACAACAGTACTTGTGTATTGGAAACGAATTAAGTGAGTTGGAACTAGACAATGCACAAACAATATCTCCATGCAATGAATATGTATACTTGGGTGTCACATTTGATAAAATAGGAACAGACTGTAAAGAACTGGAAAAAAGAATAGTAAAAGCAAAAAAGGTTATTGGATGTCTTAACAGTATTTTATGGAGCAGAGAGATAAAAAAGAATGTAAAATTCAACATATATAAAACAATGGTGAAAAGCACGCTGTTGTATAAAATAATGACTTGTCGCGTACCTAACAGAACAATAAAAAACTAAAATGGAAAATGTCAGGGTGTTCTAAGTTAAGTCCGAGAAGTGTGTTTGCTCTTCTTTTCATACTGGCATATATACAATGTCTTCCAAGCTAAGTGTCCACCATTGCTAACTTTGTTATTATTAAATATAGAAAAAAGTTTAAATTGGTAAACTAGACTTTTTGACGCAAATAAAAAAATCTAACATCGCGTTTTCGAGTTTTTTCAAAAAATATAAAACAAATTTTATTTGAATTCGTATTTTATATTTTTTTCTGATAGGCCTTTAAGTCTAAACAAAAATTGTCTTAAGATTTTTATCCCTAAAGTTAAAAATAACAAAAATATTCCAAATTCAAAATTACGCTTAGACTTCTTTCTACCAAATAAAATTTCAATACGTAGGTAATTTGGCATTTGAATTAGACACTTATTCGACGTTCGACCGTATTGTGACAGATTTACATATAAAAAGCAGCTGTTTTCTTTTAAAATTCGGCCTTTTGTATTTAAGAACCGGATTTATTAGTGTCTGTATTTATTAAATGAAAGTTAGCGACTTTATTTTTAAATTTGAGTTTGGTTTGTCAATTTTATGAAAAAACTCAAACACTCCAAAAAGCGATGCTTTATTTTTTTTCAAGTATTTTAAAGAGCACCAAAAATTCTACGAGTTTGCTAATTTAAACTTTTTTCTATCTTTAAAAATGAAAAAGTTAGCAATGGTGCAAACTTAACTTGGAACACCCTGTATATTTCCACCTTCATTCTAGATGCATGCATGGAATGGAATAGTATTTTATTTTCAACAAACAAAGCATTTAGCGGCATCTCTGAACGAAACATCAAATTGTAAAACTTTGTTCAGTTTTGCCTCTTCTGATATTTCCGAGCCATTGATAAAGTATATTATATTGACTGAAATATTTTTCGTGTTTGCTTGAGCTTTTAGGTGGCGCTGCCCTCTAAGAAACTACAAAAAAAACTTTACTTTTGCAAGCAATCAATCATTATATAAAATATTTCCATTTCAAGGAAAATGTGCTTATTTCTTTCTAACTACATAGTTTAAATTCTTTGTTTGAAACTCGTAGACAATGATTGTGTAGAAATAAAATTTCGGACTTCCATTGTCTTTATTTATTTTTAAAACACGACGTTTCGGTTAGTAAGTATCTCAAACCGTTATCAAGTGTAAATTTCACACTTTTGTTGCTCTCGTATTTTTCCGTGTGTAGTTCGAGAGCTTATCCACACGGGGGTCCAAAATCTAATGAACACCTAATACTTAAGTGTTGACGTTTGGTCGATGTGACACCCAAGAAAAAAGCGCACTTAGAAAATGAACTTATGAATAATTATTTAGAATTAGAATGTTTCATGTAAAAAGTTAATAGGTTATATGTATAATTGGCGCACCCAGAGGGTGCCTCGGGGCTCGGCCCCCCTCCCCCCAAAGCCTAAGGCTTTTTTGAGATTTTCCACATATTTCATGATCAAAATAGCATTAAATACGGGTATCGCCCCCCCTCCCAGAAATATTCCTGGGAGGGCTACTGTATTTTTAATACTACAATAAAATTTTGAAATTGGTAATTATGTCAGTTATAAAAAAAAAAATTTTTTAAGTTTGTAAATATTTGAAATTTTGGAGATTATTTGAAATATATTTCCCCCCCCCCCCCCCAAAAAAATATTCCTAGGTGGGCTACTGTATACACCAAAACTTTAATAAAATTTTGAAATTGGTAAATTATGTGAGTTTTTTTTTTTAAATTTTGTAAATAGTTGAAATTTTGGAGATCATTTGAAATTTATTTAAAAGTATAAAACCTTTAAAAATGATAAAATAAACAACTTGAAATTTTTTGAAATTTTGGAGAATTTTTACTACATATTTGTAAAATATTTAAATGGTTAAAACCTTTAAAAAATTTTGGAAAAAGAAAAATCTTAAGATACCTACACTGTGCCCATATTTCTGAGAAACGTCATTTAGCGAATTTTAGGGTAGGAAATCCCATAAGACCAAAATGACCAAATTTTGAAAATTAATATTTCAAAAACTATACAGTTTATCCACAAAAGCACCGAATTGCAGTATTATGGGGCCATAGAGATGCGAGAAAACCACACCCTAAGTTAAAATTCGAAAAAACGTCATTTTGCGAATTTTAGGGTGGAGAATCCCATAAGATCAAAATGACCAAATTTCGAAAATTAATATTTCAAAAACTATACAGTTTATCAACAAATGCACCGAATTGCAGTATGGTGGGGCCATAGAGATACGAAAAAACTATACCCTAAGTTAAGATTCCGAAAAACGTCATTTAGCGAATTTTAGGGTAGGGAATCCCATAAGATCAAAATGACCAAATTTCGAAAATTAATATTTCAAAAACTATACAGTTTATCAACAAATGCACCGAGTTGCAGTATGGTGGGCCCATAGCAATGCGAAAAAACCACACCCTAAGTCAAGATTCGGAAAAAACATCATTTAGCGTATTTTAGGGTAGGGAATCCAATAAGACCAAAATGGCAAAATTTTGAAATTTCATATTTCAAAAACTACACAGTTTATCAACAAAAGCACCGAGTTGCAGTATGGTGGGCCCATAGCAATGCGAAAAAACCACACCCTAAGTCAAGATTCTGAAAAAAACATCATTTAGCGTATTTTAGGGTAGGAAATCCCATAAGACCAAAATGGCAAAATATTGAAAATTCATATTTCAAAAACTACACAGTTTATCAACAAAAGCACCGAGTTGCGAAAAAACCACACCCTAAGTTAAGATTCGGAAAAACGTCATTTAGCAAATTTGGTGTCTGAGAATTGAATTTACAAATCTGTTAATTTTGAAGAATCGTGGGGAATTGGAATTGTGAAAGTTAAAAATGACATTTTAATTGTCAAATTATTCTGTGATTCATTGTGATCACATCAACATGTTCTATTGCGTTTTTCCAAAAAGGAAATATAGTGTGTAGCCAGTGGCGCACCCATAAATATGGCTTGGGGCCCGAGGCCTCATAATGACTTATTTTATGCTATTTTTTCTGTTTATTCATGAAATATGTGGAAAATATCTAAAAAATCTTTGGAATGGGGGGGGGCCCTGGGTGCGCTCATGGTGTAGCCAAATCAAAAATTTAAGATATGTTTTTGTAGGTACAGTCGGGGAGTTTTTAAATTGCAGTTTTATTTTTTTTCTGTCAAAATTATTCATTTAAAGAAATAAAAAGAAATTAAATATGTGTGTATACGGACACAGGTAAGGTTCACAATTTTTTTGTTTTGCTTCAAACTACTTTTCCAAATTTCAAATAGGATTTTTTTTTATTTTCCAGGGCGGCAATTTAAAAAGCCCACGACTGTACATAATATTATCCAAAGGCCTCTTATTAAAAAAAGAAAAATAAATTTACTACATAATAATTTTTATGTTATTAGTTTAAACATTAGCACTTAACCTTTATTATAATGTATAATTCCACAAAATTTTGTCTGTTGTAATTTTTATGGAAGTTAACTATAGCAAAGGGTCGAGAAAACATGCTAACTTTGACACCCTGTATGTATAAAACTAAGTGGTTTCATACAAAATGTAATAACAATTTTTTTCTTCTTCTGATCTCTCCTACCAACCCTTAAAGTTTGGTGTATCATCATTTAAAGTACATCCTGTTTATTACCTACCATAACATTAGTAGTTTTATCCGTTTCTTTTGGCGCAGACATTCTATCACTATTTTACACAGATTCTACATCATCTAAAACTAGAAACCTTGAAAAAACCGTTAAAAACTTTGATTTTTTGAAAAACTTTTAATAAAACATTCACTAAAGGTAACACCAAAACTGCAACTAAATTCTTCAAACAGTAGCAGCCCGTTCTCATAAAAGGGGATAGTTGTCAAGTTGGAAAATTTATGAGCAGTTCGTCCCAACCTTTTTTGTATTGTGCAGATCCTAAGGTCTTTTGTGATTGTCACGATGCAGATTATTTGTACAGTATAGAGAATTTTTTTGATAAAAAAATTTTTTGACGATAGGCCATTTCGTCGGATTTAACCCATTAAGAATTTTTTTATCAAAAATCGAAGTTTAAGTTCAGTTAATACTAAATAACACAAAAAAAATCATAATTTGTAATTTTTTTCCCCAAAACTAGACAACAAACAGTATTTTTATTTGATTTATTTTAAAAAAGTTAAATCTTCCCTTACGACATGAATGACTAGTTCTTTTTATTATCTGTGGTTAACATCAAGCGATTAATTGGGTGAACTTTTTTAGCGTAAATAATTACAAGCCGACAGCGCCGCGCGGGGCAAGGTTTAATTTTACCCGATTATCAGCGGGGTATGGGTGGATGTTCTCGAGCGAGGGAGGGAGGAATGTGTGTTTTTGTTGAAGTCGGCCATCGTCATCGTGCGGAAACGTCCGTTGCCCTTCTACACGATGCCGGTTCTATCCTTAGTGAAGACGTATGAGTTTGTTTTGATTTGGGCTGTAAAAAGCATTGCCGGTCGCGTGCCATGGTTTTTGTTATCGTTTGTTTATAAAATGGAAATAAATACCGTCAATTACATAATTAACTGTGCAAATTTAAATACGTTGACATATGAACTTCGATTACAAATAAAATATTTATGGCCGAATAGACCGGACCTAAAAATCCTAAAAACTAACCATAATTTTAGTGCACGTAATACAAAATAATACGATGCTGAAAACTGTTTGTGCGGTTGTGAAAAACGAAATGTTTTTTTGCTTTATTTACGCAGTGATCCTGCGTGGGTGACAAAAGGAATATGTGATATTAAGCACTTTAGTGAAAAGTTAAAGACCCAAAGAAAGTGCTACTTATTTAAATAAGCACATAGAACTTTCAATGTTAGGCAATACTGATATTAGATACCAATTGAATAGTGCCTATAGGCAAAACATTACCGAACATAATGGAAATGTGGCAAAAAACTGACATATACTTAATAGGTTAATAGACTGTTTAAAATTCTGTGGGATTTTTGAGGTTTTGTGCTAATCCAAGCACTTTGTGCATGTAAAAGAAGGGCGAATAGACTTCAACTATAAACAAATAAACTAAAAGCTACACCAAGTAGCTGCTTGTTTGTAAAATACTAAAATAAAATTGGTTAGGTAAGTTTTTTTATCTCCTTTGCCATGCAATATAAATTTCTGCCCCCTCCCCCCCCATTTATAACGTCTCCAGCCGCCACTGGTAGAAAGTAAGTGGCATAAAAGCGGGGCAAATATAATATAAAGAGTTTGCCTCAGCCTAGATTCGAACCAGGGCCCTTTGTCTTTCTAGGCTGACACTCTACCAACTGAAATGTCGGAGCGGTTTCCAAATCAGCGGGTTTCACCCAGTGCTTTGGTACTACATCAGACAGAAGTCTTTGTTTTAAATCAAGGCCAAGCAAACTTCTTTTGTTATCTTAATTTTCTTGTTTATTCCTTGCCTTTTGCAATTAACTTTCAACTTATTTTAAGAAAATTTTAATTTGACATCTTTTGTTTATCCATTGTTCTTTTATTAAGCAGAGAAAAAATAGTCGCTTTGCCAACTAATGCAAACTGTGAGGCTCTATATGCTCTAGCGTAGGACTCACTCTTCTGGCAAGCGGAGCCAAAGGTGGCCGTGATGGGGTGGCGGGCTGGCGCGTCGTAGTTGGCTGGGCTCATCAATCATCCCGAGACAATCGCGCATCGTACAGCTGTCGCAGCCGAATGACAGCCACCGGCCTACTGGATTCCGCTTTGAGAAAGCTGGGGTAGCCAGATTTAGAGAATTTCCTTGAAATTTTCTTTAAAAAATGCAAGTTTTTATTTAAAATAAATTTTTAACGTCCGACGACGATACCAAAATATTTATTTAGGATATAGTTGCAGCCCATATAATATACACACGTATGTTGCCATTCAAAATGACAGCGTGCTAAACTCGGTGCTAAAGCATATTACAGTGAATATCGCCTATAACGATATCGGATATTACGACATATCGGTTATAGCGACGACATATTAAGGTTCCGACTGAGTTCTTTGATAAATGCATTGAAAACGTTGCCTATGACGAAATACTTATATAGTGACCAATAATTTAACTAAAATTGGTCCAAGTAATCGGTTATACCGACGACCGATATGCGCCGAAGTTCGGGGAATCCCTTTTATTGTAGGCGGTAAATCCCCGGTTCATGCGAATCGGCATTTGGTCTATTATAAAAGTCTGTTACCTTTATTGTATTAAAGCTATTGATGTGGTGTGCCTTTGTGTTTACATAATCTAAGCTGCTGAATCTAAGAATATGTATAATTAAACGCGATGTCTAAACGAAAAGCTTTGACAGTTGAGAAGAAAGCTCATATTTTTGTATATAAATGTACATTAAGTATGTACCTACATACATATGTATGTACTCACATAACCCATAATAATTATTTATATAATTTCGAAAAAACACTCAAAACAAAAAAAGACGAGACAATAGAGGATGGATCTCACCAGAGCTGATGGAGATGAAAGACCAAGTTGTTGCGCTGCAAACCATGGCAAGTACAAACCCTACTTATAAGGAGGCTTTCAACCAGTACAAAAAAGAGTACGACAAATCTTTGATCAACGCCAAAAGAACTTTTTTGCTGAACAAGATACGCTCTAGTGATAACATCTCAAGAACCACCTGGAGTACAGTTAAGGAACTCACAAATAGTAAAAATTCTCAAAGTATTCTTCCCGACAGTCAAAATAATAAAGATCTCGCTAATTCCCTGAACACTCATTTTATCTATATTGCGCCAGAACTCCTTAAACAGAATAACATATACCAGGATGGAAGCAATTTTCAAATGCAACCAAAAAATAACAAAACAATGTACTTTGACCCCACAAGCCCGGATGAGATTATTTTGGTTGCGAGAAAAATGAAAAACAAAAAAAGTTCAGGGCACGACGGTGTTCCCTCAGACCTTTTAAAAAAGGTGATTCCTCTTATCGCCTCGCCTTTGGCACAGATTTTTAATCAAAGTATGAGCACAGGTAGTTTCCCAGAAGAACTAAAAATAGCTACTGTCATTCCAGTGTACAAAAAAGAAGATCAAAATAATTTTAACAACTATAGGCCAATCAGTCTTTTGTCTTCTTTCTCAAAACTGTTTGAGCTTATTATTTACAAAAGAACAATTAACTTTTTCCAATCAAACTCATTATTTAACACATTTCAACATGGGTTTTTGCCAGAAAGATCAACCGAAACGGCACTTATTGACTTTAACAATAAAATAATAGAACTGCTGGAATCTAAGTATATTGCCTGTGGAATTCTCTTGGACTTATCTAAAGCTTTCGACTCCATTAATCATAAAATCCTATTAAAAAAGCTTGAGGCGTATGGTGTGAGAGGAGTTGTCTTGAAATGGTTCGAGAGTTATTTAGAGAATAGGCCACAAAAGGTGAGAGTATGTCGTGGGGGTGAAGTGGTAGAGTCGACCAGCGGTTTTATCACCACTGGCGTTCCTCAGGGAAGCATTCTCGGACCTTTGCTGTTTGTGATATACCTGAATGATTTTTCAGAAATTATCAAACAACCAACCGAACTCTTTAACTATGCTGATGATGCCACCGAAGTAATACCAATTGATAGAAATGAAGATATTGAAAATAAGTGCCAAGAATTATTAGGTATGACAAAAAATTGGTTAGAAAAAAACCAACTACTTTTAAATGTAAATAAAACCAGCATAATAACTTTTAATAACTTAAACGTAGATATTAGCGAATCAATACAGTTTCAAAATCAAAACATACAAGTCTCACAGACGGTGGAGCTTCTGGGAGTCACAGTCGACTCTCTACTGAACTACCATGAACACATGGCAAACTAAGCAAAGCTACCTATGCAATCCGTGTGATTTCCAAACATATCAATGATAAAAAAATATTAATGTCTATTTATTACGGATTGTTTTACTCACGGTTAAAATATGGTATACTGCTTTGGGGCAGCAGTAGTCGAATTGAGAGCGTGTTTGTGCAGCAAAAGAGGGTCTTGCGGATAATGTGGTCTCGAAAACACCGAGAGAGTTGCAGAGGGCTTTTTAAACAAAATAACCTACTTACAGTAACAGGAATTTACATCTATCAATGTGTAATTTACCTACGCAAAAACACCGAAAAGTTTGAACACTTAAAACCTAACCATAATTATCCTACTAAACATCAAAAGAACAATTATAACCTTCCAAAGCACAGGCTAGCCGTAACAGAAAAAGCTCCTTTCTATACCTGTTTAAAATTTTATAACTCTTTGCCAGACAAAATTAAAGATATAGATAGTATAAAACGGTTTAAAAAAGCTTGTTTTGCCCATATTTGTAAAATTGAACCGTACACAATAAAAGATTTCTTTAATTTTAGATAAACTTTTAAACAAAAATCCTAACTTTTGTATATTTTTTATGATTTTGTGTATCTTTTGTGCTTAAATATTTGTGAAACTAGTGTCATTTACTAATTTTGTGTTATTTATCTACTGTGTGTACATTGTGATACATTTGATTTTACTTTATTTTATTTTTATTTTTATTTATTTTATTTTATAAATAAAATCTATATGTTTGTGGCGGATTCATTTTACAAACACAACTTTTTCTGGGTATTACGCCACTTATTATGTTGGTGATTAATGTTAATATTTTTAAGTAGCTTCCTAAATGAATTTGACGACTCAGGTATATATACACATATGTATAAATACTTTGTAATAAAAATATACTACTACTACTACTACTACTACATATACATAATATTCCAATACCCACGGTAACTGCCCATTCATGATGCAAACATGGGGTCCTTGGGGTCTTTAAGCAAAAAAGACCTGATTGATTGCTTTCAAAGACATATGCATATTATTTCCATATAGTACGTATTATTGCAATACCTACGGTACCTTACGATGCAGAATGCAAACATATTTGAAATAGCAATATCAATGGGTATAAGTCTATCCTTTTTGCGGTCCTTAAGATAAAATGTCCTGATTGGTTATACTTTTTCGCATGTATATTATTTTACTCTTGTATTCGTTACGTCAAATCATCGGCATATAGTTGACACAAACTCTATCTATGTAAATTTGGTATCTGTGTATTTTTCGTACCTTTATTTCTGAATGTTTGCATCAAACGCCAACCATTATATAAATAGGTAACAGGGAGTATTGGAATATTACGTATATGACATAACCATCAATATTTCATCGATGACATAACATAATAGGTACATATATGCAGTTACATATACCTATGTATGTACATCTGAAAATATTCCATGTTTTTAACTTTTTTTTAAAAAAAGATAGTTTTTAATTAAAATTTGAACAGATATAATCACTTTCTCAAAATAAAAATATATAACCCAGTTTTTTATCTTTTTTTTTGTCTATAACGACGCTCGGTTATAACGACCCAAATTAAGCGGTCGGTTCAATGTCTGTACATACATATATCGGTTGAGAGGGAAAAACCATAGGTAGGTATAGTCTAAATTATACGCATTTGTAATGACGTCACCAGGTGAGAAACTAAACGTATGGCGTAGATATTTTTGCCAATCAATATTTGTCTAGAAAATCTACTATCGCGTTCAGAAATTAATAGTGTATTATGTATTTGTATTCTGTTGCATCTGCGGCTCGCTGTATCACATTCTCAAATTGAAGTGCGTTTCCATTTCGGACTTGTTCCCTTTCCAGTTGAAAAAAGCCAATATATGCAAAATTATCAGCTGCGATTGTTCATTATACCTATTATATTTGTTTCTCGGCATTTTACAACTTTTTAAAATAATTTTTGACAAGTTGACAAACTCATGTTTTTGATTGACAGGGACGGATACTTCACATAACCAATTACCTACCTATTTAAAAAATGAATTAATTATAGATACTACTAAGTTTATTGTCACCGCTGTTTATAATATACCAAACAAAGATAATCAAAAATGACGTCATTACAAATGTGTATAATTTGGACTATATGTGTCTGGTCAAAAAGTTTCATTTATCATATCGTTTGGAATGGCGTATCATCCTGTACAAATGTTGATAAAATAAACTTTTCCAGTGCATATACTTGCGGTTTTTCTCTTTTTACTGATGGTCCGCTATCTTTCTCTGTCCAGTGGCGTGCTATAATTTTTTAATTCATCATTAGTAGATATTAATTTTATATTTTACTCCTCTTGAGCCTTTTTTTGCTGGAAAACTCCATACCTTATTTTTCTTATAAAGAAATATTTTTTGAAAACTTTTATACTTATTATATTATATAGGTACCTACGTATTTCATTAGGTAGGTGCGTATGAATCTAGAAACCTAAAAAAATACCAATTGATTTTCTAAAAATTGCCAAAATCCCAAACCATTCGTTATTTTTAAAATTGGAACTCCACAGTTTTATTAAAAAATTAAAAAATAGTAAATGATATGCCAGTGTTTCTTTTTGTTGGTCTAGAATGGGTATGAAACATTCCTAGTCATTCTGTTTGAGCATCACAGTGATAACAATAGGAGCCCAATAAAAGAGTGTGAATCGTGAACGGGCCGGATTCGAGTTGATCCAGCGGTAACAATAGAGACCCAATAAAAAATTTGTCTATGTAATTATAAACGGGCTGAAGTCGATTTCGTTAAACGTACCTGACGAGTACCGTTTTTTCTTGTAAGATTAAAATTTTTTTCATGGTAAATTTGCTAAAAATAAAGACCACATAGTAAGACCAAAGTGCTGTAAACAGAGGGAGATAGATTGAGTTGAGCCATCTCCTTTAGGCCTCATTTTATTCTGGCCGGACAGTATGTAGGTTCGATGTCTACTTTTCTATAAATGGCTCTAATTCACATCAGTAGCCACTTCGAGGTCGTGTAAGATGTGATCACTTTGTGTGAACAAAAGAGCTTTGGCCAGTAGCGAACTAGAATCGTCCATGATTCGTTAAGCGGGGTCTTTACATAACGTTTTACCTTACGTCTTGCCTGTCAGTCAAAAGGGTCAAGTATGACGGTTGAAAGACTAGCGTACACACTTAATAGTTTTAACGTACGTTTTTAGATCAGTTTTTGATACAAAACGATCGTTTTATTGGAAAACAAGGCGTGATCCAGTCAGTTCTCTAGGCGGTCTTCCGTCTTAAATCACTTCAAGTAAAACGTCCGTTTTTCCGTCTACACACAAGGTTTTACTTGTTTCGTTTTGACTGAGCAGGCAAGACGTAAGGTAAAACGTTATGTGAAGACCCCGCTTTACGTGTTAGGCGCGATTCATACAATACGTACCGGCATAGCACCTACAGCGTACCTTTAACGTCAGATATTCTTAGATTGACAGCAATGGACGTATTTACACTATATCCGTTACGTTACCATTACGGTATAGGGTGTAAATATACGTCCATTGCTTTTAATGGAAGAACAGGTCGATGGCGCTGATGCGTAGGCTTCAGTTGCGAAACGCTCATAAAATGTTCTGTTACTTCGGGCAGTAGAACCGATTTAGATTTCGCTGCAAGCGGGTTTTAATGCTTCATGATTACTGGTGTAAAATTTCCAGAAATATTTAAAAAATAAGTTGTTCAATTTAGCACTGTGCCCAAGAGTCATTTACAGCCGTAATAGCCAAGAAAAATATTTCCAAACTAGTAAGAACCTTTCATTTTGAAATTTGTATTGGAGAACTTGGCTTTACTTTATCTCAATTCTTTTTACGGAATGCCATTTTCGCGTACTTGGCTTTTTTTTACATGAGATGTTTTTGTTATGATTTCACTTTTTTTTAAGGAATTGGATAATACTTAATTTTTAAAGTAGTAAAATATGCGGAATATTGTTCAAAACTTTTGCAATGCCTTACTTAAATTTTTGGGGTTTTTAAATTTTTTTCCATGGTTTTATCGTAGTTCCTATCAGCCTTCCCAAGCTCAGCTCTCTAGAGTTTCTGAAAGTGCACAATGTTACTTTTACATAACTTTACATGTATAGGGGAGGGAAATAAATTAAATTTGTCGTGTTTCTAATTTTGTCCTATAGTTTTATCGTAGTTCCTATCAGTCTTCCAATGCTCAGCTCTCTAGCGTTTCTAGAAGTGTATAATGTTACTTTTACATTTATAGGGGAGGAGAGTAAATGAAAATATTGGACTTTCTAAATTTTTTCCCATGGTTTTATCATAATTTCTATCAGCATTCCAATGCTCAGCTCTCTAGCGTTTCTGGAAGTGGGCAATGTTAGTTTTTTATAAATTTACATTTATAGGAGAGGGAAGTAAATTAAAATGTTGGTGTTTTTAAATTTTTTAGCTCACACATATACTATACTATAGTAGCGTGAGCTATGGTGATCCTAATTTTTTCGAGAAATTTCAAATTTTTTTATATATCTTTGCGTTTCAGATGATTTTGAAACTTTTTTGTTGTGCCGTCTGTCTGTCTGTATGTCTGTCTGTAACGACAAACGCGCATAACTCAAAAACCGCTTGGCCGATTTTAATGAAATTTGGTACCTAGGCTGGGTCTTGGGTCGAGATGGTCCCATTTAAAAATGAACAAAATCCACCGAACACAAACCAAATAAAAGGGTGAAGGTAGATTTCAAAAATTAGAGTTTATGTGAAAATATGGCGTGTGTGATATCAAACGAAAGGTAATTGAGTCTGCAGTTAAACAAAATACATTTTAATCTATTAAAAAAAAAAAGTGGGGTATATTTTAAAAATTAGAGTTTAAGTGAAAATATGGCGTGTGTGATATCAAACGAAAGGTAATTGAGTCCGGAGTTTAACAAAATACATTTTAGTTTTTTGTTTTTTTTAAGGGTGGGGGTAGATTTCAAAAATTTGAGTTTAAGTCAAAACATGGCTTGTGTGGTATAAAACAAAAGTTAATTTAGTCTGGAGTGGAATAAAATATATTTCAGTTTTAGTTATATTAGCTCACACGTACACTATAACTATAGTACCTGGTGTGAGCTTAGGGGCCCATATATTGGCAGAGTATTTTCATATAGTTTTATCATATTGTCTTTCAGTCTTAAAAAGTTCAGCTCTCTAGCGTTTCTGGAAGTGGGCAGTGTTACTTTTACATAACTTTACATTTATAGGGGAGGGAAGTAAATTATAACTTTGGGGTGTTTTAATTTTTTTCTATAACTTTATCATAGTTACTATCGGTCTTCCAAAGCTCAGCTCTCTAGCATGTCTGGAAGTAGGCAATGTTACTTTTACTTAACTTTACATTTATAGGGGAGGGAAGTAAATTAGAACTTTGGGGTGTTTTAATTTTTTTCTATAGTTTTATCATAGTTCCTATCAGTCTGCCAAAGCTCAACTCTCTAGCATTTCTGGAAGTGGGCGATGCTACTTTTACATAACTTTAAATGTATAGGGGAGGGGAGTACATTAAAATTTTGGGGTTTTTTGATTTTTTCCAGGGGTTTGGTCATAATTTCTATCAGTCTGCTAAATTTCAGCTTTGTAGCATGTCTGGAAGTACAGTAGAATATTGATGATCTATACATGAGTGAGTGAGTGGCAATTTCGACGTTTTTTGAAATTTCGTAACTACTTTACTACTTTATGGAATTCCATGAAACTTGGAGGAGTTGTTAACTCCATGGAAATCTAAGACTGTGCAAAGTTTGAGATTCGGAGCTCATTTCGAAGTAGAGTTTTAGGTAGGTCAAATATCGGCTGAAATGTTTCAAGAAAAGATGGTTACGGCGCGCGAACTTGGTGAGGCACTGCCGTGCCCTCAGATCAATAAACATCGCGTTTGAATTGTTAATGACAAGATTTAAGTAATTTTTAAAATATTTCTAATATTCCCAAGACACGTTCGGAAATTTCCAATATTTCCATTTCCATGGAGATATTTCCAACGGAAATATTTCCATTTTCATCACTATTCATGATTCATTCCTATTGGGAGAAAGAGATTAAAGAACAATTAGAATTAAGACAAATCCTTACCGAGGCAAAAAACTGATATATCCGAAAATAGGCCGGAGTGGGAATAAGTCAATTGATGCAATCGTGAATCCAAGGCAGGAGGGCGATTCTTTAATAAAGATAATGAATATCAGAAAAACCAATAAAAGTGGCAACCCCGCCTTGCCTTTCCCGTGTCATATCATTGCAAAGGCAACTTTGCTTCTATCTTGCACTTTTCAAATTAATTTTGATGAACACAGAAGTTTCCCAAAGCTTTTAGGAGTTTAATGGGAACGAAAATACGTATTATAATTATTATTAGAGTCTAAGATCTGCAACTAAGTAAAAAATTATTTTTGCATTCTTTTTAGGGATAAAGGCTGACGAAGATAAATAGTAGAAATATGCGTACAGCATCTTTTGGAGTGCGAAACTACTGAAGAAAATAAAATAAATTCTGTCGTGCAAAGGCGAAAATTTAAATTATTTTCGGAAAAAATGACGCAGAGAAAAATGTACTTCAAAAAAAAATTACAAATAATTTCTCTACAATATTAAAAAAATTGTAGAAAATTGACAAAAATAGCAGCACAGGCAAAAATTTAAGAAAAATTCAAAGTTTTAAAATAAAATTAAATGGCGCCGCATGCGAAAATTTTATAAAAATAAGTACATTTGGGAAAAATTAGCGATGCATAAGAAAAATTGTAAAAAAATAAATAAAAATTAAGAAACATGTTATACTTTTAGAAGAAATTCCGGTTCCGCAGAAGAAAATTTTTCGTAAAATGATGAAGAAAGATGCCGCCAGCGAAAACTACTAAAGATTAAACAATTCAAGTAATAAATGGCGACATTTTTCAGGAAAAATGGTACCAAACGCAAAATTTGAATTGGTTAGTAAAGTAAGTACCTATGTGCCACAGTTGAAAATTTTTACGAGAACTTGGTTAGTTCGCCCTTTATAAAATATGCCCTTTTCATTTTGAGGGGATAGTGTATTTCTTTCAGACATTACTTTTTTTAAACTCTAAATAAATTAAGTTAAATCTAACTAAATTAAATCGCTATACCAAAACCAACAAAAACGACTAAACACGTGTTGTTTAAAGAAATGTTTGAGTTTTTTTAGTTTTATTGTGCCGCTGATAAGAGATGCATCAAATGTACGATTATTGGTATTTAAAACTGTAAGTTGTGACTTAAATATTCGTAAGCGAAAAATTTTTATATATAGTTTGAAAATAGTGTATGTTAAAAGTTAGTTAGTTAGTTCAATATTTATTTTTTTTTTAAATACATTTTATTGTTTTATAAAAAAAAAATGTGGTGTTAAATTGTTAATCTAGAAGAACCTGAAAAAAATTAAGTCAGGTACACTTTTTCTTTTAAAGCGAACCATTTTTAGAACGAGCATTTATTTATTGACTAAAAAGGTAAGGATTATAATTAAAACCCTTAACCTTTTTTCCTGCCTTTACCCTTAAAAATTTCCCGTGGCTGTCTTCTTTTAACCACTCTTAAATTTTAAAGTTAAAAGTGACACTTTTATCAAGAAAATAAAAAGTGCATTTTTTTCTAAAAAGTTTAAGGTCTTAATTTAATTTGGCAGAAACTGCATTAAAAATCCCAAAATGCAAATTTTGAGTTATCAGGTAGATCATAAATTAGAGCTAAACTAAAAGAAAATTTAAAATTAATTATCAATTAGCTTAAATGAATTTTAGAATACATAACACTTCAAGCTTAATTAGTTTATATATTTGATATAAGTCCCTTTTAACCAATAAAATGGTTTATTATATCGTTTATTATTCTTTAAAACAAAAATAAAAAACGTTTTTTTTTTAACTTGATTGTGCGTGATTTGTTTTTTACAATCATGTGTTTTAACGGTGGCTTTTCTTACAGTAACTACAAATCGGGAGCTGCTTCTCAAAATCCGGGAGCAATTTTACCAAACTTGGAAGATTTTGGACAACCACGCTTTGACTACTGGGTGAGTATCCGATTTATTATACTGACTGATTTTTCTTCGGTGCGACTCCCGGTGCCTATAGAATAAACTGGTGTTCGGATCTTATATATACAGGGTGTCCCATAACTTAGGGTCTATAGTGCAGCAGGTGATAAAGGAGGTTATTTCCGAGAAAAAAGATTATATAACATGGGGGTCAATACATCTGTTTTAAGATATAGGATTTTTAAAGTTAGAGTAGTGGGGGGTAAAAGGGTTTTAGAAAAAAAAGAAAATCTGACACAGCCAGCTAAATACTCAGCTAACTGTGATTCAAATTTCTAAAATTCTAAAAATTACAAGTTGAGAAGATACAGGCTGTCAAAATACCCTCCAAAAATGTATAAAAAAAAATAATTTTTTAAAAAACTTTATTTTTGCTTACTAATTCTTTTTAAAAATATTAATAATATTTTGTTACTATGTCCCGCTAAAGAATTTTTTTTATTAACAAAAATATTAAAAAAAAACATTGCGTTTAATATGGCATTCATAAAAATTAATACCAGAAAAATAGTTTTTTCTAAAAAAAATTGGCCGACTAATTTTTTAAAAATGTTTTTTTATTTTAATTTATTGCTCTTTTTCTAATACACGACTTTACCCAATTTCATATTTTTACTGCACTTTTTAAGAAGTTATTATCAAAAAAGTTAAAAAAATTGCCAAATTTGATGTTCTGTATCTCGACAAAGAAAGAGGATTGACCCATGCATTATAGGAACTTTTTTATCAGACATGACCTCCTTTATCATCTCTTGGCCTATGGCCCCTTAGTTATGGAAACCCTGTATATATGTTGAATTTTTTACGTCACTGGTGGTCCAGCTGATTTATGTAAACAAAAGTTAGATAATATGATATGAACAACTAATATTTATTTAATTTTTTGAAAACTAAGGCAATTTTCCTAATGTTTTTTAGTACATCTTTATACAATATAATTTTCTAGACGTATTGTCGTTATTTTTTTGCCCGCTTTATTTTTTATAACACATAACCTAAAATACAAGTTAAATTGAATGTGATCGTTTTGTATCAAAGGTAAACCGAGGACTTGGGAAGTAAACAAAGTTGTAGGTTAGCGGATTACTTTTGAACTTGAAAAGAACACATTATTTTCTTCGAATTTTAATTTTTGTGTAAAGAAAAATGAAGCGGCCAAAACAAAATAACGACTGGTATGTCTCAAAAATATTATTTATAAGAATAGTATATTCGTATAAAATAAAGTAGGAAAATTCCCTTAGTTTTCAAAAAATTCAAAAAATATTAGCTCATATCATATCTAACTTTTGTTTACAAAAATCAGCTGGACCACCAGTGACGTGAAAATTCGACATATATATAAGATCTGAAGACTGGTCTATTCTAGCCACCGTGGGTGCCACTGAGTATTTCCTTCTTTCTCGAAAAACCATATACATGGTGTCCCAATTCAATTTTTTATTTGAAAAATAATGAGTGAGTAAAACAACGTATCCAAAGGTATGATATACCTATGTGTACAAGGCAGAGAAAGAAAACGACGAGCAGCCAATGAAAACGCAGGCAGTGAAAGCAGGAAGGTTGGTGACTGGCTATCTATTGACATGTACTTTTCAATTGTATACCTTATCACTCGCACTCTTGATTTCTAAATGAAACAATTGCAATGGGACAGGGAGTAGAAAATATACCTCATACATACGTCGGGGAACATTAATAAATTAGGGAACCTCGAACTTCAGGATTTTTGAACCCCTCCTTCCTCTTCGTAACGCAATTTCAAGAAAAAATACATTGAGTTTAGAACTGACCTTTCTCCTCTTTAGGGTGTCCCAAGTTCGATTTTTTAGAAAGTTTAAGGTATTTCTAGGGGACAAGTAACTGACCACCACTTGCGACGCACGCGCGGTTGTAGGTCAAAATCTAAGGGGGTGGGGGGTAAATAGTCGACTAAAAATTCTTTGTAATATATTTTTTTGCAAGGGGGCGTAATTCTCTCTTTAAATATTAACAAAAAGTGCATATTTTTTTCTAGGGGGTAATTTGATAATTATTATTAATAAAAAGTGCATATTTTTTTCTAGAGGGGGTAATTTGGTAATTACCAAATTAGCCCCCCTCAAATTCGCGCTTGTTGCGAGGCTTGATTTAAGAAGAAGAGAACCTTATGGGTGCAAACTGTATTTTGATGCATTTACAGGGGGTTTGTCAAAAATCTGCATTTTTAGTGGAGGCATATAACATTCTTATTTATAAAACTGTAATTTTCTTTTTTATAGTATTTTTGCTAAAGAATCCAACTGTCAAATTATTTTTTTTCTGTTACTTTTAGTTATTTTCTATGACTCTATTTTTATTTTAAAATTAATTTATTCTTTAAAATGACGTATCACACTCAATATTTAAGTTTTTATTGTATTTTTTATTGACCTTTTTACTTTAATTAAAATTTTTTGAATATTTTATATGAACCAAACCCATAAAAAATTTAAATATAAATTTTAAAAAAATAATTTAAGAAAATGCAAAGTATTAAAAAAATAAAAAAGGGCGCACCCGCCCCCCAAGTCAAAGATGCTTTTAGATATTTTCCACATATTTCATGAATAAAAACAAAATATAGCATAAAATACGACATTATGGGGTCTCGAGCCTTGGGGGAGGTCAAGGTAAATTTCTGACAGCGCTACTGAAATAAATGGGTCGTCAGTCCATATGGAAATAACAATTTTATGTAATATTTCAAAAAAAAAAAAGTTACAGATTAAGGATTGGCGTACGCAGCGGGGGCTTAGGAGCTGAGTTCCTCCCTTCCCCCAGAGTCACTGAAAAATATAAATTTTCTCGAAAAATCAAGAGTAAGATGTATCGATCCGCGCTCAAGCCCCCCTAAATTCATTTCTGCGTACGCCACTGGATTAAATTCAATTTGATAAGTAGAATAATTAATTTAAAAAACTAAAAATTCTCTGTGCACCAAAATGAAATTTTTACAAAAAAAAAATTATAGGCCCCCTTCCAAAATGCAAACTTATCATCAGGGGGTGAGGGCTCACCAAATTTCAAAACGCTATTCTAGACGGCCGTGAGGTGTCACTTTTACCAGTAAACTTAAGTTCACCACCATGTTCCACGCACGGTAAAAAAATTGTCTTAGATCAAAGCAAATTGCTTTGAAGTAAAATAATTTGTGTTTTCTTATTCACCAAGATAATATTTTCTTGATTAAGCACAAACAATGTCTTGCCAGAAATTGTTTTATTATAAATTGGAACTGAATTCATCTAAGGCACCGTTTTCTCTGGAAGCAAAATATTACTTATATGAAGACAATTTGTTTTGTTACAAAATTGAGTATACTGAAACAAAACAATTAAAGAAGAAAAATAAAGTCTCATTTCAAGATTAAACGCTGCGTTGAACTAAAAAGAAATATTTAATTTCAAATCAAATTGTTTTAAAGTAAAAATTTATTGAAGAAAAGTGCGTGTTTTCATTGTAGGCCAAAATTTTTAACGTGTGCCATCCTTAATGGGACACGGAGATCCAGGGGACGCCTGACGTACATCAAATAGCTTTAAAACGACAGGCTATATCAAGATGCTGTTTTTATTAAGATTTTCTCGAAAATTAAACATCGCATGGTTTAGTTTTTTTCTATCTCTGCACCTGACACTCCCTAAAATTATTGAGTTTGAGGATAGAGTGATTTAAATTGGACACTAGGGAGATCGAGGAAAACCACACCAACTTTGTGAAGCCTAAAATTTGAGACACAACCGCGTCTTAATCCATTTTTCAGCTACGAGGGCTTTTTAAAATTCCGCAATTTGAATTTGAATCTAGAACTTTTTTATTTCTCAAAATTTCTTTTTAGTGTTTGTAGATTTTTTAAGCTAAATGCAACTGCCAAATCGAATTTTATCTGTCAGTTTTAATTTATGTTATATAAATCGTCACAAAAGTATTTTCTAAAATATGAAAAAAAAAATGTTTATTTTTCGTATAGGCAGTAGCGGATCCCAGGGGGGGCCACAAAGGTATTCCCCCCTTCTTGTTACAAAGCTTATAATCTATAGTTTTAGTAAAAAAATAACCAATGCATACACCGCAATTTTCTAGAAAATTTAAATTTTTTCAAATTTTTTTGTTTTATTTTCCTAAAATTTTATTGGCAAAATTCAGAGCTTTTAAAAAACATCAAAGTCAAATTTTGATTTTTGAAGCCTCCTTTACCCCTCTCCCCCTGGACATCTTAGATACGCGACCGCGTGTAGGTACTGCTATAAAAACTTTTTTTATTACAGTAAATGTGTATTTAATTTATTGCTTTTTGAAATTTGTAAGACGGGACTTTTTAAAAACAGTATAAGATTTGTAATTCTGATTTTCAAAAACGTATTATAAAAATTCGCCAAAAAATTAACTCTAAACCTTAAAAACAAAAATAATTTGAATAGAAATTATCCATGTATGTTCTTCGTTATCTGTTCGTTATTTCAGTACACACTGCATATACATAGATAATAGTCCCTTAACTTCAATAAAATATTTTTTTTTTGATTTAACTGTTTTAAAGGTTTTCTTGCTGTTATTATATTTATATAATCTGTTCCTTCTAATTTTTTTGCTAATAACAAAATGATAAAAGAGATAAAACACTGACAATTTATTTAGTAAAAGATTTTTGAGTTTACAATAGTCAAATATTTGAGTAGATTGTCTCTAATCAATCGGCTTTAACTGTATCGTTATCTACTTCTACTTAACTATCCCAACTTAGTCATTGCTTATTTTGACAAATAGTTACTTATCAAGCTCTTTTGTTAACCATTGATCACAATGTCTCTCCCTAATTTTTATTTAGAATCTTCATTTTATTTTCTCCAGAAATCAGATCCCAGAAATAATTCTGCTCTACCTTCAAATTACAATACTGTTCCAGCCAATATTCGAAATTGTATATTACCAGTCAGTCTTAATCAGAATCCCAATCCAGGAAAAGTAAGAAGTAAGTACCTATTTTTTAAAAATATAAAAATTACCTACTTTTTTTGTAATAAATTGCATTTAATTATATAGAAAGCCAACAAAAAATAAGCCAACCTAACGTCTTTTATAACAAATATTGCAAACAAAATATAATTTGTATTTTGTGTTCTACAATGATCTTAAAATAACATTTCTTTCAGATAAGAAAATGAAGTTTTCCGAATATCAACAACTGGTTCTTCAAAAAGAATTCGAAAAGGAAATGTTTCCTTCAAGGCAGAGTATAACTGAAATGGCGACAAAACTTAGCCTTAATTATAACGTAATTAGGAGCTGGTTCACAAACAGACGAACAAAATTAAAACATCAAGCAGGCGGTGCCGAAATTATAGCTAAAGAAAAAGAAAAAGCTAAAATTGCGCAAAGTTTCGTTGCTGTGAAACAGGAACCCGTTGATAGTAATTTCAACTTTTCTAATATCTCTGCAACCGCGTCTGATATAAAGTCTAATTTAAAAAACACAAACAATCTAACTTTAAAAGAACTCCTAAATAATGAATCAACAGCACCTCAGTTAAGACCAAAGTCTACTTCCTCCACAGCATCTTATGTGTCTGATTCAGCCACTGATTCAACAGACTCAGCTGTGGAGTTTCCAGAAAGTGAGATTGACGTCAAAAAAGAGGTTGCGAGTCCTCCGATTGTCAAGGAGAAAATTGAAAACTCTCCTGAATATTTTTCTGGTTTTGATCTTAAAGAAGAATCTAATATGACTTATACCAATCCGAATTTTACAATTACTTATCCGCAAAACACGGTAAATGATACTAATTTTCCAGTTACTTATCCCAAAAACTACATGACAAATCAAATTTTTGACAATGAAAACAAACCTATCTATAATCAATGTTTGAGTAAACACATTTATGCCCAACAAAATATTTCAAACAACTCTAGCACTTGCAAAGATTGTCTTGTTTCACCACTTTCTAAAGATCACACTTATTTTAGAAAAAATATGCCGAGTCATTCTAATGAAAAACTTGATATGCTCTCCCTAAATACTACTGAGCAATCTAATGTCGACCAAAAATATGTTTTCTCCAGCCCTCCTGATCACAAGAGTTATACCAAACAACCAGAGTCACCAGATGAATCTAAAATCAGAATACAAAGCGTAATAGTTCTTCCTGCAATCCAGCATCATCTGAATTTTACATCTCATGGAAAGATTCCCTTTGATGATAATACATTAAGCAGATTAAATAAGGATCGTTTGGATGATCACATGACTCCAGAAGATATAGACTGGCTTTTGGACTCAACTGAGCCAATCGAGCAATATAAACAGTTTGCAAGTTTGTTACACTTGCTAGCAGTACTGAAATGCAGAGAAGAATGTTAAATATTATTTTCAATGTACATATTATACTAATTTTTTTTAAAACGTATGAACGGGCTAAAAAGGGAAAAACCGAATTTAAAAATTATAAAAAACGTAGGTGCATTTTTTAAATTATTGTTATTATTTGAAAACTTCAGAAGATCCAGGGTCATTAGAAATGTTTTAAAAGAATTTGAGTCCTAAGCTTCTTTAGTTTAACAAAAAATCTACCGACGCGTTTTGAAGTTAATAGTTTCATTTTTTAAATGAATAAGTTTTGCTATACACAAATGTATTTTAAAAAAAATCAAACCTAGCTTGCTTTTTGAGTGTTGATTCGGATAAGAAAATGCTAAAAAAAAATAAAATCAGATAACTATTATAAACAATGTTTGGGTAGGTATTATTCGTATTTAACCTTTTTCAGGACTGAAAAAATACAAAAAAAAATAAATCTGTGTTGAAACTGATTTAAAAAAACGTTAATACAGTTTAAATATTGAAACGATGAGTTACGTTTAAATAAATATAAACGGAGAATAAACTTAAATAAAAATAAAAAAGTAGACATAACATTAGGGCAAAGAGAATCAAATTCTTTTTGATTGAAGTGTATTTAAACATAAAAATACAACATTTGTATCAGGTCTTTATATGTCAATTTTAACGCCTTGGCACAATGTTTATAAAAGTTTAACTCTTTTTTTTTCACGTATTTTATTTTTTTAAACGTAACGACTTTCAAATTAAAAATGTGTTTTTGTATATATCTCTTTTTGTTTATTTAATTTATAATAATAATATTTTAATATTTCTTAAATACCATTCATAATAATTTTGCCTTTTTGAAATAAAACATATCTTTTGTTTTACTTTATAAATTATTTTGACAATTATTTTATAAAATATGCCAGGCAGCTTAAGATTTTTTCGATTTAGTTATCTTTATTAGGTATATGGTATTGGTATTCCTTATTTTCAAAATTAAAAAAAAATGAAATAATATAATAAGCTTTACAATTAGTTCTGTAATATTATAAGTTAATTATTATTAATTGTAGAAATTATTTACTTCTGTATTGCCTATTTTACAAAATAAAAAATTCTATTTTACTCTGACTTAGGGGGGCTTGGATGTATAAAATTTTCCAAACTTCAGTTTAATCTACCTTTTTCAACGCACGCATGACCCCCCCCCCCTTCCACTGCGCTTGTTTGAACATAATTTCAAGTAAAAAAACATTTCTAGTTGTACAGAGTGTTTCACAACTTATCTGAAATATTTTAGTCACAAGTTTAGTATTACACAAGAAGTGGTTTTATGAAAAAATAAATAATAAAAGGAGATAATAAATTACAAAGTTAAGTTATTTTTTCAAAAGCTATTTAAAATAGTCAATTAACTTAATTGCAAACTTGACTGTTTTGAATCTAATTTTGAACATTTATTTAAAGAAGCATGATATACAATCAGAACCCAAAGTTAAAAAAAGATCATTAATTAAATTTTTTGTTACCCAGAATATGTGGTTACAATTTTTCGAATAAGTTGTTAAAAACCTTGTACCGAAAATGGTTACAACCTGGAGTTTTTTATGGGATTGCCTCACAATCAAATAAAAATACTTAATAATCTTTTCCTGCGACCACATGTGAAAATGATGGATTTCACACAAAATACTTGTCCACACATGTTCGGAAAAGCAGTTTTATTTGACTTGTGCAAAATTAAAGACCAATTTTCCAAAAATTAGTATAGTTCAACGGCTTTTCGTAGGAAAAATAGCGTACCCAACTCGATAGAAAGTAACTTTCTGACACTCGCGTGTCGTCACTGGGCTAGCGCCTCGTTCACAACATTCACGCTCGTGTGAAATTTGTCACTTTCTTCTCTTGTTATGTAGTATACTATTAAATACTTTATTTCTTCATCCATCCATAGGTAATTCCTGTTAATTTAAAAATTGGTAAAATCTGCATATTTTTCTATTAAAGGGTACAACAACAAATATAGGATTTTCGGTAAATTTAATTAAAATAATTAATATAATATATTTATATCTATTTAAAATTAATGTAGAATAACTAAGATATTTTCTCAAGAAGCGTTCTTAGAATTCTTTCTAACAGGTTTCTCAATACACAATTTTGTTCATTTTTTGCTCCTTGTGTCGTTAAAAAAGTTAAGATTTTTTGTACGCTGTATACAGATAAACTTATTTTATTCTCATTCACAAAATAATATCTTGATGAACAAAATAAGATTTCGAGTTTATTACAAAAACATTAAACTTTTCGAAAACAAATCCATTGTCACAAGAGTTATCTCTATTGTCCAAGAATTAGTTTTATTGGGGGTAGACAGAGATTTTAATCCCTAATTAGAGAACGATTTTAGAAAAAATACATCCCTTAAGTTGTTTTGGGCCAGCCCCTTCAAATGCCCCTCCACATTTACCAGGTAAATTTAATATAAGTTGCGGATATGTTAATTAAAATTAGTTATTACTTGATCTTCAAGATTCGAGACTTAAAATCTTAGTATGAAATTTAAGTCTCAATATTGATTATCTGATTTTTTTAAAGAGTTTTGTGCATATGTGTAAAAGCTAATGACTTTGTAACAATGGATCTGGAAATTTGTGCAGATATTAAAGACGCGGACACAAAAGTGCTTGTGAGTGAACTTAATGAATTTTTGGATTTTGAGAAAAAGAAGACCTACCATTTTAATCTGGTCAGTGGTGGAGAAAAAGAAGGCGTGATTCAAGATACTATTGCAATGGTAAGTATAAAAAATATACAGTAAAGTCCGGATATAGTGAACTCGAAGGTTGCACGGAAACTGGTTTGCTATATCCGAGGTTTACTATAAGAAGACATATGTAGACTATTGTATACCTAAGTAAAAATTTTTGTTGGGTATTTTGAACGGGGTTTGCTATAAGCGAGGGTTTATTATATACGGGTTCGTTATATGCGAACTTCACTGTAATTTTAATTTCCATCCATCTTTTATGTCATTTGCTTATACAAAAAATTCAAAATTTACCTAAAAACCAACAACTTACCTATTGATTACGAATCCTAGGATGAAAGCATAACAAAAAGTAAAAACGAAAAGTGACATTTTGTTCCTAAAATAAGAAACTAACTTATTAAATACATTGTCCAAATTCAAATCTAAATTCAAATTTAGATACTTAAGATAAGTAAAAACTGATACAAGGTAAACAAGATTATTGAGAAACTACCAGGACCAATAATAATTTAAAATTTATTACTAACCTAGAATAAAGAAATAAAAGTGTCTTTTTTCCATATACGTAATATTCCAAGTTTTGGACCTTGGGGAAGGGGGGCGGCTCCACCTGTCAACTTAGGTTTAGTGTGCACAAAAAGGTTTTTTTTTTAAATTACTTGGTCCATTACATGTTAAAAAAAAAGTTTGAGACATAAGTTGACACCGGCGTATAAAAGGGGGGCACTGGTAGTAATTACCCCCCCCCCAAGATTGGTAAAACGTAAGGATTTTTCCACAAAAATTCAAAGGTTTTGCCTGCGGCGCATTAAACTTTCTTTATTATTGACGAACTCGGACCACCCTTAGTGATATTTGTTTAAAATTAACTAAATGGCTTAAATTTGTAGAGTAACACAGATAATATGTGCTCTTATTTAGCAACTATGTGTTGTTTGACTAAATTAGCCCTCCCAAGATCAGGGCCTGGATACGCCACTGTAAGTTGAAGACAATAAAATTTCCTACAAAAACGCTGTTATACATTTTTCTGTCAGACGAATGATTTTTGAGTTATGACGCTAAACATTTCGCCGCCATTTTGGATTTTGACCAATTTCTATATTTAGTGGCCTTTAACTTCGAAACTGCTTATTTGTGAGAAAATCTTTAATAACATGAACTAAAGTCCAACTAATAGCCTATAAAATGAGATATCACTAAGTTCTCTGGGCATTACCTTTGCTGAGATACGAACCCTGAAGTATTAGCAATACACCCGTTTCCTATGTATTTCCATAGAATATGCAAAATATACCGAAATTATTCAGTTTTATGTCATGTTCTCAAAAGGTATTTTACAGAACCTGTGTAATCAACTTTATTATAGAATATTAAATTATCTTTTAAACGATGTATTGGCATCCTTAAATTAGGGTTATTTTTTAAAATCAGGAAAAAATATGTTTTTTAGGTTTTATTCAGTTTTCAAAAAACACCCTTTTTAGAGAAAAGAAAATGTTCTTTTAAAGTTGTGTTAAAGCTATTGTTGACACTCCAGGGGCGTCCGCATATTGAGGTTATTTTTTTTAATTAATTTTTTTTATTTGTTTTATTCAATTTTATTAAAAACTAAGCTTTGTGCAAAATCTTGTTTAACTCTTTATTATTGAAAATAAAACTATCTTTAAAACGATATGTATCTAGTGGGTTTTTGTTAACGGGGAACTGGTTAGTTAGTTATTAAAATTAATTAAAAAAAGTTAAACAAAATCTTAAAATATTCTTTGACTGTTCCCCGTTAACAAAAACATATCGTTTTAAAGATAATTTTATTTTCAACAAAATTGAGTAAAACAAGATTTTTCAGAAAGCTTAAAAAGAAAATTAAAAAAACCAATATAATTTAAAAAAAAACTATCAGAGAAAAATAAGGACGCCCCTGAAGTGTCAATAATAGCTTTAACACAACTTTGTGATACGCCGTTTAAAAGAACATGTTGTTTTCTCTAAAAACGGTATTTTAGCATTTTTCCCTGAAATGCTTAGTTTTTTTTGAAAACTGAATAAAACCTAAAAAAACATCATTTTTTTCGTCATCTTAAAAAATAACCCCATTAGATGGATGGCAATTAAGTGCTAACCGTGGACTTGGCTTACTTAGGTAATACATCGTTTAAAAGATAATTTAATTTTCTACAATAAACACACTTAATGACATTAAACAAAAAAATTTCCGTTTATTTTGCATATATTATTATGTACTATGGAAATACATAGGAAACGGGTGTACTGCTTTCACTTTAGGGGTTGTATCCCAGGGAACGCAGTAATATCTCATTTTATAGGCCATTAGTTGCTCTTTATTTTATGTTATTACAGATTTTCTCAGAATTAAGCAGTTTCGAAGTTAGAAACCACCAAAAAAAATGGGTCAAAATCCAAAATAGCGGCGAAATGTTTAGCGTCATAACTCAAAAATCATCAAAGCGTTTTTGTAGCAAATTTTATTGTCTTTAAAACTTACGTTAAAAACTTTTTATTTTAAAACGTACAGTAACCAAGTAATTTACAAAAAACAAAAAACTCTTTTTGTGCAAACTAAATTCAAGATGGCGGGGGGAGCCAGTCCCCTCAGGTCGAAAACCAAATTTGTTTTTAGGACTCCAATGTCAATAACATATTATGTCAAAATCGCGTCTACACCACCTGCAAGCTAAAATTCTATAATGACTAGTTGGACTTTTTTCCAAATTTTTAATTTTTTGTGATTTTTACAACTTTTTTCTCTGATATGTCATTTTTTATCCCTGGGATGTGATCATTTAATTTTAAATAAGGAAATATTTTATAATCAGCCAGGCAATTTGACTATTACTTTCCATTAATTTTAATTCTGAATCAGAGAAAATTAAATGTCTGAATCCTATGTTGTACAGCGTGGCCCATTTTCGATGGGATTAAATGGAAAACTCGTTTATTATTAAAGATATTGATTTTCTGATTGCACCTTACCGTGTTCTTTTTTTGAGCCCTTAAAAATGGTGTAATCAGATTCTTGCTATACCCCGTAGTTTCGCTAATACAGGGAGTTTTTGAAAAAATTGCATTTTTATTTATTTTGCCAGATATTTTTATTCTGTAAAAACCTTTTTATGGAAACTTTTTTAAAAGAAAATAATAACGTTGTCAAGTTAAATATAGTTTAGTTTTTGAGATATGGTATTTATCATAAAAAAATTAAATACGGACCTGGATTTTTTTTAATACTATTTGAAGGGTTTCATGCTATTATTATCACAAATTAATTAAAATTTAGTATTTTTTTGTTTTAAGGTTAAAAAAAATATATTTCATATTTAAAAAAAAAAATTTGTCCGAACCTGAAAATTTCCAACCTAAATGTAAATGAAAAATTGCCAGTTGAACGATTTTAAGTTTAACTGTTTTGATACTTGGCAAATTAAAAAGGTTTTACGTTAATTTAAAGATTTATTTATATCTCATTTTTCTTTAATGATGTAAATGTTCAAACTGATTGCCATTATGTGTAAGACATTGTTGGGATTTTTGAGTAATTTTTCATAATGCATTTTGCATAAAAATATTTCTGCCGTTTAAATATTGGGATTTTGTTGATTGAATAAAGCAGTCAAACAAATCACATTTTTCAAAATCTGGGTATGGTCGATTTCTCGCCATTTTAGAATAATTTTAAGTGAGTCATTAACAAAAATGATAAGTAAAATGACAATGTCAATTCCACGCTTTTGTTTTTGCATGTTGAAGTAAATTTCATGAGTCGCTTTGCTATACCCTCAAATAATTACTATGAGAATTACTTTATTAATAAATCTTTTAACGTTTTAAACTAAAAATCATTCAACTAGTGTGTCTTGTCTTGCAATTTTCAGTTTATATTTACGTTGGAAATTTCGAGGTTCGGACTATTTTTTTTTTTTTAATATAATTTTTTTTTAACTTTAAATCAAAAAAATATTTAAGTTTTATCATTTCAAGATAAAAATAGCATGAAACCAATCAAAAAAGTAATGAAAAAATCTAGGTCCGTATTTAATTTTTTTATGATAAACACCATATCTCAAAAACAAAAGAATATTTTGCAAAATTGACAACGTCATTATTTTGACCTAAAAAAGCTGCCATAAAAAGGTTTTTACAGAATCAAATTATCTTGCAAAATAAGCGAGATACAAGGAATTAATCAAAAACTCCCTGTATTAGCGAAACCACGGGGTATAGCAAAAATCTGATTACACCATTTTTAAGGGCTCAAAAAAAGAGCACGGTAAGGTGCAATCAGAAAGTCGATATCTTTAATAATAACCGAGTTTCCCATTAAATCCCATCAAACATGGGACACGCTGTACAACCGACGAAGAGTGATTGTTTGGCTTATTCTAAGATCAAAAGTCCGTTACAGATCTACAGGGTATTCCCGCTCCTGATTTTTTTCCGCCTTTGATGAATTTTAAAACACAATAAAAAGTCTGCCTAAGAAACACTTGAATAATTTTGCATCTAAAAATATGCACTATATTCTGTTGCTCAATGATGGTCGAACACACAAGAAACTGCTAGTTACCAAAAATTTCCTAGATAAAAAAAATATTTTGGATTTTAGAATTTGAGTGAAAATTCCTTTTGGGTTTTAATTATTATTTGGTATACTCACAAACTTATAAAGTTATAATTTTGTTTTTAAATCGGTAAAAAAGCTTTTACGGACCAAGGTTTTTAAAAATGTGGTTTTAAATAATCGAATCACCCTTTTTGTTTCTACATAATAGGGTAAATGTGCCAGTAGTCGGCCACCTAACAGTATTTCTCAAACAAAATTAATTTCAAAAAAATATATACTCAGGCGCAGTCCATCGTAGTTATTGCATAACTATTCCTAGGTAATGCCTGTGTGGTATCTGAAACTAAAAAAAAAAGGTTAATTACAGAGATAAAAAATTTAAAAAGAAACATAATAAAAGATGTACAAGAATTCCAATACTCGGCCACCAAAAATCTAAAGTCGGCCAATTTTCAACCAGTAGTCGCCCTATATATTAGATTTGTATTAATCATATATTTTTACTTTTTATTAGCTACAACTAGGTATGTGGGTAATAAAAAAATAAAAACCTTAAAAAACCGAAAAAAAAAACATTGGAAAAACAAATAGTTAATTTAAAAAATCTTAAAAAAGGTATCATCTCGGGTAACATATTTTAAGTATAACAAACAAAAACGAAAAAAACAAGTCAAATAATTTTTGGATTAAATCAGTGGCTTAAGTTGGATTACCTAAAATTGTGATAAAACACCAAAACAACGAAAAATAAAACAAAATTCCACTTCAAACCAAAAAGAAAGGTGTCACATTCGCAAAACAAAAAATATTTATTTTTATTAATATTTTTTTTTATCTGTATTAACCCAGCATCGGTGCTGAAAGTATGGTAGTTGAAGAGGGCCGACTAATGGTTTTGAAAAAAATATTCAGTCGGCCGCTCGACCCACTAATGAGTTTTTAGAATTATTCGTTACCAGTAGTCGACCAGCAGCAAAAAAAACCAGGATTTGATTATCTTTTGACGATTTTTAGCAATAAATGACTCAGAAATACCTCCCAAATGATCTGAAATCTAAAATATAGTAAGGAGAATTTACAATTCACTAAAAAATACTATTTCCCACACCACCTACATACATCTAGCAAAAATCTTTAAATTTCTTACCTTAAACGAACACAACGTGCACAGCAATTTTAAACCGTCACATTAAAATTACTCTATTTACTGTTTATATTAAAATTTTTGGTATGAAAGGAAAAATGGAGTGAAAGTGCATAGGATTAGCAATGAATTTATTTTCCAATTAACTATTTTTATTATTATATAATAAAAATGACAACGATGGCCGAGTACCGGTTGGGGGCCGACTACTGGCGCATTTACCCTATTTAGGAAAACCCTGGAACTATGTGTCACTTTTAAACTATAGGGATTAAAATTGCCATTATTTGTTTGCAATAATTAATATGCCGGCTAAATAAAATAACTACACAGGGGGGGATGGGACAACTCGGCTCGGACGATTCGCCGCGGCCAATTCTTCGCGGGACCATTCGCCGCCGGCCGATTGGCCGCGGCCAATTCGCCGCGAGACAATTCGCCGCCGGCCAATTCGCCGCGGGGACAATTTGTCCCGAGATTTTTTGTTTTATGATATTACCATTGGCAATTGTTTAAACATTTTTATTTAGCTTGACTTCATATAATATATTTGTTTATTAGTTTGGTTATAACTTTTTTCAAAGTTTTCCAACTAGGTTCGGTTCGGTTCGTTTAGTATACAATTCAACATTTTTTTAACTAAAATAGTAAATAAAATGGTGAATCCAAAATGGCTGATTTTTCCATTTCTGAACCGATTTGTATCAAACTCGAAACTTATTTCAGGTCGCTGATTATTATTTTTACCTTAAATTTATAAAAATCAAAATGGCGGTTCCACAATGGCGCACTTTCTTATTTATACACCGATTTTCCTCAAACTTGAAACATCGAGGTGCTCAAGGTAACACAATACAATTTTTGACTCAAATTTAAAAAGCTGAAAATGGCGGATTCAAAATGACGGATTTTCCCATTTATAAACCAATATGCATCAAATTCGGAACTTTGAGATCTTTCAGGTCCATGTTGGTTCATAAATGGGAAAGTCCGCCATTTTGGATCCGCCATTTCGGTTTTTATAAATTTAGGTTAAAAATAATATTTAGCGACCTGAGAGATCTCAAAATTTCGAGTTTGATCGGTTCATAAAGGGGAAAATCCGGCATTTTGAATCCGCCATTTACAGAGTTTTAAATTTGAGTCTAAAATTGTATTGTGTTACCTTAAGCTCCGCGATGTTTTAAGTTTGAGGCAAATCGTTTTATAAATAAAAAAGTGCGCCATTGTGGAACCGCCATTTTGATTTTTTAAAGTTAGAAATCATAATTTTATTTCTTTTTTTAATAAAAAAAATGTTAAATTGTATACTAACCACCAAATACCTAGTTGGAAAATTTGAAAATAGTTATAACCAAACAAATATAATATATAAAGTCAAGCTAAATAAAAATGTTTAAACAATTGCCAATTGTAATATCATAAAACAAAAAATCTTGCGGCGAATTGTCCCCGCGGCGAATCGACCCGCGGCGAATTGTCCCGCAACGAATCTGCTGCGGCGAATCGTCCGCGGCGAATTGTCCCCTACCCACACAGGGGGGAATCAAGGGGGGATAAATCCCTACTGAAATAATCGACAAAGAATCCTCAGCAATAAAAATATTGGCACAATACGCAAATTTTACTTACAGTGGCGGATCCATGATTTCCAGTGAGCAGGGGCCAAGGAGGAAGCAAAAATCAAAATATTTCATGGTTTGCATACGTTTTGAATAATTCTTAGGTCTGAAATTTAAATTCACAGGTGACAAAATGCTCCGCAAGAGACCATTTTTCAAATACTCTTCTTCTTTCCTTCATCTAAAAAAGTTTTATGTCAGGGAGGAAGGGGGGTGCCCGGGCCCCTCTGCCCCCCCTTGATTCGCCACTGTTTACTTAAACCGTTATCACCCCCGACATTTTTTTCTGGCCCTGGTGACCTCGATCTCTGTTTCAGGAATCAAGCAATTCTTTTGAGCAATATGACGAAGCCCAAGCTCCTCAATACAGCGAATGGGAATCTCAAGAGCTATACCCGCAGCGTACTGAAGAAAACCACCAAGCAAACATAATGGTATGTACTCGTATTGTCGTTTAATAAATATTTTTTGTAGTTCCAAGAGCGGGCGTAAAAATATCTTTCACACTTCGGGGACTAAAGTGGTTACTTTAGTCTTCCATTTCAGGGACTAAAATGCTAAAGTGCTATATTAGTCCCTGAGGGACTAAATTAAATAGTGACATAAACAAGTTTTTTTTTATTTCTTTTTATTAAAAACAATGTAATACTAAGCACACATATTAATATTACTACCGCTTCAGCAGCAGATTTAATTTCCATTTTTAAGCGATACGATTTACCCAAAGATTATAGATTATAATATATAACGATTTATGCAAAAAAAATTAGTTGCCAACTAAGCTTTGTTTACGTCTTGCATTTTTTACGCCACAAATATAGTTCAAATTATACCCATTTGTAATGATGTCATTTTTGTTTATCTTTGTTTAGTATATTATAAACAGCGGTGACAATAAACTTTAAAAAAAAAGTAGTGTCTATGATTTAAATAGGTAGGTAATTGGTTATGTAAAGTATCCATCACTGGCAATTAAAAAACATTGATTGGTAAAAATATCTACGCCATACGTTTTTTTCTCACCTGGTGACGTCATTACAAATGCGTATAATTTAGACTATACCTTGGCAACCAAATTTTTTGCACACTTTTCAAATGTAGTGCAAATTGAGTACAACCCGACATTATTTTGACACTTTCTTTTTAATGCCTTTAGATTTCTTGATTTTTTTCTGTAAAAAGTAATACAAAAATACGAAAACTAATATATAAAACTGTGCCTTTTTATTTCTCAACGAATTGTATCCCTCCCTTCGGTCGGGTACAAACTTTTCGCCTTTAGTCCATCAAATAAGACGCAGTGCACGTAGGTTGACTAACCATTTATTTTGATATATTTTTATACGTCTTTTGTAGAAGAGATATAGCCTCTAGCGCCATCTTTTGGGGGGGAGGCTCTAAATTTTACAGCTAAAAGGAATTTTTCAAACAATTTTCTTTTAATTTTCAATATAATAAAATGCTTATTTCAATTTCGTAAGTTACTTATTTTCTATCAATCATACAAAAAAACCTTCTTTGAGCCACGCCACTGATGTGAAAAATACTCTTGCCCTCAGCCTCTCAAGCTCGTGCATCAAACCAACAGCCGGCCTCGAGCAAAAATGTTACTCTTTACGCCTGTGGTACAAAAATAACTATTATACAAAGCTTCACAGCGAATATTCATGTGTTTATCTAATTAAATTTGTTTTCTTCAAGGAATTAGACGTGACTCTTGAAAAAGACTGGATGGATGAACAAGATCACGAAGAATACCTGCTAGAAACAGTGCAACACTATAATTACCCCCTTCCGCAGAAACTTGCAGAGCAAGTTCAGGAAGTAACAGCTAGAGTTGAACAATCACAATATTCCATGCAGTACGTTCCACGAAGGATATCCATAAAACCTTATGGCGCCTCTCCACAAAAATATGGAAGGCAACCCTTTCAGCACAGCGAATTAATACCTAAAGATCAAGTTATGCAAAATTGTAAGAATCCTCAACAATATGTAAAGCCTACTTTGCAATATAAAGAGCCAAAGGCTAATGAAAGTCGATGTTTATCATATCCGAAACAATATCCCAATCAACAGCACCAATCAAGATTAAATAATTATAACGCTCCTTCACAAAAACTGCTTCAATATAATTCACCGGCACCTAATGGTCAACATCAACAACATGCTATTCAGTACGCACAGCAGAGAATCTTACTGGATCAATATGAGGAACAAATTTCTCAACATCACAAACAAATGAACCAAAATCGACACCAGCAATATCCTGTAGAGCGCCTACAGCATCAACCTCACCTTATGGTTGAAAATAATGAGGGTCAAGTTCCTCGTTATGGTGAACTTACCCCTCCGTCTGAAGAATTGGAACCTAATGTCATATTATCTCCTGTACAATACGAAGAACCAGCTCCAAAACAGAGAGAAGAACCTCTTCAAGATCAACATGCGCAACTTTTTCTTCCTCAATACTCTCCAATAAGCGACGTTGTAAGTAGCACAAAACATTAGTAAAAATTAAAAACAATCCAAAACTTAAAAAAATTATCTTGTTTTTTCATATTGAACAATTATTCTTAAAGTTTCCCTTTATTATTTATAGTTTTAAAATCTTGTTGTCTTAAAGATTTTCATCAATATTCTCTTTTTTTTCAGAGTGAACCAATTATTGACGATATAGAGGAAGCGTTGATTAAGGTAGAAAAATTTGATATTACGGAAGAGGAGCATCAAAGTATGGTACAGGAAATACAAAATGACAACTACGAAACTGTTAGCGGTGAGTAAAAGCTTAAAATAAGTAATAGGTACCTTTAACTAGACATCACAGAAGTGTAAGAAAGTCCATTTCTAAAGAGTTATGTGCGCTATTTCTCGTACGACGTTAAGATATTAAACCAAAATTTCTTCGTCGTTTTTTTTTGTTAAAGTTAATGTCCCTAGATACATTCTATCTTCATGCTAGATACGAAAGTATTATTCTCTAGATATGAAAATATGTTTGTTAAAACATTGGCTATTGAAAATGGCATTGACAAGGCTAAAGGACTTCAAGGCATTTACTCTCTAGAAATAAAATAGAATAGAGTGAAAATCTTGCTATTTTGCATTTTTCGATGCAAAAGTTCTTCACAACAACTTACGTGTCAGTTGAGTAGCTTAAAGTGCCCTAAGTAGATCGATTGGTAATAGCTAATTTCTTCACTATTTTATTTGTTGTTCTATTGCCAACAAAAAAGTTATTAACCTTTATTAACAGTTTTTTGTAAAACTAATTTTGCAAAAGTTATAAGCGAAAGTTTGTAAAAAAACAAGAAAAAAGGCGCCATCTTGGATTTATGACGTCACATCGGCCCTCCTACTCAAATTGGAGGCAAACACCCAGTCACATAAAATTATGTGATCTATTATCAACCGATCTAACGTAGTTTTAAAAAAATCTTCCACCACTATCCCACATATACTATTTGGTATAACTTTTAATACTATTATTTTTTTTGTTTGAAAATATTTTTGTTGTATTTTACAGAATACTCCTGGACGTCGTCTGTTAGTGTTGGAGAGCCTTCGCCCAGCTTTAACTATACGAACCAAGATATTCAATATAATGTATCTTATGACGCGAGTTTCAATAACAGTTCTGCAGTAAATGGTAAGTTTTATAGCGTCTTATGCTTTTTAACGTTAGGCGCTTAAAACTTCAAAAGCCAATAAATGACGGTTTTTCCGAATTTTGATAATTCTGTTCGCAAACTGTAGAGATTTATTCCTATGACATTTGAGATCTTTTAAAAAATATTGCGGTAAATGTGGAAGAAGTAAGATGCCCCTATATCTTATGTTAAATGGCGTTAAGATTTTGGACTTATATTTTCGTTTATTGTAGGTTATACTACGACAGAAAATGTTCCTGAGGAAGACCTTTCACCCAACGATTTTTCAGAAAAGCCACGACGCAAAAGAACTAACTTTAACGCGTACCAAATAAGTGTGCTGGAGAGAGAATTTGCCATAGGTCAGTACTACCGAAAAGAACGGAAGCATCTTCTTTCAAAAGACCTTAACCTACATCCAGATCGAATTAAGGTATGGTTCCAAAACAGGCGACAAAAATTACGAAAGGAATTTGCCACTAAAGGTCTACCTTGTCCGGCCATAAGGGCGCGTCCTCAGCTAATATCTTCCTTGCTGACGCAACTTAAAGGAAATTTGCACGATTCTGGTGGAACTTTCATTGTGAAGCCTTCGCAACAAATTGCAGCATTTCCTGCGCAGTCGCACATTTACAATAAACAGAATGTCTACCATAATCAACCAAATCATAACTACGGTAAGCCGATACCGAAAGGTTATGTCAATGAGTTTAGTAATAATAGTGTTAATAATGTTTCTTCACAAACTCATAATAACTATGAAATCTCGAAACGTTATGTTGTTCCAGAGTTTGACAATAGAAATAATGCTAATAATATTTCCAAACCATCTCAATCTTCTAATATTGTCCATAAGAAGGTTTACCATAATCAACCAAACAATAACTACATTATGTCAGTACCAAAAGGTCATGTTGTCAATGAGTTAAGTAATGTTAATAATGTTTGTCCACCGTATCAATCTTCTAACATCATTGATGAATATAGCAATACCAATGTGTCTCCGCCTGCTCAGTCGCCTAATATCAAGACTTTTTATATTTCCAAACCTAATTCTATTCCAAAAAGTCATGTCGTTCATGAGTTTAGAAATGCAAATAATGTTAATAATGTTTCTCAACTATCTCAATCTCCTAATATTGTCAATGAGAAAGATTACCATAATCAACTAAACAATAATAACTACGTTATGTCTATACCAAAACGTCATGTTGTCAATGAGTTTAGTAATGAAAATAATGTTAATAATGACTCTCCACCATATCATTCTTCTAATATCATTGATGAATTTAGCAATACCAATGTGTCTCCACCTGCTCAGTCGCCTAATATTCAGACGTTTTATATTTCCAAACCTAATTCTATCCCAAAAAGTCATGCGGTTCATGAGTTAAGAAATGCAAATAATGTTAATAATGTTTCTCAACCATCTCAATCTCCTAATATTGTCCATGAGAAAGATTACCATAATCAACTAAACAATAATAACTACGTTATGTCTATACCAAAACGTCATGTTGTCAATGAGTTTAGTAATGAAACTAATGTTAATAATGTCTCTCCACCATATCAATCTTCTAATATCATTGATGAATTTAGCAATACCAATGTGTCTCCACCTGCTCAATCGCCGAAAAATTATGTGGTCCCAGAACTTGGTAATATAAATAATGCTAATAATATTTCTAAACCATCTCAATCTTCTAAGATTATCCATGAGATTGTTTACCATAATCAACTTGATGAATTTAGCAATACCAATGTGTCTCCACCTGCTCAATCGCCTAATATTCAGACGTTTTATATTTCCAAACCTAATTCTATCCCAAAAAGTCAGGTGATTCATGAGTTAAGAAATGCAAATAATGTTAATAATGTTTCTCAACCATCTCAATCTTCTACTATTATCCATGAGAATGATTACCATAATCAATTAAACAATAACTACGTTATGTCTATACCGAAAGGTCATGTTGTCAATGAGTTTAGTAATGAAAATAATATTTCTCCACCATATCAATCTTCTAATATCACTGATGAACTTAGCAATACCAATGTGTCTCCACCTGCTCAGTCGCCTGATATCCAGACTTTTAATATTTCCAAACCTAATTCTATTCCAAAAAGTGATGTGGTTCATGAGTTTAGTACTGCAAATAATGTATCCCAACCATCTCAATCTCCTAGGATTATTCATGAAAATGTTTACCATAATCAAATAAACAATAACTATGAAATCTCGAAAAATTATGTGGTCCCAGAACTTGGTAATATAAATAATGCTAATAATATTTCTAAACCATCTCAATCTCCTAAGATTATCCATGAGAATGTTTACCATAATCAACTTGATGAATTTAGCAATACCAATGTGTCTCCACCTGCTCAATCGCCTAATATTCAGACGTTTTATATTTCCAAACCTAATTCTATCCCAAAAAGTCAGGTGGTTCATGAGTTAAGAAATGCAAATAATGTTAATAATGTTTCTCAACCATCTCAATCTTCTACTATTACCCATGAGAATGATTACCATAATCAACTAAACAATAACTACGTTATGTCTATACCGAAAGGTCATATTGTCAATGAGTTTAGTAATGAAAATAATGTTTCTCCACCATATCAATCTTCTAATATCATTGATGAATTTAGCAATACCAATGTATCTCCACCTGCTCAGTCGTCTGATATCTAGCCTTTTTATATTTCCAGAACTAATTCTATCCCAAAAAAACTCAATCTCCCAATGTTATTCATGAATTTGGCAATAACAATGTATCCCCAACTTCTCAATCGCCTGATATCCAGACTTTTTCTATTCCCAAATCTAATCTTTAAAGGGCTCAGCCAAGGGAGGAAAGGCTGCTACTTATAAGGTTTCATTTTAATTATATTCATCAATAAAAGTCGTACAGCGCATCACCAAACAGCCTGTGGTCTTACTTTAATATAATAAATTAAAGACTCTAACAGACTTGAATAAGTTTGGTCCTAAACGAAATAATAAATAATTAAAATAGGTAGTTAATTTTATAGCTTTTTATTAAAGCTTCTTACTTTTATTTGACAATTTATAGTTTTTTATGTTAATGGTAAATATATTTCAAGATTGCAGAAATCTTATTAAAAAAAAGTTATGAATTTTACTTTTTTGAAATAACTTGACAATTAACTTTTTATTGTATATATAATGTAAATAGTCAGATTATAGAGTAAAAGAGTAATTCAAAATGCTTTTACAGAACCTTAATTTGTTTAAAGTAAATATAAAAACAAACTGAATTTTTTTAAAAATTGTAAAATTTTAAATATTTGGTTATATTAAAATGTTTTGTATGGTTTTTATATTAAACAAACGACAAATAAGTAAACAAGTCTCAAGCGTTGATCAACTCGTTACCCTGCCCCCGTGTAATGAACGCTAACAAATGCAAAATTAAAAAAAAAATTAAAAAATAAAATTGATACGAACAACTTCTGACTAACTCTAATTTTAGGAGTTGCCACAGAAAGTTGGATTGGGTACTCCATTGGATAGAATTTTTCCCTTTATCCATAATAAATTGAAGCTTTGCACATATTGTATTGTATAATATTCGTACTTCGTCTTGTTTTATCTAAAAAAACTACAGAGTTTTTTTTTAAATTGGGCTTAGTTTTGTAAGCTGTGGAATGTTTCCTTTTATGCTTATATTTTGTGTTGTTTGTCCCATTGTATCTACAATATTTGTTTATTTACAGACTTTGTATGTATTTGACACAATTAAATCTTAATTGTTTTATGTTTTTATTTAATTAAATCATTTACATTTTTTATAAATGTGTGTAAAGTAATCAGAAATTAAAATTAAATTTAGAAAGTCCCAACTCATATAATTTTAATTTCTTGATTACTATAATTGTACTTATTTAATTAACTTATATTTATGTATTAAAATTATTTTTAAATTGTATGTACCTATTAATCATGAAACCAAAGTTTAAATCCATCTTAAAACCAGACATTTTAGTTTGCTTTAAAAAAATTTAAAAAAAATCCTTTTTTATGTTGCATTTGGAGACTACTCTTTAGTTTCTTGATTAATAGGTATAAGTTTTTTTTCGCTCCTTAATTTTAAAGATGTCAGTAATTTTATTGACTTTCCTAGACATTTTGTAAATGTTGTAAATAATTTATACTGTGTCTGCGATGATAATTTTGTAAAAAGTTAGTTTTCGTGTATACTTAAATAAAAATCTTTTTAATAGCACATAGTAGTTTTTATTTTATCAAAAACAAACAACCAAAAGACAAACATTTGTTTTTAGACAATATGTGCAGTTAAGTTCTGCAAGCCTTTAGGTATTACTCGTAGTATAGTATCAATTTTAGTGGTTAAATTAGCCCTAGTAACACCGCACATCCGAGGAACCTTTAGAACCTCAATGTCGCCATACCTAAAAAGTATGTTTTAAAAAAGTTCAAAATTGGACGATTAAAAATCTTTTAAACATAATTTTTCGGTCTTCCTACTTGTTTAAAACCTACTAAAACGGACGTTTTAAATACTCGCAAAACGTACTTTTAGAGTCCCCCAAGGCCCCAACATTTGCATATCGAAAAAGTACGCTTCAAAACGCGTTTAAAAGGAAGTTTTAAAAACTCGCAAATCAGGACGTTTTTGAAACGTACTTTTTTTGGGTCCCTTGGGGCCCTAACCTATAAGTACTTTAAAACGTCCCAAAAATGATGTTTTAAAAAAGTGCAATTAAGGGCGTTTTTAAAACGTCCCTTACAATTCTCCCACTAGCATCATAATCTACATGGGCTCATCGGTAATTTTTAAACTTTTTGACGGTACTCAAATTGTGTGGTGGTGTAACGTTTTAGTAGAGCTCAATATCAAAGGGCCCAATATGAATAAGGCTTTGACTTTATACGGGATCTCTGAAACATTAAAACGCCTTCTTAACGTTTTTTAAACGTCCCCTGAAACTTTTTTTAAACGCCCCCTAAAACGTGTTTTAAACGTCCTAGGAACGTTTTTTCTCATCCTCGAAACGCTTCGGAACATATTCGGACGTTTACTAAACGTCCGCAAATTTCGCAGAAGGTTAAAAAATTAAATTTGACAAACGTCCAAAAAACGTTTTGAAAACGTTGTGTGGGGACGTTTTAAAAACGTAAAAAACACTCACAAAAACGTTCCAGGAAGTCATCCTTAATGGGGCACCCTGTATATTTGAGCATAATGAGGGATACCCTGGGTTAAGTGTCCACCATTGCTTACTTTGTTATTATTAAATATAGAAAAAAACTTTAAATTAACAAACTAGTAGAATTTTTGACGCTTTTTAAGATGATTAAATAAAAAAAAATCGAACATTGTGTTTTTGAGTATTTGAGACATTTTAAAAAACACTAAGAAAAATTACTTGAACATTGATAGGTCTTTTCAATTCCAAACAAAAATTGTTGTCTCTTGAATTTTTTCCCTAAAGTTAAACAAAACGAAGATATTTTAAATTGAAAATTATGCCTACCCACATAGCACAATCACGTCTTTAACACGTAAAAAAGGCGTGAGAAAAAAAAACGTTGATTTTAAAAGCTGCTAGAAAAAACGTTTATTTCATATATGAAAACAAGCTTAATAGGTCATTCATTAACCTTATAAAAAATAACGTTGCTAAAAACTGCGTTTTAATAACGCCTTTATCAAATTAAAACGGCAATGTTTTTATGTTAGTTTCAAGTGATTTTTATCAACGTTTTTTCTACCAAATATTTTTGAGATTTTGCTAGCAGCATCGCCACCTGTAGTCGGGATTTTTCACTTTGACGAAATCTATCAGGCAGTGCTTTGGCCTTTAAACTCCAAAAACCTGTTAAGGGACTGATCCCTGATCTACGATCACGACGCATCTGTTATTAACCTGATAAAGACACATTAATATTTTGTGAAAGTGTTTACTGTTCATAAATCTTGTTTAGCTTTTAAAAAAACTTAATGTATAGATACATAGATATTTTCTCTTGCCTTGAGCGCCATCTTTAAAATTGTCTTGAAGTGTTGTAGTCTTAAACTAGTGAACTTTTATAATTTCCTTTCGCGTCTCTTTTAAGTTAAAAAAAATGTTATTAAAAAAACGTGACCAAAAAAGACGCAGAAAGTCAGTAGGTTTGAGAAGTCTTAATCTAGTGGCGTTTTCGAACATGTTGTGGAGGACTTTTCAAGTGTGAATTTGGTACATGAAAATAACGAGGGTAAAAAACACGTTATATACACAGCACCAGGCACTTCAGCAAAAAGTACTATTTTATAGCTTGATTTCTCCTTGTTTTTAAGTTATCTGTAAGTATGTAGATTTAACAAAATAAATATTACATAGTATGAGGTTGTTTTCAAGTAAAAAAAAACTTTGGTATTTTTGTTCACGTGAAATTAACGTTGATCTGATTTTTGTGCTATGTGGGTAGACTTCTATCTACCAACTAAAAAAAAAGCGATGCACTATTTTTATTTGATTTAAGTATCTTAACCCTTAATTAGACAGGTAAAAAATATTTACACAAAAAGATGCCATGAGTCCCAGGGACTCACATTTTAAAATCATAACAAATAAACAATAAAAAATGAGCAAACCAGTCTTTTTCTTTAATTTCTTATATTTTTAAACATAAATTTTACCTAAATAACTGCCAAACATATTAGTAGACTAAAGTGGTAATTTTTATCCCGAGGCGAAATATTTGTAGCTGGAGCCTAGCGAGGTTAAGTTTATACTGTTTTCATGCAGGCCATGCATATACAAGGTGTCTCATTAAAAACTTTCCACTCAAGATTTTTCGAAATCTACTAAAAATGTAAGAAAGAATCCGAGACACGTCGATTTTGTTTGCAGGGGGGACACATATTTTGAAATTTTTGTAACGTTTATGTTGACTCGATTTCCCTACTCAAAATATAGGGGTAAAGCTTGCCCCACCGAAGCGTGTCTCGGAGTTTTTTAACATGTTTGGGAGTTTTCGAGAAATTTTACGTGGAGCGTTTTAAATGAGACACCTTATATGTTTTAAACAAATAAAAAAAAAAATTGGCCTAAAACATTTAAAGCAAAGATACTGCTTTTGCTCTTTTATTATTACAGCATAAAATACAATATTTTCTTTCATCTCTTATCAGCTCATCAGTTTTTTGTTCAACGTCTTTTGGTAACGTAATAAGACACCATGAGTCCCATGGACTCACATCACCTCGTATATGCCGTAAGAACAACTTTACAGACACATCCAAACAACCATCGCTTTCCAGCGTTAGGTCCAGAAGGTACTGTGACGGGCGATGGATTCGGTGCAAGTTGGTGGAAGCTGCGATTTATTGAAATATTAATGTGAGTCCCGGGGACTCACATGTCGAATTAAGGGTTAAAGATCATCAAAAACTCTTCTAGTTAAACTTTTTTTTATCTTTAATAATAAAAAAGTTAGGAATGGTGGACACTTAACTTGGAACACCCTGTATATCTTCCATCCGCGTTTGGCTAAAATAAAATGGCGTCAGACATTTGATACCTTCTGTCTGTGATGTGAGAATCTATATAACATAGCCTAGATAAACACGTGATCGCAAAAACTGTCAATCAAAAATCAAGTGGGGTCTGAATTCAAACTGGAGGGGGTCTCTCTGCCCGTCACATGTATTAGAAACTATCCGCAGAGACGAGAGAGAACAAATACGTCCCTTAGAAAACGCTTCAAATATTATATACTTAATATAGTAAGATTCTACGATATTATACAGGGTGTCTCTAAAAGGTCTGTACAAAATCTTAGCACATATCCCTGAGGTCAAAATCAGTCGATTTAATGCAGGGTGGTAAATTTAAAAATTAAAAATCGATTTTAATAAAATTTATGAACATTTCCCAACGCATTCCTTCAAAAATTGGTACTCGGGGGTTTTTTTGGGATGCCAAACCTAAATATGGACACTTTTTCACTGTGGCCGTTAGAGGGCGCTTCGCAAGGCTTATCTTATGGTTTAACATGTCCATAACTTTTTTCTCAGTGTATTTTTTAACTTTTTTTGTTGACAATTTCCTGAACTTTTTTTAGCAAAAAAGGTACTTTTAATAAAATCTGCTAGGGTGAGCCGTTTTCGAGATATTTCCGTGTTTAGTGTTCGATGCCGCAACGGAATATTTAAATTATTTTGGATCAAAAGATTTTGCTGCTACCTTTAAGGATTAAATTTAGTCAGTAAATGATTTATTAATTTTGTTTTGTCGTTTAATCATTTTCGGTAGGTATCAGTCAATTTCTGGGAAAATAGTTTCACTTGGTTCAATTAAAATAAAAATCGCTGAAACGGAGAAATTTCGGACTAAGGTAAGTTGCTTTATATCGACTTATTTTGACCTCAGGAATATGTGTTAAGATTTTGTACAGACCTTTTAGAGACACCCTGTATACCAAGAGATAAAAAGATACTTTTATCACGAGCTTTATACAGTTATACACAGTCACACATTTTTTATCCTTCATTTTCGAAATAAAGGTGTCACTTTTTTTGTTTACAAAATATATTATGGTAAAAAACGTTGGTTACAAAGTTGCCAACGTTTTTTACTGGTATTTTACAAAACACTATTTTCAGTGGGCGCGCAAGCCCCCCTCCAGGTAAGGTCACTATATCACGAAGTTTAGAAGGAACTTCGTGATATAGTGTCCTTACCTCCAGGATCTATCTCTGCGTATCGATTCACGCACAAGTTCCCCAAGGATTCTTTTTGGCGTACGCCACTATTTTCTTTTTAAAAAGGACAACGCTTATACGTCGGTCAACACGTACTAAATAGTGTTGGACAATATAGTGTTTTATTTTTTTACTAGACCTGACATCTAATTTTCGTAAATAAGAAATAAATGATGAAGAACTGTAGCCATTGTCGGATCTGGTCAGATTTAGAATACGTGTTTTGAAAAAAAAAACACGATAACCATAAATATGTGCAAAACAAGGTGTTTAATTTTATTTTGAGAAGCCAACCTACCTATTAGTTTTTAGAATTATTAATAAGGATGACGCTCGCCTAATATTATTCTTTAAAAAGGATTTTCGAAATCCTTTTATAGTAAATATCTATAACTTGTAGCATATTGAAACTTAGTATCACTTTTTTATGTAAATGTTCTTTGGGGATCTTTTCCAGGATAAACCCGGACGCAGATATAAAAGTTTATTTATGAGGATCAAAACGAATCCTTTCATCAATACGTTTAAGGATATAGTTGAACCGTTTCTATTTAAATTGAGGACGCCTTTAGAAATCTCTCTATCACAACCGGAGGGGTGGAGGGGGCAATTGTGCACTCTAATTATATAAGAAAAATATTTTTTTGATAAATATAATTATTAATACAATACAAACCAATAAAACAACTAGTTTTAGCAAAAAGAAAACTCGTCTTCCGCCACACTCTCTTCATTCTGGTCAGGAGTTTTAGCACGCTTTTGACTTATGCCACACCAAGGAGATCATAACAAGTTCGAAACTAGTGTTGCCGCGTGACAAGACCAGACGAGAGAAGGCCTTCTCTCGTCTCGTCTCGTTATGCGAGATAAAATGGGTCTCTCGTCTCGACGATAGGACTTTTCTCGTCTCGTCTCGTCTCACTCGAGAGAGCCTTTCTCTCGTCTCGTCTCGTTTCGTCTCTCGTGATTTATATAAGCAATGAATACACGACTCTATTCATTGATATAAGCTATAAAAAGTTTTTGAGACACTCTGTGTGTGTGTAAAAGTGTCTTTTTAAGGTGAATCTTATTATTTATGGTGTTTACTTTTTCTAAGTCCATTCTGGAATATATTGTGATTATGCATACATACAATAAATAAAGAAGTAAATACAATACATGTACTAAAATACTCGTTGATGCCAATGAAATAAAAGCTGCAGAAAAGTTTGGCATTTCTTTATTTATTTAAAACTATACTTAAAATCCCAAGTGTTCGTTGATAAAAGATTATTTTGTATTTTGTCAATAATATAAATCCTTAAAAATAAAGCAATAAATCTATTACTTAAAATACTTGGGTCTTGAATATTTTTATGGAATTTCCAGATTTTGGAAAACAAAGATTTGCCTTGCGGAAATATGTTTTTCTCAAAACTAACCAAAACTTTTTTTCAAATGACTTTCTTTTAATCTTAATTTTTCGTACTTTTTAAGGGAAAAACATGTTTTTGCAAGAAATTCCAAAGTTTGTTTTTAATAAAGCACAATACCCTTTAACTAGTAGATTTTTCATCTGAATTTTCCATATTTTTCAAAATAAAAAACAAACTAATTTCCGCAAAAAAATATTTGATTTCCAGTATTCTAGCTCTGTAAAGAACCGTCCAAAAATATTTTTTTTATCAAAATATTTCTAAATAACAAAAATTCATGCTAAAAGCTAGAAAAGAAAATTAAAATTTCCTGCTTATGAATAATTTCGGAAAAAAAAATGTTCATTACGTTATTAAGCATCAACAGTAACAGTACAATTTAATTAAATCGGTGAGTAAAAGAAGGGTCCAACAGTGTGGTAGAAGGGTCCAAAATCGTATTTTTTTTTTTGACAAAAATTCACATTTCCGGTTAGATAATAAATCTTATTTTTTTGTAAAACAACTCCAACTAGCATATGGAATAAAGTTTCCTGTGCACAACAACGCAATATTTTTCTTCCTTTTTGAAATAATAAATTTTTTTCGTTTCCTGTAAAATGTGTATTTCTGCGCTTGGACCCTTCTTCCACTTACCGATTCAATTACACTTTTGGATTTTCCTTCTGATTTTAAGTAAACGAAAGGTAAGCCACACTACATGTTATCAGAGAAGGAATATAATAATATAACAATTTTTTCATACCTTTTATTTAAAAAAAAAACAGTACATAATATCAGCTTAACTCTATAATAGGTCAATACGAACAGATGGTAAATCCTAAAAATTTCTGACATCAACCTTGAGAACGAGAGAAACGAGAATCTCTAGACGAGAGAAAGACCTTCTCCTCCTCTCGAGCTTTCATTCGAGAGAAAATATCTCCCGTCGAGAGAGGGAGACGAGACGAGAGGCGAGAATCTCTCGTCTCGGCAGCAACTCTATTCAAAACACGTATCTGTGGCTAGTCAGTCTTAGCTTCTTGTCCAACATGTGAGGAAGAGTGGGTGGAGCACTAGTGGAGAAAACTTAAGTTTAATTTTTTGTAATTATACAAAGCTCTACTGTGACAAATGCGTTATTTTTCAATTTTAATTTGAATATGCTGGTCAGGCGTTTTAGTCCGTTTTTGATATATGCCCCACTGAGGAGATCGTATCTGTAGATAGTCAGTTTTTAGTTCCTTGTCCCACATGCGAGGCCCCCTTGCTGATGAAACTTTGGAGGTTCGATGCATAAAGAATAGGTGGAGCACTCGTGGAGAAGACTCAAGTTTTATTTTTTGTAATTTTACAAAGCTCCACTGTAAGAAATTGATTATTTTTGAAGTGTAAACTTCTTTAGGCGCGTTTAGCAGTTTTTGTGGGTAGCGAATTGAATGAGCCGTCAGGCTCGGCTATGTAACGCTCATTCGGGTGAAATCGGCTCGAGTCGACTAACTGTCAGAAACATTCAGCGAGCGATATGCTGATGCGGATGAAGGCCAGTACACAGAAGAGTTCGGTTCGGTCCGCTTTGCAGAATATGTTATGGGCCAATATTGTTAATTTCGGCTTGTTGAAGTTTACACTTCTGCCGTGTGGTCTTAGGCACAAACAATAATTTTTAAATTTAAATTAGTTTTTGTATTTTATATTTTGTTTAAAAATGGATGGTTTATAATTTATGAATTCTTATACATAGTTCTTAATTTCGAAGACCTTTTAAAAGAATTATTACAAGGGGTAACAAAGGTTGAAAGCGTTTTTTACTTCTAAAGGTTGTTAAGAAAGAGCTAAAAATTGAGATTTTTGAAAAAATTCATAGGATCCTAGTAATGTCTCTGTTTTAATCGAGTTTGGATATTTTCGTCCACAATTGTTAGAATTTGAATTTTAAGATGGTCTTACACCTAGCTCCCCTACTAACAGAACCACAGTATAAAATGCATATAAAAAAATATGTCATGATTTGTAAAAATCCATAATAATATTTTGTTGGAAAATAGCTTCTTACCTAAGTACAAGACGTTTACATTATTTCCCAGAACTTAACCAGACGTAGGTGCTCAAAAACGTAAGTGTACATTGCCAGATCAACATACAAAATTTTAGTCTGCCTTTTTTACTTTTAGTCTATTGGCCAGCTCTCCAGAAGAGGGAAAATGGTTTATACTGGGGCCAGTGACGGCTCGTAGAATAAAAATGTGGAGGTTGTAAAGGAAAATCGCAATTTTTAACACACAAATATACGGATCAAGCTTTAATAATAAAGGAATAAATTACAAAATTAACATTCAATACACACCCATCGGGATTTACTTAAACGACTACACGACAAATTAAAATAAAGAAATTAGCATGCAAAAGACGGGACGGCTTTGAAATCCACGCATAGAAAAAAAATCTCGCGCGCTTTGGCATAGGCAAATTGGGTTGCATTCGAGCTGCACCGCGAGATAGAGCCGTCGCTGTGGGCGGCCGGCACGCGCGATATAAGAGGTGTGGTAGCGTATAAATGTACATAATTCTAGTGGGAATTTAAAAATATATAATTGATAGTCCTTTTATTATTTTACCTATATTTTTTGGGGGTTGCGCAAACCTGCAAACCTATGGACGAGCCGCCACTGACTGGGGCTACTAATTTTCCTTTCCACAGCAGCAGCATATTAAAAAACCATGATCGCCAGCTCAAAGTAGTAGCTTAAACAAATGGTGGTCAATCAAAGATGCTGACGATGTTTAAAAATAGCATACTTTAAAAAACGGTAAGTGAAAATTATCTTTAATTTTACTGGATCTTATTTCTTATCTTTACCTCCGGCAGGGGTGGTGGTAGACCCCAAAATGTACCTGAAGACATGGCTTGTTTTGCCTTTTTAATATTTTAATGTAGATTAACGTCAAACTACGCTTTTTTCATAAATGACGCCAAACACTTCCTATTGTATAGTTTTAAAGTTTTGTACCCTAACAAACTGTCTTGAAAGGGTGGTGCCTAAAAATGCTTAAAACATTTCTTAAATAGGTGTTTTTTCAGTGGAACAACGCATCTTAGCAAAACAGATCAACAATACTTTTTTTAGTACCCTTAATTCTGCTTCTTCTAGTGTATCACTCAGCATTCTAGCTTTGGCAAGTAGCTGTCCAAGCCAGCTAAAATTTACAGCTGTCCAAAATTCGATATTTTGTCTTTAAAAACTGATTTTTTCTCAACGATTGTGAAAAAAAATTAATTTTTTTCTAAATAATATATTTTTTTAAAATTGCTAAAATTAGTTACATAGCTATAGTAGAAGGAACCACCCTCTTTAAGGTAGTTCGTAGAGGTACCATACATCTAACTTTAAAACTTTATAGCATAGAAAATTAAACTCTACATCTTCTTCTAGAAAAATTCTAACGTCTTTTATAAGAAAAGGGTATTTTGAAGTTGATGGACATTAAAATGTGAAAAAAACAAAAAATTAATGCTTTCATGTATATTTTGGGATGTAAGAGCACCTTTGTCCGGGAGAGAAAATACATGTTTGGCTTTTAAAGTGAAGAAACGATGCAGTAATATAGAAATACAGTCGAACCTCTATAACTCGAACCTGAAGGGACAACCAAAACAGTTCGAGTTATGGAGAGTTCGAGTTAAAGAAACTCGAGTTAAAGAGGTTAAAATACATGTAAAAAGTGCAGGGACCACTTAAAGGGTTCGAGTAATAGAGAGGTTCGAGTTATAGAGGTTCGAGTTAGAGAGGTTCGACTGTATTAATAAAAACAATTTTCAATTACCGTTGTTCAAATTTCTTTAAGCTACCACTTCGGGATGGTCATCATAGTTTTTTAACATCCTGGCAACATGCTCTAAATATAATAAAAGGTAAAATTAGTACCCCTAAATTATACCGATAAATTGACTGGCCCATGGACTATTTAGAGACCACTAGAAGCAAACCAGAACAAATTTTCGCAAAAGCTTACCTACTCGCTCACTTTATGATTATTTGCCTATACTCTCTTATAGGGGGTTAAATTCAACCAAATACCTGTTTATGAATAAAAGAAAAATTCAGTTTTCTATAATAGTGTTCAATGTTTCTAAGAGAAATACAATTTTAGTAGTTTAAAAAAGATGATTTTGTCACAAAATTTTAAGACTATACAATTTTTAGTAATCTATTACCATATATATGGAATGCTATATGCAAAATAAATTAATTGGGTCAAAAAACGATTCAAAATTTTGTAATAGTGTTTGTCTGTCTGCCTCAGACACGATAACTCAAACACCGATAAACCGATTTCTATTAAATTTATGTGGTAACTGCGGAAAAGGCCGTGAGGTGTCGTATCCTGTTGGGTCCTGACAAGTGTCCTGTCGTCTCCATTTCATGTTCTGTAAGGTCCTGTTTTAAAAGTTGTACAGTAATGCTGTGAGCTGATGGCCTCTCGAAAGTGTGGGATTTTTATTATATTTAAAAAAATCAGATTCTTTTGATTACAGTAGCGGGATTTTTTGAGAAAGTATTTTTGTATTTAATCGAAATTTTTTAAAACTGAGCGTTGCTACTATAAAAGTCATAAATTGACATTTTTCCTAATTTAACTTATGGATAATAATATATAGGGTACGACAGTACCACATACCCCGTCTTTGATTTGCAAAATAGATGGTTTGGTGTTTTGGTGGTTTCGATATGTATTTTAAATTGTTTTTAAATCTTTTTATCTGGTTCGACTGTAGTTCCTGGGACTGCTGTCTGATATTATCAAAAACAAAGGTATGTTTATTGATTCGCGTTTTAAATTATTTATGGTTGTTTCCGTTTTATATGTTTTATTTTATTATTATTATTATTTTTTGTTTGTTATGACAGGGTATAAAATTTAACTAACATTTAATTTTAAATAATTTCAATATGAGATGAAGAGTTGCAATTGCTTTATCAATGGAGAAATATTTTTTTTTTGACAATAAAGCTTATATTGAATGGAATTGAATATAAGCGCTCGTAAACCTTGTATATACGGTCAAGTGATGTAAAAGTGTGACACCCAAAATCCCGTTGAAAATGAGACAGTTAAATAAAAAAACTTATAAACTGATAGAAGCAGTTGTAAAGACCTCATACCTATAATTTATTTTATTTTTTATAAAAAATAATTTATTGAATTTAAGTAAAAAAAAAACAAAAACTTATGTCTCAATTTTCCCTGAATATCTTATTTTTGGTTTAGATGGCGATCCGACTGTTTATACGTGAATTTAATCACTGTCTTATATTTCACCTGACCGTTCTTATTTTCAAGGTAAAATTTGAGACACAGTTTTAATTTTTTTTCTTATATTATAGGTCAAATTTCTATTTTTTTACGTTTGCAATATTTTTCTGATTAACGCTTACATACTAAAAAAAATCGGGTCCTACAGAGGAGTTTAAAATCTTAAACATATAAAATTTTCAAAAAGTGCCTCATTTTTACACCACTTGACATTAACATGTAAGTCATTAACTTTAATTTGACTAAAATACGCCGTAACTTTTTAAAATATTTGTTTAAAAACCTACAAAATTTCACACTTCATGTTTCCCCCGATCCGCGTTTTAATAAGACCTCAATGGCATATTTTGGCTCAAATATTTGCAGTGTTATCTCCTCAACCCCTGAAAATAAGATCGGAATAGATACATGTGCCATGTCAGCCACGGCACTCTCAGATCGGCTCACGTACAACTTTAATAAAATATATATATACTGCTAAACGCATGTCAAAGTTTTTAAAAAACTAAAAAATCCAGAGGATTTTTAGGGTTCTATACTAATAGATATCATAAATCAGTTGATAATACTTTCAAACAATCAAAAGAAGGGCAGGACGTCAATTTTGGTGTTAGTTAGTTAGTAAGACCCCTAAATTAAAATTTATCATTTAAAGTGCATTAATTATTCGTTACTCTCCCAAATGACACAAAGACGGTTAAGTCAAATTTAAAAAAAATAAGAAACTCGCAAACTTTTGTATTAATTCAGTGGCGCGCCCAGGAATGTGTCTTGGGGGGGCCCGAGGCCTCTTAGGGGCCGACAGATAAAAAGGGCGCCTCCCAAAAATCGTGTGACAAACAAAAAAAAAATCATTATGTGTGGGGGGGCGATATTACGAAAGTTTTTGCTGAATAAAAAAGGGAAGTTTTTGCATGGTTAGACAATTTCAAAATATTTTTTGTAATGGTTTTTTTTACAACGTAGGATCCTTTTTTGAAAACTGCGCACTTTTTTCCACAAAAAAGGTACTCTTATTGCAGGTCGCTTAGAGCAAGGGTTTTTGAGAATATTGAAGGCAAAAAGATTGCTAAACGCCTTTTGGTCAAGTTATATTAGGTGAAAAAGGCCTGAAAAACCCTAAAAAGAGAGGTGCTAGCTGATTTTTTTATACGCATTCATTAGCAATTGGGGAAACCTTCCCAAATATTTTCCGCTAAAATCCTCCTTGAACTTCGCTACATATAAAAGCCCAAAATGTCCTTCCATCAGTTTTTTGAAATTTTCTTGAAAAGTTATAACTTTCAAAAAAGTCAAGAAAGAAAAAAATACGAAAAATCACTCGGTCTAGAATCTCTATCTATCTAGCCTTCTTCGATCATCTTTGGACATAGGCCTCCCTCAATATCTTCCATTCTTCTCTGTCTGTCGTCAAATGGTCCGCCCATCTCATTCGGGGTCTTTCCCTACTTCTTTTATTTTCCCAAGGTCTCCAGATTACAGTACACTTGTTCCATCGATCGTCTTTCTGTCTGATATTATGACCGAAAAATTCCATTTTAATTTTACTACTTTTCCTCTAACATCCCTTACTATTGTTTTATTTCTTATCCATTCATTTCTTTTTCTATCTGTTAGCTTTACATTTAACATTTGTCTTTCCATTGATCTTTGGGCTTTTGTTACCATGTTTGATTTTGTAGGTGTCCAGGTCTGGGATCCATAAGTAAGTACAGGAAGAATACATTAGTTATACACTTTCGTTATGAGGTACTGAGCACATTTTATATTTTTTAATATTTAGCTTAATTTACCGAATGCTGCCCAGGCCAATCTTCCTCGTCTCTTGATTTCAGCCGTTTGGTTTTTCTTTTTTAGTCTAATAATTTGTTCCAGGTATATATATTCCTCTACTTATTCTATTTTCCCTTGGGTTATTCTGATCGTGTTATCCTCATCTGTGTTTGTTATGACTTTCATTTTAGTGCAGTTCATACTCAAGCCTATATTTTTTGCTGCTGTATCCAATTCCTCCAGCATTTTTATCAGTTCTTCTTCCTTATCTGTTATTAAGGCAATATCATCAGCATATCTTAGGTGGTTCAAGTATTGTCCGTTTAATTTAATGCCTATTTCTTCCCAATCTAAGTTTTTAAAAACATCTTCTAGGGCCTCTTAAATAGTTTAGGGGATATTGTGTCACCCTGCAAAAAACCTAAATTAAAATTTAGAAATATATTTAATATTTTTTGTAATTTTTTTGTTGTACTTAACTTGTTTTAAAATGTTGATACCTTAAAATATCAAACTTGATCCTCACTTGTACAAAATACCATGCACTTATATGGCATGCACTAAATTTATGTTAATTTCTTAGGTAAGTTCTTGTATTCTTCTTTATAATTTGGTAATAAAGTTAAGAGTGGTTTATAGATGCCCCTAAAAACTTTTCATGGTATGCACAATGAATCAGCACAATTATTTTTAGAAAAACTACAATTTTCATCCGCTATTTGATTAGTTTTCACGCGATCGGCTAGTTTAAAGAAAAATAATAGACATAACTTTAAATCTTTAACAATCGTCAAATAATGTAGTGAGGTAACGCAGTATGTTCCAAAACCACCTAATCTGACGCATGCGCAGTTACCGAAATCCTGTCTACCCGAAAAAGGAACAACAAGAATTATTATGAGCATGAAGTTAGCGAAGCACCCATCGCAGGTGGATAATTTGCCGTTAATTAGTCGTGAATTAGTTGTATAAAAATTAATTTTGTCGCTCTTATTTTTGACCGTTTTTGAGGGTGCTTCGCTAACTTCATATGAAGTTAGCGAAGCACCCTCGTAAAAATGGCTTTTATCAAAATCGAATATGGTGGATAATTTGCCGCTAATTAGTCGTGAATTAGTTGTGGAAAAATTAATTTTGTCGCTCTTATTTTTGACCATTTTTTTGGGTGCTTCGCTAACTTCATATTTTGGCACCCATCGCAAATCGAATCGCTACTAGGTGGATAATTTGCCGTTAATTAGTCGTGAATTATTTGTGGAAAAATTAATTTTGTCGCTCTTATTTTTGACCGTTTTTGAGGGTGCTTCGCTAACTTCATATGAAGTTAGCGAAGCACCCTCGTAAAAATGGCTTTTATCAAAATCGAATATGGTGGATAATTTGCTGTTAATTAGTCGTAAATTAGTTGTAGAAAAATTAATTTTGTCGCTCTTATTTTTGACCCTTTTTTGGGCGCTTCGCTAACTTCATATGAAGTTAGCGAAGCACCCTCGTAAAAATGGCTTTTATCAAAATCGAATATGGTGGATAATTTTCTGCTAATTAGTCGTGAATTAGTTGTGGAAAAATTAATTTTGTCGCTCTTATTTTTGACCGTTTTTTTGGGTGCTTCGCTAAATTAATATAAAGTTAAAGTGGCACCCTCGTCAAAAATGGCTTTAGAAATAACCTATCGAAATCGAATATGGTGAATAATTTGCCGCTAATTAGTCGTGAATTAGTTATTGAAAAATTAATTTTGTCGCTCTTATTTTTGACCGTTTTTTAAAGTGCTTCGCTACTTCATATGAAGTTAGCGAAGCACCCTCGTAAAAATGGCTTTAGACATGACGTATCGACATCGAATATGGTGGATAATTTCCCGCTAACTAGTCGTTAATTAGTTGTGGAAAAATTAATTTTCTCGCGTTTAGTTTTGAGTGTTTTTTGGGTGCCTCTCTAACTTTATATGAATTAAGCGAAGCACTCAAAAAACGATCAAAAATAAGAGCGACAAAATTATTTTTTCCACAAATAATTCACGACTAATTGCGGCATATTATCCATCATATTCGATTTTGATAAAAGCCATTTTTACGAGGGTGCTTCGCTAACTTCATTAACTTCATATGAAGTTAGCGAAGCACCCTCAAAAACGGTCAAAAATAAGAGCGACAAAATTAATTTTTCCACAACTAATTCACGACTAATTAGCGGCAAATTATCCACCATATTCGATTTTAATAAAAGCCATTTTTACGAGGGTGCTTCGCTAACTTCATTAACTTCATATGAAGTTAGCGAAGCACCCTCAAAAACGGTCAAAAATAAGAGCGACAAAATTATTTTTTCCACAAATAATTCACGACTAATTGCGGCATATTATCCACCATATTCGATTTTGATAAAAGCCATTTTTACGAGGGTGCTTCGCTAACTTCATTAACTTCATATGAAGTTAGCGAAGCACCCTCAAAAACGGTCAAAAATAAGAGCGACAATATTAATTTTTCCACAACTAATTCACGACTAATTAACGGCAAATTATCCACCTAGTAGCGATTCGATTTGCGATGGGTGCCAAAATATGAAGTTAGCGAAGCACCCAAAAAAAGGGTCAAAAATAGAGCGACAAAATTAATTTTTCCTCAACTAATTAACGACTAATTAGCGGCAAATTATCTACCATAATCGATTTTGATAAAAGCCATTTTTACGAGGGTGCTTCGCTAACTTCATATGAAGTTAGCGAAGCACCCTCAAAAACGGTCAAAAATAAGAGCGACAAAATTAATTTTTCTACAACTAATTCACGACTAATTAACGGCAAATTATCCACCTAGTCACGATTCGATCTGCGATGGGTGCTTAGCTAACTTCATTCTCATAGAATTATTGTATTAAAGCATAAATACATTTTAAAAAATCAAAAGTGAAGCACTCATAGGTTGCTTTGGAAACAATGGCAAATTTAAATTCGCAGATGCAAATTTTCAAGTGCGTATACGTGGGTTTTGTCAAGTAGACAGACAGCTGCTTTATACATAGACGTTATATTTGCTGTTTGTTAACATTTGACGGTATTTTGCATTTGTCGTGTAAAATTATGTTTTGTTCTGTAAAAAATGGGAAATAATTCATGTAAAACATGTGCGTTTTGTGGAAAAATGTCTGGGGGAAGTAAGGGAGTGCCATTCCATAGGTAGTATTTTTCTTTATAATTTGTAAATACAGTTAAGAGTGGTTTATATATGCCAATAAACGCTTCATGGCGTCCACAATAAATCTGCACATTTCATTTTAGAAAAACTACCGTGTTAATCTACAATTTGATAAATTTTCACCCAATAGTTTTTTTAACAAAATTAATAAATATAACCCTAAATTTTTGATAATTGTCTAATAATGTAGTGACGTAACGGAGTATGTTTCAAAACCACCAAAACAGGCGCATGCGCAGTATCTGAAATCCTGTCTACCAGAAAACCGAACATTAAGAATTAAATGGGGGTTGTGGCTTCAAGTATCGCCTGTAAGAATGCATGGGTATGCCCCTTATTTATGCTCTAACGTATTTGAGTATGCCCTGTATTTATGCTCTAAAGTATATGACCCTGCAGTACACTTAGCGTTCAAACGGTGCATGTATCGGCCTGTCGTCTGTCAGTATAAACCGTCTCAAACAAGATGGATGGCCGTTGAATGGAAATCAAGCGGCGGAAGTTCTTCCTCTCCCTGCCTGGGCCGCCGTTGCCTGCCGAAAGGGTGCGGGCCTGATAGGGGTTGAAAAAACCTACCCCCTGCGCGCCGCTCACCAACCTTTAACTTGATAGGTTTGACACAGAAGAAGTAAAAGAGATAGATAGCCCAGTAAGCTTTATCAAGGCCAACAAAAACATATAGGCCACGACCACAAACCTGAAAAAATCAGCTGTTCTCCGGGGGCTGACTTTTACATTGGGTCTTATGGGAGGTCAAAGTTTTTTTGGAATATTTTCAAAATAGCACTACAGATTTCCGCGAAGTTTCACTGAAATTTTCTCAGACACTATTCTCATATTCCACCAAACTTTTGTAAGGATGCAAGATGATTAAAAGGTTAAAATCTTCAAGATTCAGCATTCCTTATTTTGAATTCAAATTACCCGCCATGTACCGCACGCCAACTGTTATATTTGACATGTAATTAACTTTGTCATCTGTGTTTGTCACATTCGCTTCTGTTTTAAGTTTGATTTTAGTGTAAGCTAATGAAGCGGCTCTGAATAATTAAGGATTACTATACATTTTAAAAAAGTTGTTATGCAAGAATATAGTAAAAATATTCTCAAAACCGGCTATATTTAAAAAAATCAAATATTCATAAACCGTCATTCCAATCAGCAGTATAGTGACGTGACCATCAAAAGAAAATCACCCCCGATGTGACATCAACAAAGTGGAGGATCGTGGCCCGTCCGTTTTGATAGCCCTTTACCAAGGCCAACACAAAAATAGAGGCCACGACCCTGAAAAAATCAGCTGTTCTCCCGGGGCTGAATTTCACATTGGGTCTTATGGGAGGTCAGACGTTTATTTATGATATTTTCAAAATGGCACTACAGATTTCCGCAAAATTTCAGTGAAATATTCTCAGACTCCATCCCGATATTCCATCAAAGGTTTGTAAGGAAGCAACATGATTAAAAGGTCAAAATCTTCAAGATTTAGCATTCCTTATTTTGAATTCAAATTACCCGCCATGTACCACATGGCAACTGTTATATTTGACATGTATTTGACTTTGTCATCTGTGATTGTCACATTCGCTTCTGCTTAAACCTAATTTTTGCGTGAGCTAATGAAGCGGCTATGAAAAATTAAGGATTAAAATACATTAAAAAAAAATTGTTCTGATAGAATAAAGTAAAAACAATCTCAAAAACGGCTTTATTTAAAACAAAATCAAATATTCATGAACCGTCATTCCAATTTCAATATTTTAAAGACAATCAGCTGTGTCGTAACGTGACCATCAAAAAAAAATCAGCCCCGGATGTGACGTCAACAAAGTGGAGGATCGTGGCCCGTCCGTTTTGATAGCCCTGGCTTTACAAACGAGAAACAAACTAACAGTAAATGTCATAAGCGAATTTTTGCCTCCTCCAGATTCCGTGAGGCAGACTATAGAGGTTTGGGATTCCAAGTGTTTTCTTCTTCCTCTTTTTCAAGGCTGATATAGCGTAAAGTTCACTTAGCCTATGCTAATGGATTAGGAACGCCTGAGATCCGTCATGGATCAATTTGTTTTTTTATTGGAACTAAATATGATAAGCTTTATCTCGAGGAAAAGGGAAATACTCTGCCGCCCGTTACTAGGAAAAAAACAAGGTATGTTGGTAAAAATAATTTATTTATCAGCTATCACTGTTCACCGAGTTGTTCACACTATTATAAAAGCAATATTTGCAGTTCAACTGAACGTTTAACAAAACCTAGGCAGTTTTCTTAAGGCCGCACTTACTAGATCAATCAACAGCCATGGAGATTTAAAATATAAATTAATCAGCGATACTCGTAAAAGAAACTAAAAATAATGCCTGGGATACCGTATTCTTTTCACACAACTGGCGACATCTCATCATCATCATTATCATTGGCGCAACAACCCTGGTTGGCCTTCACAAGCTTCTCTTTCCAGCGGTCTCTTTGTAAAGCAGCGACGTTTCAGTTTGAGGCACTGATCTTTTTGGCGTCCGCCGTGACACTATCTTCCCATTTCAATTTTGGCCGTCCTGGTTTTCTTCTGTCAGAATCTGTCAACCGTATTATATATCCTGCCCCTCGTTGCCTCCCAGTTTTTATGAGGCTTATCACATCTAGGCCACCGAGGTTATTACAGAGCTCGTACAACTTAAAGTTAAACATTCTCCTCCAAACCCTGTAAAGATGGTTCTCAAAATCCTGGCGACATCTACCAAATACAAAAGAAACTACCAGAAATGAAACAAAGGGCGGGCAGATAAAACAAAAACAATACCCATGACAGTGACATTTTGTCCCTCAGGACGCGTCAATATATATTTCATTCTTGCCGTCTTCGCGTAGTTTTATGTCGGGTCAGCGGAGTATAAGCGAAAAATATTACAAACGTAAATTTGAGTACCCGTGAATAAAAAAAAACAAAAATTTTTCATCGCTCAGCGAATATAGAAAATTTTTGTTTCTCTTGTATTTTTCCGTGTGTAGCTCGAAAGCTGTACACCTAGGGGGACCAAGATCTAATAGATATTAAATCAATGAACTTGTTTGTTGTATTAATGTTTTTGTCCATTGAATCAATTTTCTTAGTTCATTAGCTGAAAATAATTGTACACCGCACATTTTGTTTTTTCTGTGTGTGTCTTGGCTGCCATGGTCCTCGCTGCATGCCTCTAAAGTGCCTAAGTGGAAAGAGTCAATCCATTCTAACTAAACTCTAACCCTTTCTTATTCGTAGGTGCCCAAAGTGCGTGTGCTGCTCCAGAACGCTACGGGAGAGTTTTGGGGAACCTTTAATCTCTAAATGCTCTAACAGGATTAGAGCAATTTCATACGCTAATTCGGATCTGTGTGGGACATTTCATAATCCAGTTAAGGTTTGTTTTTTACCCTTTTGAAATAGCTAGTATACTTGTAGATTATTTTAATTAATTGAAAGGTGGAGTCCGCCTTTAAGGATTTCTCTTTTTTTTTTCATAGAGAAGGTCGTACCTAGGGGAGAGATTAGGGCTTATCAAATCCACCCGAAATTTTTAAGACTCAAAAATAAGAACATTTTTAGTATAATTAATAGAGATTAGCAATTCAAATTTTTTTGCTCGCAGGATTGATCCTGATTTTTTTGATTTTTTCTTTTAACAGCTAAAAACATGCTCAAACTAAAGCTTGGTTAAGTAAGTACCTAATCTATTTTCTAAAAAATCTAAAAAAAAATTTTAACGGTTAATTTTTATCCCAAATTTCATTAAAAAAACTTGCAAAAAAAATAAACAAAAACAGTACAGTACTATCTATCATCTATCATCTCCGGAATATTTTACCCCATTTCGATGACACCCGTTATAAGAAAATGGGACTACTTGTACCATATGGGAAAAAGCTATACTGACCACAGGGAAGATTGCTTAGAAAAGGAAAAAATCATTTAGCAGGTGTTTAGATAAGGATTGGAACAGTGTACAAGTGTTTACCCGATCTCGAACGGGATTATCAGAGGAGAGATTATATACCAGAGTTGACAGGTAAACAAGCTCTCGTTACGGTATTGACATGTATTTTGTTTTTATTCTGCGTAGTATAGTAGTCAGTGTAATAAACTTCATTCCACTTGGCGTGGCAGACGAAGCAAGAATTGGTAGGGGATGAAGAGAAGAATTTGCTTCTATCAGGTAATATCTAAAAACCTGGTAAATTAGCTTTTCTCTTTCTTAGCAGGATTCCCCATGGACAGTATAGCTTTTTCATATATGGTATACTAAATGAGATCACTAATAATTCTAGGTCCATCTTAGTTCTAGTATGTATCCGCTTTAGGAAGAATTAGACCAAGTTACTACTTCAGACGGACCAAAATATCTATCTTTCTATCTATCTATTTAGCCTTCTTCAATCTATCTTTGGACATATGCCTCCCCCAATATCTTCCACTCTTCTCTGTCTGTCGCCGTGTTCATCCATCTAGATCCCGCCTGTTTTTTCAAATCGACCACTCATCTTATTTGGGGCCTTCTCCTTCTTCTTTTGTTTTCCCAAGGTCTCCAGTTTACAATACATTTCTGTCTGATATTATGACCGGCAAATTTCCGTTTTAATTTTGCTACTTCTCCTCTGACATCTCTTACCTTTGTTTTATTTCTTATCCATTCATTCCTCTTCCTTGGACTTTTCTTATCTTATCCATCTTTGATTTCTTGTCCAGGTCCAGGATCCATAGGTAAGTACAGGAAGGACACTCTGGTTATAAATTTGCGTTTCGAGGTACTGAGGATTATAATTTTTTTAATATGTAGCTTAATTTACCGAATTCTGCCCAGGCCAATCTGACTCGTCTCTTGATTTCAGCTGTTTGGGCTAAATAATTAATATAACACATAGCAAATTTAGAAATATTTACCCTACTTATTTTAAGAATCAAATCAAAGAAATCTTGGCTTTTAGACCAATTTTAATCTGTGGAAAGATAATAGATATAAATTAGATCTATTCATTTCCTCAATTCTCACCTTCTGGTGAAAAGCGATAAAACGCATCGACACCTACTAAATTCCTAAAGTCACGTATCCCCCCCACCTCGTTCATTTTATAAGTCTCATATCCTTGGTAACCTTATTCTTCGCCGGGAATTTTAATATTTTCTTTACAAAGATATTTTATATTGAGCTAGATAACTTTTAAAATAAAATCCCAGTGTTAAATATTCCCAAAACTAGAATACCCAAAAATAATTACTTCTACATATTATTATTTAAACACACGAATTATGAATTAAGTATGTATTCATTTATTCTATTTGGTCTCACCCTTATTTTTTTATTTTTTTTTAGATATATTATTTGCAATGTTTTATATTTTTTGTTTTTGTTTAATATATTTTTATTTGAGTAAGTTAACAATATATACTTTATAAAATACTCTGCCAACATATGGGCCCCTAAGCTCACACTAGGATCTATAGTTATAGGGTACGTGTGAGCTAATATAACTGAAAACTGAAATATATTTTATTCAACTCCACAATAAATTACCTTTTGTTTGATACCACACAAGCCATGTTTTGACTTAAACTCAAATTTTTGAAATCCACCCCCAGCCTTAAAAAAAACAAAAACTAAAATGTATTTTGTTAAACTCCGGACTCAATTACCTTTCGTTTGATATCACACACGCCATATTTTCACTTAAACTCTAATTTTTGAAATATACCCCCACCCTTTTTTAAAAATAAATTAAAATGTATTTTGTTTAACTCCAGACTCAATTACCTTTCGTTTGATATCACACACGCTATATTTTCACATAAACTCTAATTTTTGAAATCTATCCCCACCCTTTTTTTTGTTTGTGTTCAGTGGATTTTGTTCATTTTTAAATGGGACTATCTCGACCCAAGACCCAGCCCAGGTACCAAATTTCTTTGAAACCGGCCAAGCGGTTTTTGAGTTATACAGACAGACAGACAGACAGACAGACAGACAGACAGACAGACAGACAGACAGACAGACAGACAGACAGACAGACAGACAGACAGACCGACAGACAGACAGACAGACAGACAGACAGACAGACAGACAGACAGACAGACAGACAGACAGACAGACAGACAGACAGACAGACAGACAGACAGACAGACAGACAGACAGACAGACAGACAGACAGACAGACAGACAGACAGACAGACAGACAGACAGACAGACAGACAGACAGACAGACAGACAGACAGACAGACAGACAGACAGACAGACAGACAGACAGACAGACAGACAGACAGACAGACAGACAGACAGACAGACAGACAGACAGACAGACAGACAGACAGACAGACAGACAGACAGACAGACAGACAGACAGACAGACAGACAGACAGACAGACAGACAGACAGACAGACAGACAGACAGACAGACAGACAGACAGACAGACAGACAGACAGACAGACAGACAGACAGACAGACAGACAGACAGACAGACAGACAGACAGACAGACAGACAGACAGACAGACAGACAGACAGACAGACAGACAGACAGACAGACAGACAGACAGACAGACAGACAGACAGACAGACAGACAGACAGACAGACAGACAGACAGACAGACAGACAGACAGACAGACAGACAGACAGACAGACAGACAGACAGACAGACAGACAGACAGACAGACAGACAGACAGACAGACAGACAGACAGACAGACAGACAGACAGACAGACAGACAGACAGACAGACAGACAGACAGACAGACAGACAGACAGACAGACAGACAGACAGACAGACAGACAGACAGACAGACAGACAGACAGACAGACAGACAGACAGACAGACAGACAGACAGACAGACAGACAGACAGACAGACAGACAGACAGACAGACAGACAGACAGACAGACAGACAGACAGACAGACAGACAGACAGACAGACAGACAGACAGACAGACAGACGGCGCAACAAAAAAGTTTCAAAATCATCTGAAACGCAAAGATATATAAAATTTTTTGAAATCGGAGCAACTTTTTTTTTCTCGAAAAAATTAGGATCACCATAGCTCACACTACTATAGTATATGTGTGAGCTAAAAGATAATAAAAATAAAGAAGTTATAAAAATATAAAAATTAGGAAAAAAATCAAAATTGAAAATTATACGCTGATTTTAAAAATGCAATAAAAACAACACGTTTTTCCATAAAAAAATACATCTCAAAAATTAAAAGTGACAACTGAAATTCAGGATGGTAGTTCTGTATCCAAAATTACCATACTTAAATTTTAATAAACAAAAAAGTATGAGTAAATGTAGAGACAAAATGAAAACTGTTGGTCAAAACCCAGAGACTGGAAAACCATGTACCATGATATGATTTTTCAGTCCACAATAAAAGGGGGATTTTATTTTCCCTAAAATTACTGAACCCCCCCCTCCCCCCTCCAAAGAGCCTAATTTGGGCCACCCGAAACAAACAATAATATTAAAATAAATAAAGGTAGTCATGTTCTAAGTAAGAAACATCTTTCACAAAAAAGCTTCTACTTGATCTGTTAGATTTCTTTTGTTTTCTGCCCTTTTCCCTTCTGCAGCAGGATTTTACAAACTCTTAAAACAAGCGTCACATGTTTCTGATGTGAAAAGATGAATTTTATTTCAATATTTTTGATAGTTTTCGTGCTTCTTTAAATTTCACTGTCTGAAAAGTATTGAAAGAAACGGAAATTTATGGCCTCTTTTTTTTACAAGATTTTCCTTCGGCTACAGTCATCTCAAAATTTATATATTTTTTAAAAGTTTTTTTAAATATTGCATTTTTTTAATAATGGAGCATTTTGAGATCATTGATGAAAAAAATGAGTTCAATCATATCTAGTCCTCTTAAACTGAAATATTAGGTCTCCCTCCATCTCCCAGCAAAAGTTGTTATAGTCACGAAGAATAGAATCCTGCATGCTGCTCTAAATATTTAATTTGATGTCATACTGCACCAGTATCTTAAATTTCTAATCCAGGATGTATTTTTTAATCATTTGTGATTTTGTCAGTCCACAATATTCTTAGCACTTGATGAATGCCTCATCTTTCAAAAGCTTCAAGCTGTGAATTTCATATTTTTTGGTTACTTATAAATACTATTTCGATATCAGATAAGTAATTATCTAATTCAGGCCAAATTCTTAAATTTAGTGTGCCAATAGATGTCAAATGGCCCATGCAGCTAAAACCTTTATAAATAGAATAGTTCGATTACTTTAATCCAACTTTCGAAGACTTTAAATAAGAATGAGAAAAAAAGTAATCTGGAAGGGAAGAAATTTATGCAACTAAAGTTAATTCAGATTCAGACAGGATTAAGGCTATGGAATTTAGCCTGATTCACGATAAAAAAAATTGATACGATTTATTGGGGTTTTAAGAAATGTACTTAGTGTAGTTCCAAGGTGTGTCCAGGATGGTACGGAAGGGGAGTATATTTTTCATACCATTTTAGACCATTAATCATTGATATAAAACAAATTGTTTTCGAATTCGCGAAATGTTTCCTTTTAATTTGCATCTGGACTTTATTCCTGATGTTTACTATGTTTAACAGGCTCAAATTCATCCTTTTTGTGAATTGAATGCTTCTTATATTATTTAAATTCTATTGGAATATACTTTTAAAAATACCCCATATGTCGTAGTTTAGAGCCATAGTTTCTGACCTATTAGCGATCATTTTTTTAATGATTAAAAAAATAACAGTACTGCTTTTGTGCTAATTTCAGTGTCCTTATCCCGATCTATGTTAGTCTCCATGTATCAACAGTGACAATGACAAATACATATTTTGAAATGACGTTTAAAATGACAACCGGTAACGACAACAAAGTTTATATCGTGTGATATCATGTCATTTTTACTGTTGATATATGGGGACTAATATAACTTGGAATAAGGATAATAAAATTAGCACAAGAGCAGTACTGTTATTACCTTCCTAGCCCGCACAGCAATGGCTAGAGAAGTAGACTACATTTTGCTCAATAAAATGTCGCGGGAGCTTTAGTTTCTGAGATATTTACAAGAAACTATATTCAAGGCTGATTTATCATGGCTTCATTTAAAGTGTGCTAATAGGCTAGCTAGGAAGGTATCAGATCCGTCATGGATCCATTTATATTTTTAAACATTAAAAAAATACTCTGCCAATGTATGGGCCCCTAAGCTCACACTAGGTACTATAGTTATAGTTTACGTGTGAGCTAATATAACTAAAAACTGAAATATATTTTATTCAACTCCAGACTAAATTACCTTTTGTTTGATACCACACAAGCCATGTTTTGATTTAAACTCAAATTTTTAAAATCTACCCTCACCCTTAATAAAAGCAAAAACTAAAATGTTATTTATTAAACTCCTTTACTCCTCCAATTACCTTTCGTTTGATATCACACACGCCATATTTTCACTTAAACTCTAATTTTTGAAATATACCCCCACCCTTTTTTTAAAATAAATTAAAATGTATTTTGTTTAACTCCAAACTCAATTACCTTTCGTTTGATATCACACACGCCATATTTTCACATAAACTCTAATTTTTGAAATCTACCCCCACCCTTTTATTTGGTTTGTGTTCGGTGGATTTTGTTCATTTTTAAATGGGACCATCTCGACCCAAGACCCAGCCTAGGAACCAAATTTCATTAAAATCGGCCAAGCGGTTTTTGAGTTATGCGCGTTGGTCGTTACAGACATACAGACAGACAGACAGACAGACATACAGACAGACAGACAGACAGACAGACAGACAGACGGCGCAACAAAAAAGTTTCAAAATCATCTGAAACGCAAAGATATATAAAAATTTTTGAAATCGGAGCAACTTTTTTTTTCTCGAAAAAATTAGGATCACCATAGCTCACACTACTATAGTACAGTATATGTGTGAGCTAAACATTGCTAATATATCAGAAACTGTAATTTTATAAAATAATTGTTTAGTTCTATTTTCTTACTTATTTATTTTTACAATGTTTGACATATATTTCTCGACAAATATAAGAAATATTTAAATTTTAAAAATCGTGCACCATCTCATCCTGGAATTACCTAGTAAGATAATTCCAGAGTAACCATTTGCCTACATTATGTGAACGCTTCCTTCAAGATCTGGACAAAAAACACTAGCCAGTCAGTCTTGGGTCGAGAGTGACATGTAGCCCGATCATTTTTCAAATCGTTAGTTCTTTTGGATCGAGGGCAGGAATCAGGATGCTAGTCGGAATGACATGGGATTCGAAATGTTAGCTTCCGGGCAAATGCGGGCGGTGCGATGTGGAGTTTTTGTTTTCTGAGAATCTCTTAAAAAGAATGATAACGTATCGTCTTTATCTTAAGACAATAAAAAATTAATTATCCAGGCATTTGTTTTTTAAGATTTAGTGCATGGGCACATATTTTGCTCAAATTTAGAGCTGGCGCGATACGAATCAATAACCATAATTCTACAGGGGCGGATCTAGGAACTTTATTTGGGGGGGGGGGAGGGGAATATCATAATAAATATTGCACAAAACTATTTTGCGTAGTGACCAGGAGGTGTATTCTGTGTGTCAAAACTAAGTAGTTTCAGTTTTGGGGGGAAAATTTCCCCTTTTTCCCCTCCCGTAGATCCGCGCCTGAATTCTACCATTGTTTCAAAACACCAGCTTAGAAAGGTCCAAGCATGAGCAAAATTTTTGACGACTGAATTCTTGACACAGAAAGTCGGGATGATATCCGAAAAGAGCCACCTCTATTCTCGGATGATATACTGAGTCCGAGTTATAGGCACGGATCTATTTGTACTATCGGTACTTTACGTTACTTTACCACTATAATTTTTTTCTTACTTGCCTTTTACAGAACTATGCAAAATTCTGTACAAAATAAGAAAAAAATAGCAATATTCAAAATGGAGTCTAAAGGCGACAGGTTTCTTTAAATAAATGTTCGTAATTATAGGTTCTGACTCGAGAACAACCTGCCTTAAACCCACACGTACGTCTTTACTTAAAAACAGTACTGAACTCAAGTTTTAGGACACAAACTTGACTGTATAATATATAAATATAATAATATGCTAATAATGTTAATACCTATTCTACAAAAAACTTACCTAAATTCAGTGGCGGCTGGTGACGTTATAAATTGGGGAGGGGGGGGCAGAAATTTAAATTGCATGAAAAATTAAATAAAAAAACTTACCGAAACAATTTTATTTTAGTATTTTCTAAACAAGCAGCTTCTTGGTGTAGTTTTTAGTTTATTTGTTTATTGATAAAGTCCATTCGCTTTTCTTTTTTATGGCCCCGTAAAGCAACCTCAAAAATCCCACAGAATTTTAAACAGTCTATTGACCTACTAAGTATATGTCTAATTTTTGTCACATTTTCATTATGTTAGGTAAAGTTTTGCCTATAGGCACTATTCAATTGGCTCCTAATGTCAGTCTTACCTAGCATAGAAAATTCTATGTGTTTATTTTAATCAATACCACTTTGTGTCTTTAACTTTTCACTAAATTGCTTGATATCACAAATTCCCTTTGCCACCGACGCAGGATCACTTCGTGGATTGTTCATAACAAGACAAACAAAGCAAAAAAAAGCATTTCTTTTTTCACAACCGCACAACCAGTTTTCAGCATCGTATAATTTTTTATTAAATTTTCTATTATAATTTTTTTTGGAACACCCCTTGGCGTTACTTGCACTAAAATTTTAGTTAATTTTTAGGTCCGGTCTATGTGGCCCTAAAGATTTTATTTGTAATCAAAGTTCATATGTCAATTTCCATTCTAGTAACAAACGATAACATAAATAAACTTTTTTACTACTGACATACAAAACAAACTTATACGTCTTCACTAAGGATTGAACCGGCAACACGTAGAAAGGGCAACAAACGTTTTGGCACGATGAATATGGTCGACGTCAACTAAAACAAACATTCCTCCCCCCGAGCGAGAACAGCCACCGCTGAAAAACGGGTGAAATTGAAATCTTGCCCCGCACGGTGCTGGCGGCTTGTAATTATTTACGCTAACAAAGTTCACCCAATTAATCGCTTGTTGTTAACCACAGATAATAAAAAGAACTAGACAATCATGTCGTTAGGGAAGATTTAACCTTTTTTAAATATATAAATTTAAAATACTGTTTGTTGTCTAGTTTTGGGAGAGCACTGCCACGTTGCGCTCCCTGTATCAGCCGCCACTGATGTCACCTGCGTCCTTGTGCGAGCCGCCAGTCTCCTTCCGTACCATCTCTCCTGGAATTACCCTATTATTTTAATTTGAGTCTTTATTTTTATTTTTCATTCCGATCTCTTTGAAGATCCTGTAACAGGAGTATGTTTTTGTTTAGAGTGTACATGGCGTCGTACGCCGCCATTCTTGTAGATTATCGGAAAGATAACATGTTACGTGTTCTCCACCTTTACGTGACCGTCTACTTTCGTTGTTGCTATTAAATGCAATCATAATAATTGGACGTAATAATAGAGCCGGTCGCACAAAACCTCGAATTTTTATTGGTCGACTGAGCAATCGTATAAAATTATCCGATGCTGATGGAAAAAAACTGATATGGCTGCTAGGCGTAATTTTATAATTCAAGGGTGTATTAAGCTATTAAAAAATAAACTAACATGGTACCTACCTATAACAAAACCAATTAAACTGAAAAAATAATGCTATAACACAAATATGGACAGTCATAAAACCGTAAGAAAAATCCAAATGCGTAGTGATCGATTTACTTCAGTTATGCGCAAGAGAGTAAGGCACATCACACACAAACTTGCATAGGCCGCATAACGCGTAGCATGGGCCTTTCAACCAATCAGCGATCGAATAGCAGCGGCCATATTGGTTTTGCATAAAAAAAGTCCGTAAGGTTGAACCTCTAAGCACCATGCTATGCGCTATGCAAGTTTGTGTGTGATGGGCTTTAAATTGAAAGTCACGTGACTAAAAGAAAAGGTAGGTTTTGTCACCTCGCGAAAAAGTAGATCAAAGGCAAAGCGTGAAATCGAGAGCTCTAAATTAAAGTTGCACACAGAAAAAAGAGATTTGCGAATTACTTTGCGAAATTCCTTATTATGTATGTAAATTTTATGAAAAAAATTACGGCTACACTAGTTTTATTTTTTACAAATTTTTTTGTAAAGTTACATAGGATTACCAGAATACATTTTTAATTTTGGTTCTTTAAAATGCAGAGAAAGTTACAGTATTTTAATTTATATTCACAAACTATAAACAACTACAGACTGCCTAATAAACTAAATTATGACGAAACATGTATAAAAATGTTTTTTTTTGTGATATCACAAGTTTTATGTAAAATTTGCATATTAAATTTTTTGTATTTTATATTTGATTTTTTAAAAATAATTGTGAAATTACCTATAAAATATAGAAAGCCTTAATATTCACAATGTTTTTATAATTTTATTAGTTTTTAGCAAATATAAATCGTGATACCTCTAAGAAGTTAAGAAAATCACATTTTTTAGTTTGTACTTTGGTAAGTATAAAGGGGAAAAGGGGGCAATATGAGATACTTTCGTACCGTTTTATGACTGTCTAATTACCTGATGGAACACAACTTATTATGTTAGGTATGTAACTCAAGAAGACATCTATATTATGACCACGGTGATTATTTTTATTAGGGGATAGTAAAATACTGTTTCAAACATACCAAGGTGCATTAAAAATATTCCTCATTACCTAGTTCATTTTGAAATCCCTGTAGATATGTTATATGTTACTCTCTCTAATAAAAATAAAAAGTTGTATACCATAATTCGACACTATTTTCATTTATTTATAATGCAGTAACTTGTATTTAAATTGAACTATATAGTAGAAAAACATATCTTTTAATCAGCTGGTACATTTTTCTATACTTTATCTAGATTTTAATTCCCCTGGAAAGGATTTTTCACGACAATGTGATTGTCTTAATCTCCAGAATTCAGCTGGTCTTTTCTAAAGAAATTCCCGCTTTATAGAAGCAGGACGGTTTAAGGGGGTGATGGAGGTTTATTGTAAATGTTAAGAACACTGATTCTCAAGCTATAAACCACCATGAAATACATTAAAAAAAAAAGATTTACTGCTTTCTGGAAAAACCAAAACTTTGCTAGTTACAGTCGATTTTCCACAAATTTTCTCATTTATGGTTCTCCGTAGTGGGCAAAACTAATTTTCATCAAGCAACGCACACGCCTGCATAAAACACACGAATATTTGTGTGCAAGGGACGCAAACAAACCACGTGATGCATCCTTGTTCTGTCCGTCTCACTCCCAGCGCTCTACATAATACAACGTCCCATTATATAATAACAGGAACTAGTGGTTTTATGATATTACATTGTTCATACGAAGTTTTTTTTCTCAAAATGGTAGAAGAAATTTTTTTAAACAAATTTAAATGATATGTATCTTTATATGATCGTAAAGATTATTGGGATTGTGCAGTCGCCAAAATTAAAATTCGCTTTAGTGACCTTATGTCGAAAATAAACCTCCAAAAAAGGACGTTCGGAAAGCGCAGCCAGGAAGCATCCTGCCTTTCGAAAGTGGAGGAAAAAGACAGGAATTGATTTTGCATAATGTCTTCAGGTGGAGGCTTTATTTGAAGCCACATATCAACTTGGAAAAAGATCTGTGACATCTACAAAGAACAAAACGAATATTTTCTTGGGCGCAATAGTAAAAATAAAATAAAAGAATAAAGTTGACAATATAAATACAGAGAAACGCAAGTTTAAAATCTTGTTTTCACTCAAACATTATCTTTAACTTTAAAATGCTGTAATATATGGGCTGGACCAATAAAAACCGGACAATATGTTTTTCATTATAACTTTCTAACTATAGCATCGATTTTAATAAAGCAAACTGCAGTTTGCAGGAAATTGAACAAGCTTTTAAGTAAAGCTATTTTTTTGCCTGCTGTCCTTCAAAGAGAATCGTTTACTCTTATTTTCCAATAATTTAAAATAAAATGGATTTATGACGGATCTGATACCTTCCTAGCTAGTCTATTAGCACACTTCAACTCAACGATATATCAATCTTGAAAACAGTTTTTCGTAAATATCTCAGAAACGAAAGCTCCTACAAAGTTTTTGCTTATACCACAAATTATTGAGAAAAATGTTATATATTCAGAAAACCGCATATTGATGCGATGTTCCGTTAAAAAGCATTTTAAAAAAAATTTAGTTGTCAAATAACTATCATTAGCATTAATGGATTTTTGCCAAAATCTAATCAGTTCGTCACAGTGTCGAACACTATTTTACCTGAGAATTTTAGAAAAATCGGTGCAGCGGTTTAGGAGCTATCATGTTATAGACAGACACACACACAGACAGACATCACGACGATATTGCTAATATAGGTCGAAATACACTCAAATAACACATTTTTGGGGTTTTCTTTTTAAAAAAATTCGTCGGAACTATTACCTTCCCTAGCCATTGCTGCGCGGGCTAGGAAGGTGAAAAAAATTGTAGATAAGCTCGATTTTACCCACGCACAACAAGGTACAAATCACTGAACCGATTTAAAAAAAATAAAAAGCATAATTATTGTAAAGATCACTTTCTTTATAATGACCATAAAATTTGCCATCATCTTAAAATCCATGGACTTTTTTTTCATTATTTTTGATTTACCTTGTATCTTGTTGTCAGTTTGATTTACAGGGTGTCTCATTATATTTTTTCCCAGCCTTTTAGACCATTAATAATTGGTATAGAAATATAAAAGATATTGTGTTCGAATTCGCGAAATTTTTACTTTGGAATTGCATCTTGACTTTATTCCTGATGCTTACCATATTTGACAGGCGCTCAAATTTATACTTTTTGTAAATTGGAACATATTTTCCAAAAATACCCGATATGCCGTAGTTTAGAGCGATAGTTTCTGAGATATTAGCAATTATAACAGTACCGCTCTTGTGTTAATTTTAGTATCCTTAGTCCAAATTATGTTAGTCCCCATGTATCAACAGTGACAATGACACAACTTTGTTAGCTGTGTTCGGTATTTGCATCTCAGACGCGACGGATTTTTGGTCATGTGATTACAGATTAGTCTGAGTAAATTGGAATTAACGAACGAACCGGATCAAATCGATAACATTTTTATAAATGGTTATAACCTTAAATATAACCAAAAATATTATGTACAGATTGCAACTCACGCCCAGCTATAATTTTGACAAAATTTTCCTGTGATGTCGGAAATTTATATAATTTAACAATCAAACATTAAATAATTCGATTTCAATCAAAGAAATTTATGGTAAATTATTTTTGTCACAATCTCGGATTAATCTGTTTCGTCGATCAAAATGTACGGAGCAACCAGATTTACGTCAGACTAGTCTGAGCAGAATAACCGAACGATTCAGATCTACCTCCCCTAGATCTAGATGGAATTAACGAACGATTTCGATCAAAAAGATTAATCCGACGTAAATACCGAACGCAGCTGTTGTCGTTACCGGTTGTCATTTTGAGCGTCATTTAAAAAAAAATAGTTGTCATTGTCACTGTTTATACATGGGGATTAACATAGTTCGAAATAAGGACACTGAAATTAACACATTTTTATCCAGGGCTATCAAAATGGACGGGCCACGATCCTCCACTTTGTTGACGTCACATCAGGGGCTGATTTTTTTTTTGATGGTCACGTTACGACACAGCTGATTGTCTTTAAAATATTGAAGTTGGAATGACGGTTCATGGATATTTGATTTTATTTTAAATAAAGTCGTTTTTGAGATTGTTTTTACTTTATTCTGGCAGAACAATTTTTTTTAAATGTATAGTAAGCCCTTATTTGTCATAGCCGCTTCATTAGCTCACACAAAAATTAAGTTTAAAGCAGAAGCGAATGTGACAATCACATATGACAAATTCAAATACATGTCAAATATAACAGTTGGCATGTAGTACATGGCGGGTAATTTGAATTCAAAATAAGGAATGCTAAATCTTGAAGATTTTAACCTTTTAATCATGTTGCTTCCTTACAAACCTTTGGTGGAATATCGGGATGGTGTCTGAGAATATTTCACTGAAAGTTTGCGAAAATCTGTAGTGCCAATTTGAAAATATCATAAAAAAACCTCTGACCTCCCATAAGACCCAATGTAAAATTCAGCCCCGGGAGAACAGCTGATTTTTTCAGGGTCGTGGCCTCTATTTTTGTGTTGGCCTTGTTTTATCATTTAAAAATTTATCGCTAATATTTCAAAAACTATTTATCAAAACTGCGACATATGGAGTATTTTTGGAAAGTATATTTCAAGCCTAATCTATTAATTTACAAAAACTATAAATTTGAGCACCTGTCAAATATGGTAAGCATCAGGAATAAAGTAAAGATGCAATTTAAAAGTAAAAATTTCGCGAATTCGAATACAATTTCTTTTATATTCCTACATCAATTATTAATGGTCTAAAAGGGTGGGAAAAAATATAATGAGACACCCTGTACAGTAGTCAGGCAAGCCACGCTGTCGATGGAAATTAATTTTTCCAAAACACCGGTGTCCGTGGTTGAGTTTACCCCGTTGAAGATGCCTTTTATACTTTGTTAACTCATTGTTTTCGGTTTTGAGCTGACGCCGCGCCGTGGAGATAGCAGTGGACATCATGGACTATTTTTTCATTCTTTTTGATTACCTTGTATCTTGTTTCGGAAAAAGCGCAGCCAACGATAAAGACCGGCCATGGCGCGTTATAAGCAAGTCGGCGTAGTCCCAGGATTCTTATTGTATTGCTTAATATATTATATGTTTTTACACAATTTAAATAAATTAACAAAACATTTTTGTTCTTTTATAGGCAAAAATGAAAAAAAATTTTTTGCTGATATGTGTTTATTATTGATAAATTGACGTAAACAAACATACCAAAACTGAACACACAAATGTTTTATAATGACATTCCGCGCCCGGGCCGGTCTTTCTCGTGGGCTGCGGGAAAAAGGCATTTCCATCCTCAGAATGATCTCTTTTTGATTTACCTTGTATCTTGTAGTCAGTTTGATTTACTATGGTCAGGCATATGGGCATTAAAACTGATATAACTTATGTGTTTTTTATAAATATAATTAAGGTAATCAAAAGAGACAAATGTTTTTCAGTTTTTTGGCAAACAATTTGTAAACTGAGTACTCGAGTGTAACGAAATAGGTCAGCAAAAATTTCCCCACAGGTTTTCTTATCAAAGCGTTAAACACCTCGCTTTGAGGCATTCCGCACCCTCTGTTGGGGGGCAAAAATGCGTCCGCCAGGATGGACGGATATATTTCGACACCAAATGTGCCTGCCAGAGATTCTTGTTTCTCTGGTAATCTCGAGCAAAAAAGGTTGGTTTTACAAATTTTTAATATACCTATTATACAGGGTGTTCGACACATGAACCGTCAACATTTTTTGGGATATTGTTGGGGTCATTTGCTACCTTTTGAACCGTACAACTTGGGTCCTAAGAGACACGGCGAAGTTTTTAAAAGAAAATGAAGTTCTGAATTGTCGATACTTTTTTTAATTTTTAATTTTGAAATTGATTTTCTTTCACAAAATCACTGATGTTTTTCAATAAAAAACCTCGCATGTCACTTTGGTACATCAATTTTAACAAATCTACTAATTAGTTGAAGAAGCATAAGATTACAGAATTATAAAAAAAATTGGTGCTTTTCCAGACATTAATAAAAAGCTTACGAGGGTTTAAAGGTGGGCTTTTGGGTAATTTGGGAAAAAAAATAAAAAATTCATATCTTTTTAGCCGTGACTCTTAGGACCCAAGTTCCAAGGTTGAAAAGGTAGCAAATGACCCCAACAATAGCCCAAAAAATGTTGACGGTTCATGTGCCGAACACCCTGTATAATTAAGCTGTGTGTACTGTGGCTTACCTTGCATTTATATGAAATCAGATGGAGAAAATCCAAAAGTGTAATTGAATTGCACTGTTATTATTGATGCTTATTAAAGTACCTACTGAACATTTTTTTTTCGGAAATTATTCAGAAACGGAAAATTTTCATTTTCTTTTCTAGCTTTTGGCGTAAATTTTTGTTATTTAGAAATCTGTTGATTTAAAAAAAATGTTTTTGGACGATTTTTTAGAGAGCTAAAATTCAGAAAATCAAATAATTTTCCTTTCAAATTAGTATATATGGAAAATTCAGGAAAATCTTCCAGTTAAAAAAGTTTAACGGTCTGTATGTGGTGTGCGTTTATTTTAAAAAAATATAGAAATTTCTTGCAAAAACATGTTTTTGCCTGAAATTTCATTGGTGGTTTTTTTGGTGTCCAAAAGATGTTCGCCAATCAGGGTCATATATCAAATTGGCAAGTCTCTTAGTGTACACCCGAGATAATAACCGTTTAAATGCGAGAATGAACTTTCTCAAAATGCGCCCAAGAGAATTACCGCAGACCACAAGAAAAATTACCCTGTTTTGTTTTTCGCTGCAGGGGGTGTGGTTGCGTAACGATGGTAAATTGCAGGTCAATAGTTTCGACAGAAATTGTGCAAATTTCGGAGGGATCGGTCTAGACGGACCATTGCCAGGTAGGCCGAAAGTGAAGGTGTTGAGAATAAATCAATGTCTCTCATTCCAAATCCCAGACAATGGTTTTTAAGATGTTAAAGATTTAAATAATTATTTCTTTATTTTTTTCAAAAATCTGATTTTGGTCGAAAAGTTTTTCATATAACATTTTGGAAATCAACCATTTCACCCTAATTCGACCCCGCTGAACCCGAATAACCCGGTTGAAACTTCGAAAAATCGTCAGGGACAGAGAAAATCTCCCCCAAACACTCAAAAACCTGTTTTTTTTTCAGTTTTATTTAATTTTCTTTGCTGCCAATTATATCCAAGCTCTATGAAAAATGATTGCTTAAAAGAATAAAACCCATCATAGAAAGACAAGAAATTATTCCATCTCATCAATTTGGTTTTCGAGACAAGCATTCCACGATAGATCAAGTACACAGAATTACTAATATAATAGAAAAAGCACTAGAAGAGGGAAAAGTTTGTTGTGCAGTTTTTCTAGATGTGGCACAAGCATTTGATAAAGTATGGCATAAATGCCTTAATTTTAAACTAAAACGGTTTCTGCCAAAACAATATGCGGATATTTTGGAATCATACATATCTGATAGACATTTTAGAGCAAAACAGGAAGACTCATACTCAAATTTAAGATAAATTCAAGCAGTCTGCCCCAGGGTAGCGTACTAAGCTCTTATCTATACTTATTATTCACTTGCGATATCCCAAAGCCAGAAAATTGTCACTTAGCAACATTTGCCGATGATACTGGTTTATTGACGATAGAAAAATCTATTGAAAAATGCATAGAAAAACTTCAGGATGCAGTCACCGAAGTTCACAGTTGGACCACAAAGTGGCGAATAAAATTAAATGAAACCAAATCAATTCATGTTGATTTTACAAACAAAAATATAAATCACATTCAAATAACAATTAAATATCAGGCAAAATATCTAGGTATGACACTTGATGCCAAATTGCGCTGGAAAGCACATGTTAAGAAAAAAAAAAAGAAGAACTGGAGATAAGGTATAGAAAAATGAACTGGCGGCTAATTGGAAGGAAGTCCAATTTAACAATTCATAATAAGTTACTGCTTTACAGACAAATACTGAAACCAGTATGGACATATGGTATTCAACTATGGGGTTGTACTAAAGAGAGTAACATTCTAGTTTTACAGAGATTTCAAAATAAAGTATTAAGAAACATTGTGAATGCACATTGGTACGTTCGAAATAGTGACCTTCATGGAGATCCAAAAATCGAAACTGTAGTGGAGACTATAAAAAAGTACGCAAAAAGCCATAAAGATAGACTCCATCGGCATGTGAATGTGGAAGCAATTCAGCTTCTAGACAATACTATGCTAGTTCAAAGACTAAAAAGAGTGAAGCCGTTTGAGCTAGTAAACTAAGTAAATTACATAAAACAAAATAATGCTATAAACACAACACAATTGTGAGTTACAGACCAAACAAAGCGGGGAGAACTGTTGAGTGAACCCTAAGTTTAAATCTGACTTTTCTAGTAAATTAAGTTAAAACAAAATTGCTAATTAGTCTTACTGACTGGATTGTAATAAAAATAAATACAGTTTGACCAATAATTTTTTTTTCTCAAAACCTAACCTATTGAAAATTGCAAAGAATAGTTTTTTATGCGGAAAGAAAATTCAATTTTCGGCAATGTATTGGTCGATAATCTTCGAAGAAGGAAGTATATCTTTAGTGGCGTCCGGAAATTGGGATTATTTAGAAAAACATGTTTATTATACGTTTTATAAAATTTTCTTAAAAACTACACTTGTTGGAAAAAAAATTGTGACATACTTTATTGTATACAATAAATTTTTCTTTTAAACGTTGCAATATAATGTGAAGTTTATGTCAGGTAAAATTTTCCATGGGCGTATTGATATAAATAAAATTTTAAAAATAACCAAAATAATCAATTTTTGTTTCATATTTTATATATATTTAAAAAAATAACTTTTTACTTTATTCCATTTCACTGACGTTAGTTCTTAAGAAAGTCTGAGAAAAATGTTTTTTATGGTAACTGTGACTCCAATGTACAGACTACAAAAATAGGCTCTCTTTACTTTGTGTACGGACGCCTCTGAAGAGTTAGCCATATTTTCTATACCCTAAAGAAGGGTTGTCGCAAGAAGCCTAGTTCTTAAAAAACTTGGATAAAACCTGTGAAAAAATTGATGAGTTATCTATTCTTATTAAAGTCTGTCGTATTTTTACCCAATTGCAGCACGGCGAAAGGAAGGGTAATATTTTTTGCATGGGATATGTATGTAAATTGTGTCGCGCTAGAGGCTAAACGGCTGAACCGATTTTGACAGAAAGGGGCCGTTGAATTGCTACTGATCTCAAAAGTGGTATAGGTATAATATTTTTTTAAACAGGAATCAACATGGCGGTCGTCAGACGCAATTTTGTCACATGATGTCGGCTTTAAGACACACAAATTACCTAAATTTTAGGCGATTTTAATGAAATGTCTTTGAGAACCCATTGCAAATATCCTCTAATTTGCTGTAATTACTTTGTACTCCTTCCTGCTCCACACATTTTGTCATTCTCCCCACCGTCTTAAAAAACCATATTGGCATAATTTTATAAATATAGGGTGATTTCAAAAATTCTTTCTGCACAGGCTTTAAGACTTTTTTTCCAACACCATTTCACTAGTTTCCTCTTCCCTTTCTCCTCCCCACCCTCCTTATTAGTAAAAGTTGTAGCTATAACTTTCACAAATGCGAACGCTATAAGATTTTTTTTAACACAATGTTACTAGTTCCCTCCTCGCTCTCTCCTCTCCCACTGTTCACGTCCGTAGAAAATCTACAAGTAGTTTTTGGGTGAAGCTAAATAAATAAATAAGGCTGAATAAGAATTGAACCTAAAAGTTGGTTATAAAAAAAATAAAAATAAACAAAACTGCTAAATTTACTTGTAACTACTAGTCGAAGTTGGGTACAAAATTGCCCAATAACCTGATTCATAAAAATACAAAACTGTATAATTTCGTAAGTGCGCTTTGGGCATCAAAATCTAAAAGCTGAAGCATGTCGTACATTATTATAGGTATACCTATCAATTTTGTACCCAACTGCGACTAGTAGTTACAAGTAAATTTAGCAGTTGGGTGTTTTTTTTTTAATTTTATTTTTATATTTTTCTAATATTTTTAAAATAAATCGTCACATAATAGATATTGTGACATATATGTATGTATATATATATATATATATATATATATATATATATATATATATATATATATATATATATATATATATATATATATATATATATATATATATATATATATATATATATATATGTCACTCTGAAAAGCGTAAAATAAAAATGTTATCCACATTCAGAGACTATTATCACTATCGCACAGCATGAAGTTTATCCAAAGGCCAAGAAGGGTGGAAAGTTAAACGTCCAGAAAAGACAGGTGTGACGTCATTTGGTCCCGTGAGGCGACAAAAATTGCCTTTTTGACCGCAAGGCTGGGCGGTCACTTTTCCAAGAAGATTGAATGGTCTCCAGGGACTTTTCAGTTTTCCTTTTGCTTTTCCATAGGTAAGTTAAACTGCCCAAATATCGTCAATTGCCTAAATTCGTCAGTATGTCTAAAAAAATATATTTATCAAGCTTATATCGTATACAAATGCAAAAACAAACATTTTGCAAAATACTGCTTTTAAATTTGCGTCAGATTCGCCAGTCGTGGGTGTAAACAATTGTTCAATAAATATTCTCCAAAATCAGGAATAAAGCGCGCTCAAGCCCCCAGGAAGATTAAAATTTATCAATCCGTGCTCAAGCTCCCCCAGGATCAATTTCAACGAGCATAAAGGTATCCTTTTTATATATTTTTTAAACAAATAGGTAATTTTCAAAAATCTTGGTGAGGCAAAGTGAACTAGAAGAAAGAAATAGATGATATTTTGCTTAGGGTCTGAAAATGCTTTCTCAGCCATTAGAATAGCCTGACGAAGTTAGGACATGAAATACGATGAAGTTAAGAAAAGTCCTTGATGAAGTTTGGTAATAGCAGGGGCGTATCTAAGGACATTATTTGAAAGGGGAAATATCATAATAAATATTGCGTAGAACTATTTTGCATAGTGACCAGGAGTACACCTCCTGCTCTGATTTAACTGGGTAACTCAAAATGCATAAATTTCAAATTATCCAGTAGCCCACTAAGGGGGCGAAATATAGTTTGATGTTTGGTGGGGGAGCCAGCTAATAGTACACAATGATATTTTTTATTTAAATAAAAAATATCTTAGTTAAGTATTAAAAATTAATGAGATATTATGGTATGTCTGGGTCCAAGTTCAAAAAGCTAAAAAGACCTCTTAAGGTGACGAAATTAGGGCAGCTTACTTATTCAAAAAGGAAATGTTGCATTTAATTTAATGATTTTTCTAAGGGGTCATCGGTACCGTAAAATTTGTACAGCGTCCAACAGGACTTGGGTCTTTTCAAATACCAAATTGCAAGTAATGCAAGGACCTAAAACCATAAACAACAAGTGAAATTAAAGAAAGAATCCTGTTTAAAGTCCTGTGGGGTCCAGTTGTAAAATTTATACAGTACTGTTTTAAACTGATAACTTTAGCAAAAGAAAAATATCATTATCAAAATAGTTTCATACTTCGCTAAAAAAAAAACATTTTTCATAAATGGAAAAAGTTGATGACCAAAAAATTTTTTCACTTTCCCTCATGTAAATCTGAGTCCTGTTATGTCCTGTCGTGTCCTGTTGGGCCCTGTCGTATCCTGTTGGGTCCTGACAAGTGTCCTGTCGTATCCTGTTAGCGTCTTGTCGGGTTCTGTTGAAAAATTAGTAGAGCACTGTTGAGAGCAGGCCTTTTATTTTTGACGGCCCGTGACGTCATATGAGGTAAGCGCTCACCTCTGTGGATTTATTTCTCCGTGCAAAAAGGTGGTGAAGCTCAACGATCCTATACACACAGGATTGCTTATTTCCATTTAACTCTATGTTAGCGTCGCTCAAGCGAGACGAACACTGCGTGCTTACGTCACCAACGGACCAGTTACTTTGTTTGTATTGAGAGTTCATGTAATTTTAAGGTGTTTTTGACGTTTTTATCTCCGTTTTTTTGCATTTTTTTATTAATTTGACGGCGTGGTTGACTATTTAGGAGGTAAATAAACCTTTAGAAATGTGAATTAAGTGAATTGATATAAAGAAAGCACATTAATTTATTGTTGAAATAAAAGCTTTGTGTTCCCTCTTTCAGTGTAGAAATATAAATATATATACATTTATATTATTATATTTATATAAACTTTTAATTTTTTTGGATTTTTGTACACTCCTTGCTCATTAAATTAATCAAATTGAAGAAAATTGGTAATTATGCCGCAAACGTACTTCTTTTATTAAATTGATTATTGGAAAGTTTATTTTGTAGACCGTTTCTCCAAGTTTAGTTTCAGCTTTTGTCTTAAGTTTTTTTAGTCTCTTTATAGAAGTTTTCAGAAACATGTTACAGGAGAAGGAGTGAAAACGGGCGCTGGGTGGGATAAAAACAACTCGTAACACAAACAATGTAAATCATTTGAAAAAAAACTTATGAAAATCTATTGATTTAAAGCATAAGAAGTTGAAAAACACATCTTATTTGGCTGTTTTCTCCAAAAACTGACTGGTTTTCGACATATTAATATAATAAATATTGCAATTTTAGATCTGTAATATCAAATAAATACCTTTTTGTTACTACATAATATAAGTGTATTTTATTATCTCTGCAACAAAAACAATACATTATACATCTAATGATTTAAATTGATTAAACTTTTAGAAAAAATCCTACTTCTATTCTAAAACTTTCAACTATTTTAAAAAGAAACTCCAACATATCGTCTGGTAGGAAAATTCAGCTCTCAGAGCACTCTTGATTTATCAAATCATTTGTTTTGAATGAATGAAATTATTAATTATATTTACTAACACGAATAAAAAATTTGTTTGCAAATAAGCAAGAAAAAAGCGTGAAAAACTCACGATTGCAATGTGTATTAAAAGAAGCGCGCTGAGCAGAGGTCCACTAGTGACGTAAGCAAGGCGCTGCCTACCGCTAAAAGATTCGAGGTAATAGGTAATCCTGTGTGTTTATAATCGTTGGGTGAAGCTATTCAAAGTCCACCCGTAAAAGTGAACATTTCGCTCATCTCACCTTACGGGCAGTCAAGAATAAACGTCCTGTGTCGTTATTCCTGAAATCTCTCCGAGCGAGTACTCCTTGAAATTCGAGCGAGGATCAATAGAGATGCGGAAATTAAGTGAAATCGCATGTGCAGTTTGACTTTCACCCGATTTTGAGGGCGTACTTCTTCTCACTCGTCCAAGAATTCATACACTGATTACCCTTCAGATTTTTCACATCTATAAAGTATCGCTGACCTACAAAAACTTCGAAAAAAGTTTTGTCGAAATGTAAAATGGTCGAAAAGAAAAACAATCGAATGTAAACCAAAAATAATTTAAACAAAACGTAGTTTTGTCAATCCGTAAAATTGTCGGAAAATATTTAGACGAACCGTAATTTTGTCGATCCGTGAAAAATGTCGAAAATAATATAGTCGAGACGTAAAAGCATCGAAAGTAAGTTCAGTCGAATCGCAGAATGGTCGAACCGTAAAAAAGTCGAATCACAAAAATGCCATACCATAAAAATGTCGAAAAATAAACAATCTAAAAATAAAAGAGGAAGAAGTAATTCAAGCTGTTTGAGATCCGTAAAATTGTCGAAAATAATACAGTCGAATATAGTTTATGTGAATTGTAATTTTGTCGATCCGTAAAAATGTCGAAAATAATATAGTCGAAAATTAAACGCGCGATACGCAATGGAGAAGAGACGCAAAATCATCGAAACGTAGTTTTATCGAAACGCAAAGAGGTCGAACCGTAGAAAAGTCGAAAATGAAGGTGCGATGTTGCCATATTTAGTAAAATTTCTTGGCTAAATTCGTTGAACTGCCGCTCACAGGTTAGGTTTAGATAGGCTCAGGCTAGTATGATGTAATATTACACTTGGCAACATAGAGAGTTTTTTGCAGCTGCATCATAAAATCGACGAGTTTTCGATTCGACTTTTTTTCGGTTCGACCTTCTTACGTTTCGACATAAAAATATGTTTCGATGATTTTGTGTCGCTTCATCCATTTCGCCTATACTATTTCTGACATTTTTAAGGATGGACAAAGTTACAATTCGTTTAAATTATTTTCGTCTATTCTATTTTCGACCAAATTACGGTTCGACATTTTTTTCGACGTTTCTATATGGCGCAAATCTATCGTTTATATTCCTAACAAATAAATCCACAGCCTCTATTGTAGAAAATCTTTTAGTATTTTAGTTAACAAACGTGAAGTTTAGTACCCGTGAATAAAAAAACAACAATTTTTCGTGGCTAAGTGGGCATAAAAAGATTTAGTTTCTCTTGTATTTTTCCGTGCGCAGCTCGAAAGCACTCACTGGGGTTCAATATCTAATGGACACCTATTAAGTGTTAACAGTTAACTGTTTCGTCCTTAAGGGACTCTTCAGAACACTGCATGTTCAATGTGACACTTTTGTAAAGCTACAGAGACGGTATATGAATCTCATCTTACGATGTTGGTAAGAGAAATAAATAAATAATGCCTGCAATACCGTATACTTTTACATAAGTGGCGACATCTACAAATACAAAAGAAACTACCAGAGTAAAAATAAAAGGCAGGCAGATGAAACGAAAAACAGTATTCATGACCGTGACATAATTTGTCCCTCAGGTCGGGTTAATACATTTTGCATTTTTCCGCCTTCTATGCCCGCTTAGCAACGAAAAATTGCTATTTTTTTTTATTCACGGGTACTAAACTTCATTTTTGCAGTGTTTTTGACTTACGCTTCGCTGACTCGACATAAAACGTTGCGAAGGCGGAAAAAATGCAAAATGCATTAACCCGACCTGAGGGAAAAATTATGTCCCGGTCATAAGGACTGTTTTTTGTTTCATCTGCCTGCCCTTTATTTTTACTTTAGAAGTTTCTTTTGTATTTGTAGATGTCGCCACTTATGTAAAAGATTACTTACCAACATCGTAAGATGAGATTCATATATCATCTCTGTGGCTTTACAAAAGTGTCACATTTACGATGCAGTGTTCTGAAGTGTCCCTTAAAAACGAAAAAGTTAACTGTCAACATTTAATAGGTGTCCATTAGATCTTGGACCCCCGTGGGTGTACAGCTTTCGAGCTGTCCACGGAAAAATACAAGAGAAATAAAATCTTTCTATGCCCGCTTAGCCACGAAAAATTGTTGTTAATTTAGTTAACATTTGAGGATATTTAAAAAAAAATTATAAAAAAATAAGTATAACACTGGTCTGCAAAAAAAAAAAATTCTTGCGCCCTGGCATTATTTCCGCTGATTCTTATGTAAGACGACCGACGCCCTAAATCCAAATATAGCTTGCGTTTTCTTCTACCACCCACCATTTTTGAGCGAGCAGCCCTTTTACCTATTTTTATAATTTTTCGATAATAATTTTAATATTATCGACATAAATTTAAATTTTTATATAGTATAAAGAGAGTTAGTTTTGTTTCAAACAATAATAAATACATGAGCGCCCCTTCCCCCCCAAGCCTTAGATTTTTTGACATATATTCCACATATTTCATAAAATAACACAAAAAATAGCTTAAAATTCGACATCATGAGGCTATAGAGGCGTCGTGCCCCCCAAGACATATTCCTGGGTGCGCCATTGATATATAAGAACTTTCGTACCTTCACTTGGTGCTTCTTTTGTACCCTGAGGTACAACCCTCTCGTTTCAAAAACCAGCAGTTCCGCCAACATGCTTGCATTTCACTTCCATGAAAATCTATTTTCCAACTTAGCGATGTCTTGATGAAACCGTTTCCCGTATTCATCCGAGACTGCTCCTAAATTTTCAGGAAAGAAGTCCAGATGCGAGTGAAGGAAGTGCACTTTAAGGGATATGTTACATCCCATGGCCTTGTACTCTAAGAGCAATTCCTCGACCTGAGCGACATAATCATCACTTTTATGGTTACCTAAAAAGTTCTTACGCACGTTTTGGAATACAAACGAAGCTCGTTTTTCTTTTTGATTCAGGTGTTCAATAAACGTCGATACTTGAAAAAGTTGTCTAAGCTGGGGTCCCCCAAAAACACCTTCCTTGATTTTAGGCTCACTAAGACGAGGAAATTTAGTTTTCACATATATGAATGCGTCGCCTGTTTTGTCCAGTGCATTTACAAACTGTTTAATCGATCCAAGTTTGATGTGCAAAGGCGGCAAGTAAATATTATCTTGCGGCAGTGGCGTATATAAGGGGAAGGCCTGGGGGCCCGGGCCCCCCCCGAAGCTAAGATTTTTTTAGATATTTTCCACAAATTTCCTGAATACAAACATAAAATAGCATAAAATACGGCCATATGGGGCCTCGCCCTCCCCCCCCCCCCCCCCAAACTGCCTCGGGCCCACCCCGAAACTTTTTTCTATATACGCCACTGTCTTGCGGGACTAATAAGGATCGTTGGCGACATTTTTCTGACCGGGAGTAAATCTTTCTTGCAAAGACCAGTTCCGTACAATGTAATGTTTGTCCCCTGCTCGGCTGTCCCATTCACAAATAAAGCAACAATATTTTATTTTTTTATTATAGTTTCTGCATGAGCGTGTACAAGGGGAGAGGGGGGCTTGAGGGCGAGAGCCTAGAATCTAAAAATAGTTTATGTATAAACTATTTATTTTACCTACTTTTTAATATGTTAATAAATAAAAGTGGAAAAAATTTCCAAGCCCCTCAAAGGCGATTTTTTGTATACGCCAGTGGTTTCTGTATGTATATACTTTTATATACCAATATGTTGCTTTATACTTTGCTATAACGTTTATTACCTTTACCGGTAAGCTGCTGGCAGCTAAAATTTTATAAAAATAATTAGAAAATGCATATAAAACGGATTTTACCATTTATGCAAAACCCCCCCCCCCCAAAACAAATGGCTTACCACCTTACTATAAATATTAATGTTTGACAACACTAAACTTTCCAGTCTCTCAGAAATAATGATGTTAAGGCCAAAAAAATCTTTTCAGTCCCATCAAACTATCGGAAAGCAGTAAAAATAGGTAGGGGGGTCTCCTCCGAAAATGGAGGGTGATGGGGAAAAATGGAGTTCATATTTGGATTCAGGAGGTCATTTTACATAAGAATCGGCAAGAATGGTGTCTGGGCCGATTTTCATGCAGACCAGTGTAATAGGCAACACGTCGCTTTAAAGAATGAAATCCCGATCCCAAATAGATTCGGGTAATTAGCGTCACCATTCCACTTGACACCTCTCACTTAACACATAGATGAACAGACGGACATATTTTCAAACTAGATGAGAGATCCATTTAATTTGGCAACCGGGTATCTACGGGAGCAACTTTTTGACATTTCCTGTGGGATTTTATTTTTTACTATTATTTTTACTCAGGCTGAAATCAAAAGGTTAATATTTGCTAAATTTAGTTGTGTGTATTAGAAACCCAAAATTGTATTTGCCTCCGTATTTAGAGTTGGTTTGAATTTTTAGCTCACACTACTACTATACTATAATAGAGTCCCTGTATGTTGACATATTTGGATATATTAATATGTTGACATATTTGGATATATTAATAATATCCAAATATGTACACATACAGGGACTCTATACTATAGTAGTGTGAGCTATGGTGATCCTAATGTTTTCGAGAAAAAAAAAGTTGCTCCGATTTCAAAATTTTTTATATATCTTTGCGTTTCGGATGATTTTGAAACGTTTTTGTTCCGCCGTCTGTCTGTCTGTCTGTATGTCTGTCCAACGCGCATAACCTAGGCTGGATCTTGGGTCAGGATGGTCCCATTAAAAAATTAACAAAATCCACTGATCACAAGCCAACTAAAAGGGTGGGGGGTTCATTTCAAACATTAGAGTTTATGTGAAAATATGGCGTGTGTGATAACAAACAAAAGGTTTCTGAGTCTGTAGTTAAACAAAATAAATTTTAGCTTTTTTTAAAAAACGAGTGGGCTAGATATCAAAAATTAGAGTTTAAGTGAAAGTATGTCGTGTGTGATCTCAAACGAAAGGTAATTAAGTCTAGAGTTCAATAAAATACAGTTTAGTTTTTAAAAAAAGGGTGGGGGTAGATTTTAAATATTACAGTTTAAGTCAAAACATGGCATGTGTGGTATCAAACGAAAGGCAATTGAGTCTGGAGTTGAATAAAACATATTTCAGTTTTTAGGTATATTAGCTCACACGTACACTATAACTATAGTACCTAGTGTTAGCTTAGGTACCCATATATTGGCTGAGTATTTTTTATCACAGTGTATATTTTAGTTAGAGCAAAATTTCGGAAAATCCGCCTTTTTGCAAATGGTCAATTCCCCCTATTTCGACCCCGCTGAATCCGAATATCCCTGTTGCCACCCCCAAATATTGACAGGAGCTGAAATATCCAAGATGGCGACCAACATGACGGCGAAATTTTAAATTGCCGCTGCAAAGCCCAAATTGACACTGGTGTACATTCAAAATATATATTAATATAACTGCAAAATAAAATCATATAAAAACCCTCCCAGACCCCCAAAATCTGAAATGTTTGAGGCTTTTTTAAACTTTCTTAAAAGCTAAGCGTCTAAGAGAAAAATTTATAATATACTTTATTGTGGACAACAAACTCTTCAGAAGTAATTTAAAAAAGTTGAAAAAATACCGATGTTTTCCCCAATATTTATTGGTTTTTTTTATAACGAATGTTTACAGAAAAACACTTGAAGGGGTAAGAATAAAAAGGGTATAAGTGCATTTTACCTTCCTAGCCCGCGCAGCAATCGCTAGCGAAGGTATTATTTTCAGTTAACGCCGAAAATGTGTTATTTGGATCTAGTAAAATAGTGTTCGATCTTATATACGAGCTAATTAAATAATTTAAAAAATGCTAACTTTTTAACGGAGCATCGCATCAATATTCGGAATGTAGTGTAGACTCAGCGGCGTAGCATGCCCGAAGGGGCGGGGGATCGAAAGCTAAAAAGTGCGCCCATGAAAAAACTTGCAACCAAAAAAAAAGTCATCCTTTCCTCTCACTCCGTTACCGGCCCTGCTACTTAATAAAGCTTCGGGCGATTAAGGCACCCATGGGGCGCCAGTACCCTCAGGGCGGGGGCGCCACTGTGTAGACGGCATTTTGTTTAATAATTTGTGTTATAACCAAAAACTTCGTAACAGCATTAGTTTCTGCGATATTTACAAAAAACTATTTTCAAGTCTAATATATCATGGCTTCACTTGAAGTGTGCTAATAGGCTAGCTAGGAAGGTATCAGATCCGTCATGGATCCACTTGTTTTAAATTATGGGATAACTACGTTTCTCCAAAGTTAAGGTGCATTTTTACTGGAATAAAAAATATTTAAATGATTTTAGGTACACCCAGTGTGTATTCTTTGCTAGCTACCGCCTTTTTTTATATTTGGATTATTATCCCGCTTAGCAAAGTGGTGAAAGCGAGAACTGTGTGCGATGCCGACGTTTAAAAACAATTCCTTTTATTTTTTTAAACATTTGCTGTAAAAGCGTCGAATTAAACTGATAAAAAAAAATTAAATAAAAAAAACACTCAACTGCTAAATTTACTTTGTAAGTGTACTAGTCGCAGTTGAGTACAAAATGTATACCTATAATGTACGACATTCAAGTTTTAGTTTTGATACCCAAAGCGCAATTACGAAATTATACATTTTTTGTATTTTCATGAATCAGGTTATTGGGTAATTTTGTACCCAACTGCGACTAGTAGTTACAAGTAAATTTAGCAGTTGGGTGTTTTTATTATTTAATTTCTTTTTTACTTCCAACTTTTAGGTTTAATTCTTATTCAGCCTTATAAAAAGCACTATGCATTTACAATTCATTTAGCTTTACCCAAAAAGTACGTATAGATTTTCTACGGACGCGAACAATGTTACGTTCCATTGAGTGATGGTGGGGGAGGAGAGAGGGAGGAAAAAAGTCTTAAAGCGTGTGCCGAAAGAATTTTTGAAATCGCTCTAAATTTGTGAAATGAGTAGAAAAGGAGGGGAAAACTAGTAAAATGATGTTGGAAAAAAGTCTTTAAACGTTTGCAGAAAGAACTTTTGAAATCGCTTTATATTTCTGAAAGTTATAGCTATAACTATTACTAATAAGGATCGTGGGGAGGAGAGAGAGAGAGAGGCGGGGAGAAACTAGTAACATGGTGTTCAAAAAAAAATCTGAAAGCGTATGCAGAAAGAATTTTTGAAATCGCTCTATATTTAATAAAATTATGCGAATATGGTTTTTGAATAGGGTGGGGGGAATGACAGGAGGGAAGATGGGTCGGAGCAGGGAGGACTACAAAGTAACTACAGCAAATAAGAGGACATTTGCAATGGGTAATCAAAAGAATTTCAATAAAATCGCCTGAAATTTAGATAATTTGTATGCCCTAATGCCTACATCATGTGACAAACTGGCGTCTGAAGACCGCCATATGGATTCCTGTTTAAAAAAATATAGCCTATAGCACCTTTGGGATCAGTAGCAATTCAACGACAGCTTTTTTGTCAAAATCGGTTCAGCCGTTTAGCCTCTAGCGAGACACAAACATACATATTTACATACATACAACGATCGAAAAACATTACCCTTCCTTCGCCGTGTTGCAGTTGGGTAAAAATACGTTTGGTTTCAAAGTTTAAAATGTGCTTTTGTGATTGAAAGTTTAGATATTATTTGTGTGGCAGTTACAGCATGGCAGGTAAGTAATTTTTCAAAACATTTTATTTTGAGAATTTTTGCCTACTTAGCCTTGATAAGTATTCCACGCCACTGACTGGCGATGACCACACCATGCACCTAGTAACATCGTCGGCAGATCCTATATATTTGAATATTCAGCAACAGAATCAAGGATAAATAAAAATGTTTAATTTTAACTTTATAATTGGAATTTATTTACTTTACAAATACAGTTAATACACATACACTATCAGAATATTATCAATCATTCCCGAGGCAAAAGTTGTCAACTACCCCCTTCTAGTCTATTGTGGAAGCCAAGAAAGGTTCATCAACCCTTATAATATTTGCCTATATCAGTCACTGGGGTAAACCAATACCTTAAGCACAGTGTATGCTTTAAGTCTTGTTTGTACATGTAATTTATCAGTAACGTGCAAACAAAGTAAGAAAAAACTATTCGTATACGTTTGCAATATTTAAAAATTGACTTACAAAATAATATCGCACACCCGCTGAAAAAGAGTCACAACTCAAAAATCGCCCTTATTGAGATAAACCTGCTGTCATCATCGAAATAACTTGTACTTTCTTTCATAAAAGCGTCACATTTATGTTTCGACAAGTCACCGCGAAATGGCGATGTGACTCTTTTATTTTGTCCAGTTTAGCTGAGGATGCGTTCCTTTACAGTTTCACTTTTGACTTTATAACAGCGTGAACGTGGAGTTTCATCCTGAAAAGAGTCACATTTCGGGTTGTGAAGGTTTTCGTGTGAACTATTGGTTAAATCTGACCCATATAACAAGTAAAATACTGTTCTTTTTTGTGTTGTGACTGTTTCTTCGAATTGTTCAGTGTACTTAGAATTAAGGAGAATAAGAAAAAAATATTTTGAATTTATTAGAGAATAATCCCATTCCCAGTTGTTATTCAGCATTTTATAACTCGTTGTAAAAATAAATACAAAGTACTATATTATAGTATTTACAATCCTGCGTGACATCCTGATTTAAAACGTCATGATGCCTTGTTCTAAAAAAGTGTCACAATATCGGGTTTTTGTCTTTTTTTTAACTAAAACGACAAAAATCATTTTTTCTGAGAAACGTACTGCACCAATTACATTGAGTTAATAGGTGTCTGTTGATATAAAATAACATGTTAACTCGTAATTTGTCATATAAGTGAAAAATTAATCTCTCTAAATTATTTAACAGCGATTTTCTCAAAACAATGTTTTTTGAGTTGTGACTATTTTTTAGCGGGGGTGCGATATGTACACAAACTCGTCTTTAAGATAAGTAGACAATGGTCGGGTAGAAACAAACAAAAAAAAACAATGCAAGTCATAAATCTTGTTTTAACAATTTTAAAGGTCTCCTCCCAATGTTGCTGTGTAGTTGGAAAATTTAGATTGACTTGGGAAAACTCATCATGAACGGAGATGATTTGAACTTGAGAAAAATTTGTGTAGGGACGTTTTTGACATCAACTTTTTTTTCTAGGCAATAGAAAAAAAATTGGCTACAGACCTTTTTTTACAACTTTTTTTCGGTTATAGTTGGGAAAAAAGAACTTCAACTCCCCCCCCCCTCAATAATACGTCTTCGCGCGACGCAGATGAATCTTCTTTTGGCCAATCCTGTAAGTAGAATTAAACATTAAAAAAAAATTATTTACATTTCACTACTTTCAGTATTAAAATAACCAAATGGCATTTCTGTATCTTAATTTGGAGCAATCAACAAAACTCTAGATCAATGCAGAATCTCGGTAGAGCAAAGAGGAAGAGCAAGTTAATAGGTGTTTTTGATAAGGGTGTACTGATAAGAGAACGCAGCAATTGCTAACTGATTTATGTCTTTTGGGAAAAAATAAAAAGATGTTTTTATTTTGATAAAAAAGCCGTGAAATAAGAAAAAAACAGAAACTCATTTACTACTTGTGAGATAAAACTAACAACATCACTTAACAAAACAAAATAACAGTTTAGCATAATTAAAAAAAGCAATTTATTTAGTTTTAATGCAAGAAAAATAATTAACGATTTACATAATTTTACTCAAAAAATTTTATATTTAGGTTCTGTTATTAAATTAATTTCTTAAAATTATTTTACACAACACAAGCACGCACATGCTTTCCGAGAATTATTTATATATATATATATATATATATATATATATATATAATAAGAAAATAAGGATTCGTTAAGGGGTCATCGGCACGGCAAAATTTGTACAGCATCCAACAAGACTTACCAGACCTGTTCTGAAATTTGTCCAGCACTGCTGATGACCTCTCGACCAAAAAGCTTTTTTATTGCATCCGAAAAAACTGGATGACCAAAAAAAGCTTCATCATCCAAAAAATGTATAATACCCTTCTAAAAAATTTTTTTTTTTATATTTTATGAACAAAAAATAAGGTCCTTAACCAATTTTTTTCAATTTCCCTAAGAAAAACTTAAGGCCTGTTGGGTCTTGTCGTGTCCTGTTGGGTCCTGATAAGTCTCCTGTTCCTGTTGGTTCTTGTTGTGTCCCGCTGATTCATGTTAGCATTCTGTCGGTTCCTGTAATAAAATTTGTACAGAACAGTACTGTTGTGAGATGACCCCTCTTAAGATGGCAGCACTATTTTGACACCTTCACATTATAAGATCAGCTGTAATCTTACAATATACGGTCTTTGTTTACTATATGAACCGGAATAATTACTGTCTTTCATTATTAATGGAAAATAAACGACATAGTTTTAAATTCGACTTTTAATGTGAAACTGTAAGAATACTGCCAATTCCAATAATTCTCTATTAATTATGAATTCTTGCAGATTTAATCTAGTTCTTGCTCGCAATCTAGTATTGTTAAATTTTAATGAAGCCACCCTTATAGTTCCGTACACGCTATCTCCATATATTTTAAATCCTGGAGAAAGCTTGCTGTTAGTAAACCGCGAATTCCCTTATCTCTTCCATAGATAAAGCCGCGAGACTTTCACCACTTACTACTACGACCGCATCGCGGCGCTAATAATCGAATGAAATTTATAACTTTTAAATAGCTTCAGATAAATGCTTTAGAGCAGAGCCCAGTATTTAAAGGAGGGAGGTGTTCAGATAAGAGTTTTAGATGTTGCGGTGTAAAATTTTATGACTTTTTTCGGTATAACTTGAACACGATCAACACAAACAGTAAAACATAATTATATACTTACTTCGATAAAGAAATTTAGTAAATAAAATATTAGCTTTTTAGACTTTTAGTTAGTTCTTCTGTTATTTTTTTAATTAAATGAAAATTAACAAATCACCTGGAAAAGACCGAGTAACGGCAGAAATGCTCAAGTACGGTAGTAAAACTGTGGTTGATACTCTCCATATTCTCCTGAATAAAATACTAAATAATCGCAAACAACTGGAAAGAATCGATAAACATTATTCTACACAAGAAAGGCGATAGAGCAGACCTGAGAAACTATCGACCTATAATACTTCTCAATGTAATTTATAAGCTGTTCACGAAAATATTAACAGATAGACTAACAACAAAATTTGACGGATATCAATCAAGAGAACAAGCAGTATTCAAAAAAGGTTTCAGTACTCACAGTTCACCTATTAACCATAAAAATCCTAACAGAATGAGCCAACGAATACAACATTCTACTATATATCGCGTTTATAGACGTTGAACAAGTTTTTGATATCATTGAGCACTGGGCAGTAAAAGCTTATTTAATTAATAGCCAAATACATCACAGATACACAGATTTAATAGCAAACATATATAGTGAAGCAACAACTTCAACCAATCCAATCCGCATAAGAAGAGGTGTGAAATAGGGTACCACAATAACCCCTAAACTATTTAACCAGGCTCCTGAAGATGTTTTTAAAACCTTAAATTGGGAAGAAATAGGCAGAGTATATCTATCATCTCTTATCCCTTATAAAAGTTATACTTTCTTTATAAAAGTTTATTGAAATAAATCAATGTTAAATGTATTAAAACAAAAAAAAAATCGAAAAAAGCAAGAGGACTAAAACACTGAGTAGTGTAGCTTATTTTCTAAAGAAAGCTCGACATTTATTTATTGAGCAGAGCCATCAAATAGAGAAACCACTCATCACAGAACGTCTTACGTGAGTCGGATCTTATAATTAGTCAAGGCGATACAAATTACGAGTACAGAAACGAATGGCGCTTTTTACACGGTGGACTTTTAAGACTTTGCCTTATAAGAGGCAGCACCACTGACATTAATAAGATCTAAGCTCGGATCTAACACAAACGGCAAAACTCAAAAAGACACTCGCCCATTTTATTAATGTCATTCTAAACTAGTCTGAAAAGCTCGGAATTAAGAGGACATTAAAAAAGTGGGCGAGTGTACATCTATCTTAAATCCCGTTTAAAATGACTGCATAGTGCGTGTTGTTTCTAGCACATTGCACCAAAACCAGCGCAAAAGAACAAAGTATCTCAAATGTGATTTTAAGATTCACATTATTGTAAAAAACACAAAATAAAACCCGAGAAGAGCCAATGTAAAACCAAAACTAACTTAACCAACCCATAAGGACTTTTTTCACGTCTGTTTCAAGATGTCGTTTATTTGCATCTATAGTTATTGCTACACTATGCCTACTGGAACTCTAACTCTCTGACTAAAATTTCTCCACACAAACCTTATGCTTTTGTTCGTCAAATTCATAATTTTAAAAACATTCATTTTTAAATGAGGACGAATAAGCTGACTTTGAGATATGTTAAAGCGTAAATCTTCCCGATATTTAAAAAAAAAAAAATTGAGGGAGTCATAGGTTTCGTTTTCGAGCTATACTTATTTAAATGCGCGCCACTGCAATATAGAAAAATGTACTTTTTGTAATTTTTTTGCTAGAACTGATCGTCAAATAAAAATAAAAAACCAATATAGGTTTGTTTTATTGCAAAAGGAGTCTTTTTAAGAATTTGACCAATTTTTGACATATAGTTTGCGTCAAATACCTACAGAGTGGTTCAAAATAATTATAAAAAAATACAGAAAAAATACCTGAGATTTATTAAATATAAAGAAAGGAAACTGAAAATACATGGTTAAAATTAACTTCACTACTTGTTTTCACGTAAATCGTTTTAACCATTTTAAAGTGATGTTTGCAAAATGGTTTACATGATAAACTTACAGGGTATTTCAAAAAACATTTTAATTCAATGCATGACATGTTTACTAATTGCCTACGGAATAGTGTGTTTATCGGGATACGTCAAATGAGGTGAATTTATGATATGTTAGGACCCAAACTATCCAGATACTTCTCTCAAAAAAACTGGGGTGTCATCGGTTTCGTTTTCGAGCTATAATTATTTAAATCCGCGCCACTGGAATATAGAAAAATGTGAGTTTTTGTAGTTTTTTGCTATAACTTCTCGTCAAATAGAAATAAAAAACCAATATTAATTTTATTTAGTTGAAAAAAGGGTATTTTAAGCATGTTCGCAATTGTTTTATAGTTTACGTGACATGTCTACAGACAATAATTTGCTTCAATGTGAGTCGTTGTAATTATTATAGAGTAACATTTACATACATAAAGGTTTATGCAGTAAGCTTGCAGGGTATATCAAAATTTTTTTAAATTTTGTAATATTTTTTTAGCGGAATAGTGTGTTTACCAGGATGCGTTAGATGAGGTACATTTAAGATATGGAGCTTGAGCCATTCGAACCTTGCTTAAAAAAAATTGGGTCCTACAGCCACCAAAAAAAAATCGTTTATGAGATATTACAACCTAAATCAGATGGCACACAGGCAGCATCAAAATAATCTGTAGTGGAGTGAGAAAATTCGTTTGAATCCATGGACTTTGCGAAATAACTGGCATTTTTACAGAAAATCATCCTGACGCCAATGGTGATATTTTCACAAAAATAAAAAAACCGTGTCGGCATAGATGTAAACTTCAATAAAACATGTTTTGCATTTACCTAGAGTTGATATCAGATCACCTACAGAAGGTGAAACTCAGGTTTGGTCATAAAAAGGAGAATTTAATAACGAAAGAGAAATTTAAAAAACTGAGAAATAACTTTTTTTGGCTTTAGCTGACTGTCATTTTGTGTGATTAAAAATTTTAAAAAAATAATCGTACGGGAAATGGGAGCGGTGCAAATTTTCGCACTTTTGTTACACTTGCGTTGTAGCCACCCTGTGAAGTTACCTGTCAAGCACAGAACAACAAGGAAACTAAACGTTAAAAGAGGATGATCGGCGCTATATCACGTAGAAAATTGTATGGGGATTGACCGTTTCGTTTATGAATAAATTTATTTAAAAAATTTCAAAAAAATTGGTTGGCTCACTTCAATTTTTGAGCAGAAACTATATTTTAAATATGTTTAGTTCAGTGGTTGTCCTGTAGCGGACTGTTGGGTCAGAGGGCCGGCAAAATACATTTGTCCGGCGATTGCTGCGGCCGTACTTATTAGCGGCTGACGTTCGATTTGTCTTCTGTCCGAAGACTGAGCGATTGCTGAAGGGCCCAGCTTGACTGCACCACGCCCAATTTTGTATTGAAAATTCTCTATAATATACACAAATGTACACTGGGAAAAATTAACTGAAATACTAGTTACATATTACCTGCTTCTTTGTTTTGCTTTTTTAAAATAAATTTCTCTTATTTTTAAACGTGACAGCATGCGTAGCTTTTTTCAGATAGCAAGTTTCAAAATGCTCTTTAAATACAAATTTTTGGAAAAAAATTGACAAAAAAAAGAAGGCCTCTACCATTAATTATTATCGAACTTCATGCCTAAAACTTGACTTTTACCTTTAAATTTATTATATATGGCATTTTTTTAAATTTAATAGCTGCTGTCAAACATCAATTTACTCAAGAGCTACCTATAGCACCTAACAGTATTATATCGCCACGGAGCTAATTTTCTGTTAACTAAAAGCAGGATTTTTTAAACAATCTAAAAGTTGTTAAAATTTAACTTTCTTGTTAATAAATTCAGAACACAAGAAAGCGTTTATAAGTTTATAGACACTTTCATAACTAGTACCCTGTAGGTAACCTGACCAATTAAATTGCAGACTTTCTGTAGTTACAACAATAAGCACGTATGCATACAAAATATTTCGGAGTATTAGTTATAAAAAAAATACAATTGCCGTACCCTAGCTAACTTCCAGTAAGTAATCTACAACTTATTTTTTTTAAAATAGAAACCCCTATTTTTGACCTTGTAATACAAAAGATTAGGATTGTATCTTAATCGTAAAATCCTCTGCTGTTTTCGATTGCAAATACAAAAATAGAGGTTTCTATTTATAAAAATTAAGTTTACTCTCAAAGGACCTTGAAATTTAGGTTCAAGGTCAAGTCAATGGTCACCATTAGGTTCCGTGTTAAAAGTTCTATAATCTAGGAACTAGGACAGTGGTGGCCAACTTTTGACTCCAAAAATTTTGCGCGTGCTAGTCCAATTTTATGATGAAAATATAAAAAACTTACTAAGTAGTCTCTTATCAAAAATTAAATTTCTACTCCGGGTTATATTAAAAAAACCTATTATTAAAAAAAGAATTAAAAACCAAAATAAAAAATATGATTTTCTACAGAGTATTATATTAACTTTGGTATTATATAGTGCTATAATTGAATTTCCTCTGTACTAAACGAAATATAATAATAATAATATTGTGCATCAAATAACTCAGTTTAGATTTCAGCAGCATATTGTTTGATTTCCTCGAAATAAATTGCAAACGAGTTAATATTTAATATTTTTTGGAGTATTTTTTAAATCTTTTTGGAAACTACTAACTTTATTGTTCAATGAGTTACAAGACTTTTATGAAATTAGGGTCATATATTGGCGCCTAATAAAATGTTGCACATGTTGGTTCTTAATGAGCTGATATTTTATATTTCTTGCTTTATTTTAGCCTCTTTGGTGTAAGTGAGTTTCAGTTGTTTGGTTTAATCATATCGTCATTTTTTCTTTATTTGTAAAAAATCTAGCGTGCCACTGTAGAGGGTCAGGTGTGCCATCCAGTATTACGCGTACCGCGCGTTTGCCACTCTTGGTCTAGGACAGCGATCCTCAAACTAGGTTCCGCGGAACCCCAGGGTGCCACGAAGCAGTAATTGGGGTTCCGCAAGAAGTTAATAAAATTAAAAAATATTTGTGGTCACCCAAAAATGAATTAGTCGATAGTGTCATTTTGTCAATAAAATAAATATTCTTAGTAGAATAAAGTCAGTTTGGGAATTGGGACAGTCACCTGTTTACTCTGCGAAATAAGGTAATGGTCAATGATGGTATTTCTTAATGACTTCATTTCAATTGTTATCAAGAATAACTGATGTCAAGTGGTTGCTGATATCTCTTCAAGCTTTAATGAATAAAACTTCTGTCACAGTTATTTTACTATGTGACAAAAATCCAGGCTTAAATAAAATACAATTTTGGGAATCTTGTCTAAATAGAGGAGTGAATTATTAAATTCTTTATTTAGCATTTGCTAATTTACAAAAATGATAATACAATTTAAGTCAAAATATAAACATAAAAAGTGGCAATGTCAATAAAATACTTAAGCTTAAGTGGTATAATAAAGTACCAGGTACTATTGGGTTCTTGCACCTTTCTCAATGCTAGTATCTTTGGAAACTACTTGAAAAGAAAAAAAGCAAACATACCATGCCGGTTTTTTTATTATTTTTTTATTTTTGTCCCAGAAAACAAAGGTAACAGTTTAATGAAAAAAAATCATACAACATTGAACTCTTACATAAATATTAAAATTTTTCGATCTGAGTGGAGTGCTTTCCAACACTGCATGATTTTGAGTCCGAGTCAAAGAAACCTTTATCAGCAGAAATCACTTCTGAGAAAACTAACCATCTTCAGAACTTGCAATTCAATCAAAGAATATTTTCCAAGGCAAGAAGAGGATCTTGTTTGGGTTCGCAATCCGTTCTCAGTTTCAGTCTCATCAAACTCAAACTGTAAAACAAACTGAACAGTTAATTGATGTTACAGCTGATGGAAACCTTAAAACTATATACTTTTAATTCAGCTACTTTGTTGGAATTTTGAGCCCAGCTTAGGAGTGAATATCCAGAATTAGCTAATATTTCTGTTAAAAAATTGTTGCCTTTTGCTGTCTGACCATTGTGAGGTAGGGTTTTTAAAGTATGCTCTTACAAAAACTGACTTAAGAATAAACTAAATCCTGAAGCAGAAATGCGCATACAACTTTCAAACATTGAACCCGATATTGAGAAACTTGTCTCAAACAAACAGGCTCATCTATCGCATTAAGTTTCAGAAAATAATAACAACATATGTTTAAAAGTTATATCAGTGTTTTTATAGTGTTTCTGAGTGTATTTATTTTTTATTTATTTATTTATTTATAACGAAGGTACCCTAACATGACGAACTAACATCACAATTTACAAGGGTACACTAAAGATATGTTAAATTTATATTAATTAAGAAAAGTAAAACTAGAACCAAAACTAAAACTAAAACTAAATGTAAAGTTGCTTAACTTAAACTGGAAAAAAAAACTAAGTATTTTAAAAGAGTAACTTTAAACAAAAACTTACTTTAGTTACTAAGAAAGACCCTAATAGCTTGATTCCTAAATAAATTGAGTGATAAGGCAAAAATGTCAAGGTGCAGAAAGTAACAATTATAATATCTCTGCATAAGAGATATAGGTGAGTTGTTTCCTAAGTTTGTATTAAATCTAGGTGCATAAAATAACGAAGGTGTTCTAGGATTATTATTATATTACTTACCTACTTAGTTCTTACATTTTCTATTTACTCTTTATTTGGAAGCTTAAAAAGTAGTGTTAGTATCGATTTTTTTACACAAAACTAAACATTATGCCTTATACTTAAGTAGTATGGGTAGGGGTTCCCTAGAAAAAAAAAGCAAACTTCAGGTTTCTCCACTCTACAAAAGTTTGAGAACCACTGGTCTAGAATATGCAAGTGTGTGTGTATCAACTTCTCTGTATGGAGCGGTTTTAAAGCTAAAGCCGAAACCGCTAAAAGACAGCTACAAAGACCTGCTAAAAAGCTTTCTTTTTTGTTTTTAACCTTACGACTTTAAAAACATCGCATCGTCTCCTGCACCGAGTTACCCAGCCCAGCGTAAACGGCTGCATTTTATGGCGGGCGGGGAGCGGACTTTTATTTATCGCTCTCGTGGTCTACATGCCCTTAAATTATATTTATTCTATTATTGCTCTCCAGTCTTAATTGTTTATTTTCCCGCCGCGGCGCCGGCGGAGCGGAGGTCGAAACGTAACGTCTTTCTGCGGCTGGTTTATGGCCATTTGCAAGAGAAGCTTTTTTTAAAATTCATAAGTGTAAATTGCTGAAGTTAGTCGGTTTTTGTGTATCGTTCTACCTCGCTGAAAATTAACACATATAAAATTTAATTACTAAATAAATGGATCCATGACGGATCTGATTGATACCTTCCTAACTAGCCTATTAGCACACTTCAATCGAAGCCATGATATATCAGCCTTGAAAACAGTTTTTTGTAAATATCTTAGAAACAAGATTTTATTTTTAAAAATTTTTAATTGTCAAGAAACTCATTAGCATCATTGGATTTTAACCAAAATCTAATTAGCTCGTTAGAAATTTAAACACTATTTTACCTGAAAATTTTATCAAAATCTGTAGGGGTTTAGCAGCTATCGTGCTACACACACATACAGACATCCCGATGATATTGCTAAGATAGGTCAAAATACGTCAGAATAACACATTTTTGGCGTTATCTCAAAAAACATTTTTTGTCGGTTTATTAAAGTAATACTTCCTCTAGGTATTGATACATGGGCTATCTTTGCAATAACGGCATCTCCCCTCTCACCCCTTCAAAAGTACTCTCTTACAGTATTTTCCCAATTATTTGCAAACTCTTAACTTGGAAAAAAAAAGAACAATTATTGAGGCTGATGAAAAGTCCTCTCTAACCATGTATAACACGCCTAATTTACATCAGTGGCGCACCTTTTTTTAGGCATTTAAATAAATGAGGGGTGTGGAAAATATAATTTTTTAAACTTTTCTTAAATTTTACTCTCCCACATGTCTGGTTTTAAAACTTATTTTTAAAGCCGAAGAAATTTCCTTTTCAACGATGTACATTATTCCCCCGTCAATGCAGCAGTAGATCTTGCATAGACGCCCCAAAATGCTAGGACAATAAAATTCAAGAAAATTAGAAAATATTGTTTTTTCCACACCTCTCATTTATTTAAATGCCTCAATAAGGTGCGCTACTGATGTAAGGGGGGCGTGTTACACATCGTTAGAGAGGACTTTTGGTCAGCCTCAATAACTATTACTTAGTAGTTTTTGGCCAAGTTAAAAGTTTGCAAAGAATTGGAAAAATACTGTAAAATATTAATTTTGAGAGGGGCGAGAGGAGGGATGCCCCCTCCCCACAATTTAAATGAATTCTTAAGTTTTAAGTTAATACTAATTAAAAATATTTTTTTACTCACCTTGAGTATTATTTACTGAGTTACAAAAGTGAATGTGCAAAATTTTTGTTTTATTTAAGGATTTCTACAATCACATTTATTTTTATTTCAAGGCGGCTACTTTTAAAAGTTATGTCTAACTTATTAAAAATTAAACTGTATACAATGGGTTTTTGAACAAAAATACTTTTTTGAAAACAACAATGTGTTAAGAATACAAAATGCCACAGGAAAAACAAAAAAAACATATTTTAAACATATTCTCCTTTTTTCGTAGGCCGATGGAACGTGCACCACTACCTTTATAGGTACTAAGGTACATGGTGAAAAAGGAAATTTAAAATATTTTCTGAAAAGTTGACCGTTTTCGAGTTATTAGCAAAAAACCGTCACAAAGCACGTTTAATGGGGGGAACCACCCCACTTCCAGGGTTGAGGGGGTGGTTCCCTTTCGTAAAATATTCGGGCGAGTCTTATGTCTATCCATACCAAGTGTGTTGCTTCTATCATTAAACGCAGTATCGGATCCCGTAGGGCCTGCACTAATCTACCATTTTGTAGATTGTTTTGGACCAGTAATATGTTGTATTATTTAAGGATCCTTAGTTATAAATTTAAATTATTTTGAGCTAAAAAACAATATTCTATTACTATAATTCTGCAAATTAATAACCAAACTGCTATTATTAATTAAAAGCAGTATATTGTTACGGGTTCTCCACAACAATTAAAAACTCGCAATTGTTGAAGACGATACGTCAATTTATTCCGACAAATTATATACAAAAACACGCACTTAAACTTACTAATAACTTGCTAATAATTCACTACTTTAATACGCCTATTAACTTCGCGTTAACATCTAACGATCACTACCATTGGTTATCTCTGACTGACTGATGCACGACGTCCGGCCTTATATATGAGGGGCTGCCTACTATTCGAGAACCCTTCCATCCTTGTTCGATTCGGAATCATTCCAGCCTTTTCTAGACAGACCGTTCGCATACCAGTTTGTCACAGATAATGCAACTAAAACCTAGATTAAGAATACAACCATAAAATACGTCAACCTAATACTACACTAAACCTAAATAAATTCTATAAATTTAAATACTTAAATTTGTAACAATATTATATACCAAAGAATATTTTTAAGAGCCAAAGCCTAAAAGGAAAGGAAAAAATTTAGCGTTAAGATCGCGTCGTTCGCTTTTCTGGAGCTCAACACAATGCACGCCGTTATGAAACATGCATGTGATTCAAATGTTAAAAATGTATATTTTTCGTTACAAAAGAGGGAACCTCCATTTATAATCCCGGGGGCTTTTAAATCGGGCACCGTCACGGCACAAAGTGAACAACAATGAGACGTTCTCGTCATATATACCACACAGGTTTACCTGATAGAAAGATAAACGTCTACAAGAAATTTTTAAGAGAAAAAATTCATACATATTTCAGAATAAAACAAGAAGAAACTAAAGTAGGAGTACCACAGGAAAGTGTGCTGGGCCATTTTTTATATGTGTTGTATACCTGCGATAGTCCGACACCAGAATACTGTCAAATAGCGACCTTTGCAGATGAGACAGGCGTATTGTCAGTCGGAATAGGAACAACTGGGCGCCGCCAACTGGGCGCCGGGCCAACTGGGCGCTGGGCCAACTGGGCGCCGGGCCAACAGGGCGCCGGGCCAACAGGGCGCCGGGCCAACAGGGCGCCGGGCCAACAGGGCGCTGGGCCAACAGGGCGCCGGGCCAACAGGGCTCCGGGCCAACAGGGCGCCGGACTATTTTTTTTTCGATAAAATGTGCAGATAAAAAATAAAATATATACCATATATATCATATTTATACAAAAACATCTTGAAAAATTTCTTTACGCAATTTTCTTGAAATTTGGTTTCGTTAAGTAGAGTTAAATCTATCAAGTCGAGTGTTGAAATGTGATAGGTGTAGTGTTCTGGTAACCTGGTAACAATACAATTTACGTTTTTTGTTACAAGAATGGCGGATCCAAAATGGCGGATTTCTTTATTTTTGAACCGATTTGTCTCAAACTTGAACGATTGCATTGATTGAGATCACTCAATACAGTTTTATCCTCAAAAGCAAAAAAATTTAAATGGCGGATTTTCTTCTTTATGCACCGATATGTATCAAATAAAAAACTTGGCGGTGTTTTAAGTCGCTGATTATGATTTTTGACTCAAATTTAGAAAAAAATTTAAATGGCTGATCCAAAATGGCGGACTTGCTTTTTTATGCATCGTTATGTATCAAATATGGAACTTGGCGATATTTCAAGTGGCTGATTATGATTTTTGATTTAAACTTATTAAAAATTTAAACTGGCGGATACAAAATGGTGGATTTATTTATTTTTAAATCGATTTGAAAAACAAGTTTAGTGGGCACAAACATCTATAGTGGTGTTTTAAATTTTACTAATCGTTTCTCAAAATCTGTAACCATGGCATGCCTCAATACCTCTTTTATTTTCCCAAGGTCTCCAGTTTACAATACATTTGTTCCACCGATCGTCTTTTTGTCTAATATTATGACCGACAAATTTCCATTTTAATTTTGCTACTTCTCCTCTAGCATCGCTTACTTTTGTTTTACTTCTTATTCATTCATTTCTTTTTCTATCTGTTAGCTTTACATGTAACATTTGTCTTTCCATTGATCTTTGGCCTTTTGTTACCTTATCCATGTTTGATTTTGTAGGTGTCCAGGTCTAGGATCCATAGATAAGTACAGGGAGGATTGTTTATACACTTTCGATTTGATGTACTAAGGATATTTTTTATTTTTTAATATGAAGCTTAATTTACTGAATGCTGCACAGGCCAACCTTACTCGCCTCTTGATTTCAGCCGTTTGGTTTTCTTTGTTTAGTTTAATAATTTGTCCCAGGTATATATATTTCTCTATTTGTTTTATTTTCTCTTGGTTTCTTCTTATCCTGATATCTTCATCTGTGCTTGTAATGATTTAAGTTTTAGTGCAGTTCATACTTAAGCCTATATTTTTAGCTGCTGTATCCAGTTCTTTCACCATTTTCTTATCTGTTACTAAGGCGATATCATCATTTAACGCTGATTACTGACAGTTCAATGTTTCTAAAATTCTAAACATTTCATTTTATTTTTTAACTAGCTATATACAAATAGGGAATCCAAGTATATATTTTGTGACGTGGAATATCTCAGTCAGTCATTTCTTATATTTGTCGCATGCACAACATGCGAAAAAGCCCTTTCATCATCCTTGTTAGGACGATTTTTCTTTCTGGTTTTTGTTGTCAAACAAAAACGTCTGAGATAAACAAATGGTTTTCGACAAAAAAGTCGTGTGTATACCAAGTGTAACATAAAATACAGACACAACCCTCCCTCCAAACCCCCGCTGTACGATTAAATTGTAAGATAACAAACACTACTTTTAATTTTTAAGAAACATATTTTTTTTTAATAAATTTTGCTTTCTAAATAAAGGGTATTGGAATTGCTTAAATAGACCTAGATAGTGAAATCAAAAGACGATTAAGATTGGCCTGGGCAGCTTTCGTTAAATCAAGCTACATATTAAAAAATAAAAAAATATCCTCAGTATCTCAAAACGAAAGTGTATAGTCAAAGTATCCTTCATGTACTTACCTATGGATACCAGACCTGGACACTTACAAAATCAAACATGGAAGGTAACAAAAGCTCAAAGACCATTGGAAAGAAAAATGTTATATGTAAAGCTAACAGATAGAAAAAGGAATGATTGGATAAGAAATAAAACAAAAGTAAGGGATGTCAGAGGAGAAGTAGATAAATTAAAATGGAAATTTGCCGGTCATAATATTAGACAGAAAGACGATCGATGAAACAAATGTACTGTAAACTGGAGACCTTGAGAAAATAAAAGAAGTAGGGGAAGACCCCAAATAAGATGAACGGACGATTTGAAGAAACATGCGGGAACTAGATGGATGAACATGGCGTGTTGTGGTAGGCCTATATCTAAAGATGGATCCGAAGGCTAAATAGAAGTAAATCGTAATCTTTGTTATCATAAAATTGCTGCTGTCTAATTGGCCATTTTTCCTTGTTGCCTTCGTGTTTAATTCCTTCATCCAAGATTTGTGCTTGTCCTTGTCCATATGTAAATTTTCGTTTCCCCCCCGCCAATAAGTTTAAGAGTTAAACATCGTGCAGTTTAATCTTGCTCTATAAAATAGGAGCCCAGAACAAGTTGGAAGCGGAAAATTCGAATTGCAAATATTATGACCCAGTATGGAAGATTAAGAGACTGTGATTTACGAGCTTAAGGCAGAAATAAAAGAAAAATTATTGCCATTTTAAGTTTTAAAGTATAGGGTGCCTTAAATTCAATGTTTTGGGAAGTATCGGCTATTTTGAGGCAAGGGCAGTTCTGGAACAAAAGTCTGGGGGGGTGGGGGTAATGGGTAAACAGTGATCGTAAATAAACGCAAAGGAAAAAAGGGAAAAGGAACTATTCACACAGGAAAAAACGCTGCACAGAAAAAAGCGCACACTAGAGACGCGCGCAGAGAAAGAAGCGCACCTAGTAAAACAGCACACGGGGGAATCAAACAAAGAAAGGTTTTGACCTGTAGAAAAATCACAATGAAATAAATGTTAGTCTTTAGATTTAGAATGGCACCTACTGTTACTTGATCATCTTAATTTTGCTCAAATATAGGGTTTACTTCAGGGGCAAGTTCGCAAGTGGGGCTCCTCAAAAAAATCGAAATTTGAAACACTCTGTACAGCGTGTCCCATTTTCGATGGGATTAAATGGGATACTCGATTATTATTAAAGATATCGATTTTCTGGTTGCTCTTATACTTTTTTTCAGCCCTTAAAAATGGTGCAATCAGATTTTTCCTATATCCCGTGGTTTCGCTAATACGTTTTTGAAAAAATTGCATTTTTATAAGTTCCTTATATCTCGCTTATTTTACAAAATATTTTTATTCTGTAAACCCCTTTTATGGCAACTTTTTTAGAGCAAAATAATGATGTCAATTTTTTAAAATATTGTTTTAATTTTTGAGATATGGTATTTATAATAAAAAAATTAAATACGGATTTGGATTTTCTAATTACTATTTTGATTGATTTTATGCTATTATTATCTCAAAATAATAAAACTTTAATAATTTTTTGATTTAAGGTTAAAAAAAATATTTAATATTTTTAAAAAAATTTTAGTCCGAACCTGGAAATTCAACGTAAATATAAATAAAAATTGCAAGACAAATTAGTTGAATGATTTTTAGTTTATCTGTTTTGAAACGTTAATTAAAAGATTTATAAATAAAGGATAAAAAGTTACAAAAATAATATCATAGTAATTATTTGATGGTAGCACAGCAACTCATAAAATTTACTTCAACATAGAAAAACAAAAGCGTTTTAGTTGTCATTTTTGTAAATGGTTCACTCAAAATTATTCTAAAATGGCTAGAAATCGACCACATCCAGATTTTGAAAAATATGATATGTTTGACTGCTTTATTCAAGCAACAAAATCCCAATTTTTAAACGGCAGAAACATTCTTATGCAAAATGCGATAAGAAAAATTACATAAAAATTCCAACAATGTCTTACATATAATGGCGATCAGTTTAAATATTTATATCATTAAAGAAAAATTAGTTATTATTTTTTTTAATTCGTTATTTTTTTTGTATTTGTCGTAGACTTTGTTCCAAATAAATTTTTAAATTAACGGAAAACCATTTTAGTTTATTAAGTATCAAAACAGTTAAACTAAAAATCGTTCAAATAGCAATTTTTAATTTATATTTATGTTGGAAATTTCCAGGTTCCTTTTTTTTAAATATTCTATATTTTTATTTTTAACCTTAAAATAAAAAAATATTTAATTTGTATTATTATAGTAATAAAAAAAATCCAGGTCCGTATTTATTTTTTTTATGATAAAGACCAAATGTCAAAAAGTAAACATTATTTTAAAAAAATTGCCATAAAAAGGTTTTTGCAAAATAAAAATATCTTGCAAAATAAGCGAGATATAAGGGATTATTAAAATTGCAATTTTTTCAGAAACTCCTGGTATTAGCGAAACTACGAGACAAAAATCTGATCATACCATTTAGAAAGGCTCAAAAAAATGGCACGGCGGTAAGGTGAAATCAGAAAATCAATATCTTTAATAATAACCGAGTTTCCCATTTAATCCCATCGAAAATGGGACACGCTGTACAGACTGTGGTGAGGATATCGATTTGGATTTTGTCCAAGCCATGGGAAATTACGTATTTAAAAATCTGTCTTCTATTTGAGTTTAAAAATTGTAACATAAAAAAAAAGAAATAACACAAAAAAGAAACAAAAATCATATAAAAAAATTCCAGTCATGGCCAGACCTATTTGAGTTTTGATGTGGGCGATACGGTAAGGCTTTTGAAGTTCGTTTCGAATATTAATCGGTTGCGCCGCTTCTGAACTTGGCCGAGGATGAAATGTAGATTTATTCCTGACGGATTCGCTGACCCGGTAGAGATGGACGTCGATATCCAGACGCCCAGTGGGATAATTTTCTAACAGGGTGAAGTTGACAAATGGTTAATAAAAACATTTTTAAATAAAAAAAAACCAACTGCTAAATTTTCTTGTACTAGTCGTTTCCAACTTTTAGGTTTAATTCTTATTCAGCCTTATAAAAAGCACTATGCATTTACAATTCATTTAGCTTTACCCAAAACGTACGTGTAGATTTTCTACGGGCGCGAACAGTCTTACCTTCCATTGAGTGAATGTGGGGAGGAGAGAGGGAGGAGGGAACTAGTAAAATGGTTTCGAAAAAAATCATAAAGCGTGTGCCGTAAGAATTTTTGTAATCGCTCTAAATTTGTGAAAGGTATAGCTACAACTATTACTAATAAGAAGGCTGGGGAGAAGAGAGGGAGGGGGTAACTAGTAATATGAAGTTGGAAGAAAGTCTTCAAGCGCGTGCAGAAAGAACTTTATATTTGTAAAAGTTATGGCTATAACTATTAACTCGGTTCGGTTCGGGAACTAGTAAAATGGTCTTTGAAAAAAAATCTGAAAGCGTATGCAGAAAGAATTTTAATCGCTCTATATTTAATAAAATTATGCAAAGATGGTTTTTGAATAGGTTAGGGGGAACGACAGAAGGGGAGATGGGTGGGAGCAGGAAGGACTACAAAGTAACTACAGCTAATTAGAGGACATTTGTGATGGGTGATCAAAGGAATTTCAATAAAATCGCCTGAAATTTAGATAATTTGTATGCCTTAAAGCTTACATCATGTGACAAAATGGCGTCTGAAAACCGCCATGTTGGTTCCTGTTTAAAAAAATATAGCCTATAGCACCTTCGGGATCACTAGAAATTCAACGACACCTTTTTTGTCAAAATCAGTTCAGCCGTTTAGCCTCTAGCGTAACACAAACATATTTACTTACATTCAACAATCGAAAAACATTACCCTTCCTTTCGCCGTGCTGCAGTTGGGTAAAAAACATTTTTTATAGCAATTTGTCTGCCAAAACGGGACTCTTATATTCGACTCGGATATTTAATAATGTAATAATCACTACAGTAGACTCGCGCTGGTGTGAACACACGCTTGTGTGAACCTCCCAGTAGTGTGAACAGTGGAGATCAATGTATTATAGTAGTATAAAGAATAACGAGTCTCGATCGTATAAAAACGGAAAAGAGGTGTTAATCAAATGGTAAAATTTAGGGGAATTACCCAGAATTACATAGTTTTAACACGGATCACCTTAGATGATCCGTGGTTTTAATTCGTTTTTTGTGGTAAATACTAGTACCATTTCATGTTTTGCTTTGTAAAATGGTAAAAACCAAGAAGTTTTTAATTCTTGCTCCCAGAGGTAAGTTTGAAAGACGAATCTGAGAACGATATGAAGACACCTAAAGGAGTGGCAATAAAGTATGTTTGGAATCACTAACAGTGATTACATTATAGTCACAAACAAACAACATAGATGTTAGAGCCTAAGAAATATTGAGACCGAGCAATAGCCACTCACTGGTCAGCTAGATAAGTTCGGACTAAAATAACATCGTATTTTACCTAATGATATGTAAATTTTGAAGTTTCATAAAAATTCATAATTGTAGTATTTGTCGATACTTTAAATTGTCATTTTCAGCAAAAACTTATAGATTTGCTCTAAATTTTAAAAATAGTTATATTCAAAAGTTGATAGGTATGGATTTACTATATCTTACCAATAATATTTCGCTGTTAGAACAGACCTTCCGTAGTTCGAACGGTCTCCATGGTATGAACGTGAAGATTTTTTTCGTGTTCACACTAGCGCGAGTCAACTGTACTTGACAACTTGCGTTCTTAAATTTTTCCTAAAGAATAAGAAGCACTTATATTACCCCTTATAAAATCTACTTTACACAAAGTATTAGGAAATTAAAGGACTAATAATTTAGATTCTTAGTCCACTGGACGCCCTTACCACTGCCTGGCTCTAGTGGCACAGCTGTAGACCGACGCCTCTTGTCTAAATCGACTTTTAATTGGAAAAATCTCATTCATATGCAGCCTCTGTTAAAAATGCAACCGAATTTTTTTACCTACAAAAAATAGGGACGAATGTTAAATCCTACTTTTACAAAAATAAAATACAATATTGCATTTACATATTGTATGGCATAAAAACAACAATATGGCAACATTACCCCACATATACATATATTTCGAAAACAAAACGAATATTCACAAGTTCTATACTGCCGTCTACAGGAAAAATACTCTGCCAATATATGGACCCCTTAGCTCACACTAGGTACTATAGTTATAGTGTACGTGTGAGCTAATATAACTAAAAACTGAATTATATTTTATTCAACTCCAGACTAAATTATCTTTCGTTTGATACCACACACGCCATATTTTTACGTAAACTCTAATTTTTTAAATCTACCCCCACCCTTTTTTTAAAAACTAAAATGTATGTTGTTTAAGTCTAGACTCAATTACGTTTTGTTTTCATCATACACGCCATATTTGCACATCAACTCTAATTTCTGAAGCCTTGTTTTTGGCTTGTGTTCGGTGGATTTTGTTCATTTTTAAATGGGACCATCTTGACCCCAGATCCAGCCTAGGTACTTAATTTCATTGAAATCGGGCAAGCGGTTTTGAGTTATGCGCGTTGGTCGTTACAGACATACAGACAGACAGACAGACAGACGGCGCCACAAAAAAGTTTCAAAATCATCTGAAACGCAAACATATATAAAAAAATTTGAAATCGGAGCAACTTTTTTTTTCTCGAAAAAATTAGGATCACCATAGCTCACACTACTATAGGATAGTATATGTGTGAGCTAATAAGGACGTTAATAAGTAATTTTTTCGTGTTTTGAATATGTTGTACTTGTTGTTGTAAAGAAAAATCCTGCACCTGTTTAAAAAACGGCATGAAGTAGAACTGAAAAATATTTACAAACAAAATCAGAAATTCCCTAGTCAAAATAAGAAAGTTAGCGATTTAAAATAAAATAAAATAAAATTTGCAAAAGAAACATAAATCATAAAAGCAGATTTTAAAACTTCGCAGACGAAAAAAACGAGTGTCCCTGAAATATTCGGGGGAAGCAATAATTGTACATAGATCTCACCATTGCGTTTTTTGCCTTGTCCTAACATTTCTCCCACACGCAACATCACCATTTACAGTCAGATGTAGTATTCTCAAGATTTTATAATAATAATATTCGCCTTTCATGCACTTTTCGTTTTAACGCAAGGTTGAATCATTAAAGCCCTTACCATTGAGAACACAATTTTACTTATTGGACAACTGTCAAACTCATGCCAAATACAATATGGCTGCTCAAAAATAAAAAATAGAAGAATTTCGGAAAATTCAAAACTTTTTTATTTCTTAACCTTTTTATTTTTTCTAAATGAATTTTATTTCATTTGGCTTATTGTGCACTTTTATAAAAACTATATTTTACTTGCATTTTTTGTGTCTTAAAAAAAATATTTTCCTCAAAATCATGTTTTTGTTGTGTTTTTATGTTTTATAGAGAAACTGTTTATTTTTCAAAAAACTAAACTCTATTTTCTCCCATAAGTAGATGCGGAACTGTGGGGAGGTTCCACATTGTCAAGCAGGAATGGTGCAAGCAAGAGGCCCTCCACGAAATCAGGGAGTGCTCCTCCAAAAAGGAAATGGATAAACTCTCCGAGTGAGATAAAGAGACGGTGCAGGGAAATGAAGTGAGTGTATGCGTTTTCGCCAACAATAACTTTATCTTTTCGACTCTCGCCTGCCTCTCCACCGGGCCCACGTAACTTCTAAACTCCTTTTTCTTCATCAGCCTCTTATTCCTTTTTACCCAACTGCAGCACGGCGAAAGAAAAGGTAATGTTTTTTGATTGTTGTATGTAAAAAAGGTGTCGTTGGGTTGCTACTGATCTCGAATTCCAACACCATTTTACTAGTTCCCCTCCCCCTCCCCGCCTCTCCTCTTCTCCACGCCATCCTTATTAGTAATAGTTATAGCTATAACTTTCACAAATATAAGGCGATTTTAAAAGTTCTTTCTGCACACGCTTGAAGACTTTTTTCCAACATCATTTTACTAGTTTCTCCCTCCCTATTTTCTCCCCTCCCTCCTTATTAGTAATAGTTGCAGCTATACCTTTCTCACGCTTTGAGATTTTTTTTGGCACCATTTTACTAGTTCTCTCCTCCATCTATCCTCCCCCACCTTCAACAGTTATAAAAATATTAAAAACATTCAGGACTAAGTATATTGACTTGATATTTAGTACCCTTTAGTAAATACTGAGGTTCATGATAACTTAATGTAATTTATAAGGTTTTCACAAAAATATTAATAGAAAGACTAGCAACAAAATTTGACGGATATGAAACAAAAGAACAAGCAGGCTTTGAAAAAGGTTTCAGTACAGTTGATCATATAATTACCATGAAAATCCTAACATAACGAGCCAACGAATACATTCCATTATATATATATATATATTGCGTTTGTAGAGTTTGAAAAAGCTTTCGATAGGATTGAGCATTGGATAGTAAAATCATCTTTAATTAATAGATCGCAGATACATATACCTAATATTCAATATACGAATGAACCAATCCAATCCGCATAAGAAGAGTGTGAGACAGGGTGACACAATTTCCCATAGAAGAAGTTTTGAAAAACTTAGATTGGAAATAAATAGGCATCTAATTAAAAATAACCGGACAATACTTAAACTACCTGCGATATGCTGAAGATATCGCCTTAATAACAGATAGGAAAGAAAACATAATAAAAATGATGGAGGAATTATATTATACAGCAGCTAAAAATATAGGCTCGAGTAAGAACTACACTAAAACTAAACTTTGACGCATTTGAAGATATCTGGGACTAGCTAACAGATAGAAAAAGAAATGAATGTATAAGAAATTAAAAAAAAAATAAGGGATGTCAGAGGATAAGTATGGAAATTATAATTAAAATTTGCCATTCATAATATCAGACAGAAAGACGATCGATGGAACAAATGTATTGTAAACTGGAAAGCTTGGGAAAATAAAAGAAGTATGAGAAGATCCCAAATGAGATGAGCGGACGATTTGAAGAAACATGCAAGAACTAGATGGATGAACACGGCGACAGACGGAGAAGAGTGGAAGATATTGGGGAAGACCTATGTCCTAAGATCGATCGAAAAAGGCTAAATTGATAGATAGAGGTTTATGATGAAATAATTTATTATAACGAAGTGTATCGCGTCGTCTCAGATTGTTTCGTTCTTATTATATCATATCGTATTACAAGAAGAACATTTTGGGTTAAGAGATACATGTTCTACCGCCTAAAATACATTATTTGTAACTTTTATATTCGCGAGAAGAGAACTTTTCGTATATATATATTTGAGGAGATTTAAGATATCGAAAGCCCGCATAGCGTTTTGAGGTGTATGAACGCTATTATAGAAATTCAGAATTTAAAATGGTGCTTTGCTACACACCATTGCTCAGGATTTTCTTTGCTTTTCTTTCTTTTATAATATTTATTTTATTTTTTAAACAAAGTCATTGGCAAATGAAACTAGCGATAATAGTTATTTACCTAACAAGTGTCCGCCAAGGGTGGAAAAGATAGTTTCCACAAAACTTAGATACAATGTTTTTCCTACGAGGGTTTTTGCCCAATGTTTTAATTCGCAAAGATTTTATAATAATGCTAGAAAATCATACATAAGATAAAATAGTCACATAAATCATTTAATTAGTCCTAAATATCTTAATTTTTATTAAAACAAAAATCGTGTGGAAATGTAACTTTTCAGCACTAATGCGGAAAAGTTACTTTTACGCACGATTTTTTTAGTTTTCCACACGATTTTTTTATGCACCAAAAAATAATGAAACAGGATTTTTTTATTATGATATATTAATAAGAAACTTTGTTCAAAGAACATTTAATTAACGATGGTAAATATTGAAATTGAAAGTGCACTTTGTGTTTGTCGTTTCTTATTTGAATTTGATTGGTTGGTGTTTGGCCCACTACAGAAATACGTTGATCAGTTTGCTGCTGAGAATTACCAGTGTAGTGAATGAAGGAAGGTATATTGGTCTGTACAGGCTGTAACATATTACAGGATTCTTCCTTCGGTGCTTCTGGTAGTATCGGTACAGCAGCACTTATTGAAAATGAAAATTGTGTGTAGGAGGACGGGTTTTCATTTGGAAAGGATTGTGAACAGGTGGATTCTTGCATTTTGAACGTGCGGAAAAGTAAAAATGGTGCGGAAACGATCTTTCCAAACTAAAAATCGTAGGAGAACCATTTTACATCATTACGCCTAAATTAACTCTTTTTTAATTTTACCTTTAAATTTTTTTGGCAATAAATGTAATTAAGTAATGACAATTACGGCTTTCAAATTTTACCCTAAAATCTAGTTGCACAGTGCTCCGCCAAGTTCGCGCAAACTGCTGTACCACCTTTTCTTAAAACATTTCAGCCCATATTTAACTTATCTATAACTCTACTGTGGAATCAGCGACGAAACTGAAACTTTGTACAGTTAAAAATATGAATTTTACCCTATACTAAAAATCGCTAAATGATGTTTTTCCAAATTTCAACTCAATATGTGGTTTTTTTCGTATCTGTATAACCTCACCATACCGCAACTCGGTGCTTTTCTTGATAAACTGCATATTTTAAAAAATAAATTTTTAAAGTTTGGGTTACCCTATACTAAAAATCGCTAAAGACGTTTTTGTGAATCTCAACTCAATGTTTGGTTTTTTGACATCTTTGCGGTTCCAACATACCGCAACTCCGTGCTTTTCTTGATAAACTGCATAGTTTGTAAAATATGAATTTTCAAATTTTACTATACTAAAAATCGCTAAATGTTGTTTTTTCGAATCTCAACTCATTCTGTGGTTTTTTTGTATTTGTATGACCCCACCATACTGCAACTCCGTGCTTTTCTTGATAAATATGAATTTAAAAAATTTTGTCATTTTGGTCATATTTTTGGGTTTCCCTATACTAAAAATCGCTAAATGACGTTTTTTCGAATCTCAACTCAATCTGTGGTTTTTTCGTCTCGGTACAGTGGCGTATATAGAAAAAAGCTTCGGGGTGGGCCCAAGAGAGTTTAGGGGGGGGGCGAGACCTCATGAGGCTGTATTTTATGCTATTTTATGTTTGTATTCATGAAATATGTGGAAAATATCCAAAAAAATCTTAGCTTCAGGAAGGGCCCCGGCCGTATGTACGCCACTGTCTCGGTATGACCCCCACTATACTGCAACTTCGTGCTTTTCTTGATAAACTATATGGTTTGTGAAATATGAATTTTAAAAGTTTTGATATTTTGGTCTTAGGGGTTTCCCTATACTAAAAATCGCTAAATGACGTTTTTTCGAATCTTAACTCAAGCTGTGGTTTTTTCATATCTGTATGACCCCACATAACATTGCTTTTTTCGCGTAATTTGGCAGTTCCATGGTTGTGTGTATAATTTATATTTTTGTTTGCAAGATTAACACGATTTAAATATTTAAATTGATTTCATTCAACTACTCAATTTTTTGGCTTGGTTGACGTTTCGTGGAGGACTTCTTCCTTCTAATATTATTAATTAAACTAAAATCAAAAGTACAATTTTGTGATTGTTGAATACCGTAAGTGAATATTAGATTATAAAAACCTATTGATAACAGTTTTTTTTGTTCTTTCAAGTAAAATGTACAATTTTTTTTTTAATGTCCTAGATTATTCTTTTACCGCGTTGTCGAGCCGAGAAGGCAGAGTAGGAAGTTGCGGTGGCGGCATTTCCCATTCCCCTTTTAAATTCTGGAGGGTGTAGGAGGCAAATCGTATATATTCAACGCGGGACTTGGGGTAATTGCGAAACTATGACGCAACATGTGGGGACATTTGTAAGTGGAAGTATACGGGCGCTGTTGTGTCGCTAGCACCCAGGTAGATTTAGTTGGCCATGCATAGGCGCACTTTATGATCTGTGGAAGCATTTTGAGTCTGAAGATATTTTATTCATTGTCTTAAGGGAAGTTGGAAGTGTGTACCCAACAAGAGCAAACACATGCTCTTCTCGGAGGTGTGCTCTCGGACACATTTGTCAAACACCAACATTAGTATTTAGGATCTAAAGTCCTAGGTTTTAAAGTTCTAGATCTAAAGGTCCAGCTTTTGGTTAAAGGTTTAACTCATTTCTTGCGCTTGGTAACGTTAACAATGTATCATTAGTATGGATACTTTTTTGTTTAATGCTGCCAGTTATTTTTGTTTTTGTTTTATTTTGAATTTTTTGGAAAATCTAACCTCAAAGTTTGTTTTGATATTTTTGGGCTTTCAGCAAAAACCTTCAAAAAAGAAAGTCCTTGTTTGGGAAAAATTCCGATCAGGTGATAATTTCTCTCTTTGTTGAAAGTTATACACGCTGGGAGTTTAAAGCGCCACCCTGTGTTTGACAGGGGAATGAAAAAATCACTTCCGACAAGAAACTGAAAGAAGTCACACGTGGTGTTAAGTTTAAGACCGAAATTCCACCCACAAGAACAGGCCGCGGCTGCGAGAAAGTGTGGAACTGCTGTTAAATGAAAGAAGGTAAGCTTCTACCGTGTTGCCGTTTTTTTTTCCTTTGTTTTTAGTTTAATAAACGTCTGTTTTTCCCAGACGGGGCGAATTTAACTTTGGGGTAATTTTTTTTGGGATATCTCTAGTTTTCTCCTCTTCGGGCAAAGCCGTCTTGGTCCTTGCGACCAGTCGTTTATTTGGCCCTTCGCGGTCAGATGTCTAATAAATGAGGCCGCAGATCAAGCAACGAGGGAAGCGGCATCTGTCGAATGTTTCGGCCCCGAACCAGCCCTGAGCATATCATACAATGCTGCTAAATCAACCATATTAAAATGGATGGAAAATAGCTTTCCTATAATACTGGATAAATATGCCAGAACTGACTCACTCTAAAGAGTTCATTAAAGGACCTTGTAGAAAGAGAGTCAGCCACGAACATCACTGGACTTATCAGAGAGGAGATACGCAAAGTGACTGGTCTTTTAGCGGGTCACTGTTGACTGAGAGTACCCATGCACAGAATGAAACTAACAGAAGAGACTCTGTATCGCAGCACAGAATATATAGGTTATAGTATACTTTGTGATCGCAGCCCACGAGAAAGACCGGCCCGGGCGCGGAAATATCACGTGACCATAGAAGAGTCACAAAAGAACGCCTCTCGGCCAGCTGTCATTATAAACCATGTGTTTTCAGTTTTGGAATGTTTGTTTACGTCGATTTTTTTTTAATTCGGGCACGAATTTGATGTGAATTTTATCAAATTTATTAAAATAACACAGCCCACGAGTGTTGTTGGTTGTCGGTGAAACTATGAAACTGAAACCTAATATGTGTCAACTTTTAATTTGCCAGTGAATAAACAAATGCATGAAATTTGGTTGCGAAAAACTCCTAATGATTTAAGTATCTCAAAACGTCCACAAGTTTGCATCAAACATTTTCCTAACGAGCAGGTTATTTGGTTTGATAAGTGTGTTGTAAATGGAGAGCTAAAAAATGTTAAAAGACAAAGACCCAAATGCACAGAAAATGATCTACAATTTTTAGAAATGTTCCGAAATACCTAAGTAGACAACCTGTATCTACTGTTCGATAAGCTGATGTCGAGAGGCAACAAATGGAAGCTGCACTACAAGAAAGTCTTGAAACACTTCAAGCTCATAAGAAATCAAAAGTTTTATCAAATATTAAGGACATTCAAAATTTTATTGTTCTATCTAATACTAAAATAAACAAAAATTGGATTTTAACCCAAGAACGTGACACATTCTGCCTGTGCCTGATGACATTTCGAACAACAATCCATCACTGTTAGCATCTCTAGTTGTTCAGGGAGATCTGTCATTTTTTGTAAATATAAACAATGTGTCCATACCAAAAAACAAACTGCCAAAAAAAGTAGGAGTTTTATTTTTGGACAGCCCCGATACACTTGAAAGCTAATGCACTTTATTGAAATGAAAGTTGCAAATGGAAAAAAAGATAAGATTGATCAAGTAATAGACATTCTTAGTGACATTTTCGATAGTGATAGTGAAAAATGTGTTCAATTGTCATTTCTTATTGAACAATTAGGTCTCTTGAAAAGGTCAACTGAGAATCGAAGATATTGTGGATACACTTTAATGTTGGCTACATCTTTGTTTATCCAGTCATCCAGTGCATACATGTAAATTTACAAAACTAAGGTAATATGTCTTCTGCACCCTCGCAATATTAAAAAACTGATTTGTAAAATATAGTAATCTCTCCGGTAGTGTTCAATATTTAAAAAGTAAGATACATCTTTTAAAAGAACATGAGTTGGTAGTTAACTTACACATTGATGAAATATATATTAAACTTTGTGACAAGACAAAGAAAAATTTAAAAACTTAAAGCTTAGGTTTGTTATGTCCAATTTTAAAAGACTTGTATAGATTTGAAGTAACTAACGATATTATGTACCTAATATATGTACCCGAAGATATTAGAGTGCAAATTGTATATAATTTTTTATTTTATAGATTCAGTTATTGTATCCATAATAAACACATACATCAGCAAAATATTTTTTCAATTTTTGCCTATATGAGAACAAAAAAATTTGGTCAATTTATTTAAATTGTGTAAAAACAGATAATATATTAAGCAATACAATAATAATCCTGGAACTCCTAAGATCACGTGACCGCCGACTTGCTTATAACACGCCATGGCCGGTCTTTATCGTTGGCTGCGTTCTGTATGGAGGATGATGAAACAGTCAGACATACGTACTGTGCGAATGTCTGGTTATGCATGTTTACGTTGGAACACTTTCAGTAAACCTCAGATCTGAACAGTGTCTCGCCCAAACTGATAGCCGGCTTATTTGGAGGATTAGGCAAAAATTATCCCCACACCACTGACGTTTAAATTCGTTAATGTAACTTTGGGATTTTTAATTAAATAAAACCAGGAAGCCTTTTTATATTTTTCTAATGACCTAGCAAATGTGTGGTGTGGTAAAATAAATTTCGGAAGGGTATGAGGATACAGAAAACACATTTTGCAAAAAGCCTATATTCAAATACAATCCAACCAGTAAACACCATACAAAGAACTTATAAAATTTCTATTATATTAAGTATACAGGGTGTTTCAAAATTTAATAACATAATTTTAATGTTAAATATCTGTGTTATTTCAAGGCAAAAATTTTTTGTCTTTTTATAGCTCCTGCAGTTTTTGAGATATTTTGCTTAAAGTTTTATGTATAAGTTTTTATTTTGTAATGGCAGCCTTTGGTGCAACAGCGATTTTCTCAGTGTGAGTTCGTGTCCGCTTGTGTAGTGGTCCTGGTTAGGATATATCGCTGCAATGCTGGCAGGTTATATTCGAGCGGACTGCCTCGATTACGGCGTTTCGCGAGCTTGTTTGTTCGAGTCGCACTTAACGCATGGATGTGTTGTTATGTCTAAAAAGCTATTTTTTGACGCAAAAACTTTGGCAAAAACTGGGCGATTGATCCTAGTATGGATGGAAAAGTCCCAGTATAAAAAAAACAGCGATTTTCTCTAAAACACTTAAAGATGCCAAAAAATTGCAGGGAACTAAAAAGGTCGCAAATAAAACAAGAATTTTATTTCTTATTTTAAAATCTACCAGTGGCTTACATGAAAAAAATCCGGTGGAAAAGGCGACATGAACCCAGAAAAAGTATCATCCTGTAGATGTTTACTATTATTTGGCATGCCTAATAGTGTAGTGCCTCTAGCTAAAACTGCACGAGCTATAAACAAAAAACTGAAAAAAATCTTTAACACCCTGTAACTTGAAAACAATGCATTTGACGATCTATGGTTATATAAAAGTTTTTTCTTCAAATTACTTATGAAATTCAGCACAAAAATTATGTTATTGAATTTTGAAACACCCTGTATATTAACCCTTTTCCTATTATTTTCTACTTTTGATTATTTACTTAATGATATAATTATTTTGTAGTTATACATATCTGCCTCCAAACCAACCTGTCAATAATTTCTAGCCATAAATTTCTTAAACAAGGGGAGCGAAATGAGTCTTTTTCTCTCTTTTCTCTGGGTGCTTTGATTTACTGCCCTAGTAGGCCTTTTAAAAAGTGCTAAATCTTTTCTTTTCGTGTATTTTGACAGGGTTTTACGATTTACACTGCCTTGGATGTTAAAGCTACATATTTTTTGTGATTTTCAAGAAAATTTATGGTCCTTATGTTTATTATTTTAATAATAACTTCTTTTTAAACATCCTGATTCCTTAAATTATTAGGTCTGGATTTAATTGTGTGTGTTCTTTTTAATAGCGACTTATTCGAATAAAGTGATGCAATAATAGTGTCAGGCCACATTTTGACAGTTTTGCAGTGTAATCTTTCAACATAAGGATTTTGTTTACTATACGAATGGAAATAAATATTCTTTACTTTAATTAAAGATAAATAAACGACTTGGTTTTAAATTCGACTTTGGTATGTTAATTTTCAAAGATCAACTGTCAGCCTCCAATGTAAATCTGTCAGAATAATGCAATAATAGTGTCATTGCATGGCTTTATTCCAATAAGGTTCTAATATCTTAAGAGATAAATTAATTCAAACCCTACAAGTCTACACGGTAAAAAATTTTGTCTACAATCAAAACACATACTTTTCTTGAATAAATTGTTTTACCTTAAAATAATTTGTTTTGAATTAAAATATTTATTTTTAGTTTAACGCAGGGTTTAGCCTTAAAATCAGACTTTATTTCTCTTCTTTAATAGTTTTGTTTCAGTATACTTCATTTTGTAAGCAAATTTTCTTCATCTAAGTAATAATTTGCTTTCAAAGAAAACGGTGCCTTAGATTAATTCAGTTCCAATTTATCATAAAACAATTTCTGTTTCACATTAAAATAAACAGGAAGACATTTTTTGTGCTGTATCAAGAAAATATTCTCTTGGTGAATAGGAAAGCACAAATTATTTTACTTCAAAGAAATTTGCTTTGATCTAAGACAATTATTTTTAGCGTGCGAGGTGGTTCCCCAGTCAATGTGATTGTTGATAGTTTTTTCTTTCGAAAATAACAAAAATCACAGAAAATCTTTATTTACATTCATTTTTACATGTTAATTATCCATGCAAATATGTATTGTAATAAAAAATTGTAATTTGGCTTTCATCAGATTATCTATTTGTTTGTATAATACATCTTTTTGGCTTCTTTGGGAACACATTTTGTTGTCTATTTTTTAAAATTATTTCTTTCATAGTGTTAAAAAATCAGTGGGTAAATAAGTTTCAGCTTCGATGGAAACTTAAACTTCGAGGATTAATGTTTTCCAATATTAATTAAAATGTTAGTTTAAAACCTCGGTTTAATATATTAGTAGCTGCATACCTCCATTCGCTTTTAATAAAATTAAAACTTTATTCCAATCTTCTAAATGCTGGAAACGAGAAGCTCGATATTTAAAACAAAATATAAGATTGAACACTCTAACCAAAATCACTCTTAATATCACAACTGGTATTTCATTATTTTTTAAACAATTTTGATTTATTTTCATTTTAAAATCGATTTATAAAAGTGTTTTAAATTCAAAAATGATGAAAGTATACGGTTACCTACACAGAAAAAAATAAATATTATTACAATTGAAATAGGTGCAACTACAAAAAGTACCTATTCCGGCGCATATCCCTACTTTAGAGAATGAATCATTCCGGCGCATATCCCTACTTTAGAGAAGATCGTCCATCTCTCCCTTGAAACCCCTCTTACTTTCAACTAACTAATTGGTGTTTTTTTTTATACTGGGACTTTCCATTCAATCAGGATCAATCGCCCAGTTTCGCAAAGTTTTAGCAAAGTTACAGCATTTTTAAACAAACACAAACAACCAAGTACCTTGCCAGGAATCGAACCCGGGCCGCTGGTGTGGGAAACAAACTCTGCTACCACTACACCACGACGGCGACATTGTATTACGTATACGAACTAACTAATTGGTGTTGTTCATTCAATATAATTTAAGTCAGTAAATTAAAGATTTAATTGGAAGAAAGGATAATGTTTGACTTTACTTGTGTTTCAATAACGTAGGCTATACTAGTTTCTTTATTTAGAGACAGTGTTGCCGCGCATATAACGTTATGTCATAATGTAATGTAAATTTAAAATATTTTTGATACTAGATAATTATTTCAAGAGGTGGATGCGGAATAATCCGCAGATTTAATTTTATGCCAGTTATTAAACATTATTTTTTATAAAACCTGGTAGGTATGTGTTGTTTGGCAACGGTGTTCACCATCTAAACAAAAATCATCGATGTTCTGTAAGGTGCGTAAAAAAAATAAGAAGTACACAATAAACACAGACCTAATCCTATATTTTTCTGGCAGTTTTTCACTGGTATTGCTCTTTCAGTTTTTCCCTAGTTGTTTTCGGAACTTTTTAATTAATTTTGCCTACAAAACACAAAACTGGCGGTTGACAGATAAATAAAGAATAAAGGATAAAAAATTGTGTCTGGAAAAGTTCAAAATTTGGCTTCTAAATATCACGTGACATGTGTCATTTAATGTCGCATTTATAAAGGATAAAGGTACCCAAAGGAGGGCGTGCAAGATGTTCCTAATACCATAAATATATTATCGTAAGTAAGTCTTACTGAGTCTGTTCCATCAAACAGTTCGACGGTCATAAAACCGTCCAAAAAATCCCAATGCAGTACGAGGAGTACGAGGACTGTTTTAAAACGGTTTGTGTTAGATGGAACGACCAAATAACTGTCCAAAAACCGAATGCTGTTCGATTTACTTCAGGCATATGCGAGTGATTTAAATTTAAAGTCACGTGACTAAAAGAAAGGATAGGTTTGGCCATCTGGCGTAAAGATAAATCGCAGGCAACGTATGAATTCGAGGGCACGAAATTAAAGTTGCACACAGAATGGATTACACAATTACATAGGATTATCATATTTTTAATTTAAGTTTTTTAAAATGCAGATAAAATTACATTAATTTAATTTAAATTCACAAACTATAAACCACTACAGACTGCCTAATAAACTAAATACGAGTATACCAAAAATTAAAATGAACTTGCATTAGCACGTATTTTTGGGCGAAACTTGTGAAAATATATTTATTTTTTCTAAAACTTGTGATAGTTTTAAGTGAAATTTATATATTTATTTATTTGTATTTTCTAATTTGATTTTTAAAAATATTTGTGAAATTACCCACATATTATAGAAAGCCTTAATATTCACAAGGTTTTTGCGTTTTTATTCATTTTTGGGAAATAGAGATCGTGATTTCAATTAAATATTTCCGTAATATCAACAACAAAAATATACCTGCAAGTAAATGATCTTCGAATTAACGACAGTCGGAGAATTTTTTACTAATTGCAATGAATACACTCTCTAGTTGTGTATTAATTGCTTATTGTCTGATTGAATTGAATACAGTTACAGTAATCAAATTAACGATAGTAACAAATATATAAAATTACTTAGTAGTCGAGCAACGATTAGGAACGAGTATTCAAAAGAAACGACAATCAACAACTCTACCACCTGCTAAACTAGTTTTTCTTTTTCCAACCAGGCTACCCTATGGTCAGTATAGCTTTTTTCAATGTGGTATACCTACAACATTCCGCAGTCCTCTAGTAATAAAAATTAAGAGGTTCTTGCAAAAAAATCAACAGATGCTGCAGATGGTGCACATTTTTTTTTTGGAAATTAAAAATATATTTGTATATTTACCCGGCATTTTGTCATGTGTTAAAATTGGTTGTGAAACTCAATTTATTTTGACAAAAATAATTTTTAGCTCACGCTACTACTATATAAGAAAAAAAAAGTTGCTCCGATTTCAAAAATTTTTATATATCTTTGCGTTTCAGACGATTTTGAAACTTTTTTGTTTTGCTGTCTGTCTGTCTGTCTGTCTCTCTGTCTGTCTGTCTGTCTGTCTGTATGTCTGTCTGTCTGTCTGTATATCTGTCTGTAACGACCAACCCACATAACTCAAAAACCGCTTGTCCGATTTTAATGAAATTTGGTACCTAAGTTGGGTCTTGGGCCGTGATGGTCCCATTTAAAAATGAACAAAATCCACCGAACGCAAGCCAAATAAAATGGTGGGGGTAGTCCAAAAATTAGAGTTAATGTGAAAATATGGCGTGTGTGATATCAAACGAAAGGTAATTAAGTCTGAAGTTAAACAAAATGAATTTTAGTTTATTTTAAAAAAAAGGGTGGGGTAAGATGTCAAAAATTAGAGTTTAAGTGAAAATATGGCGTGTGTGATATCAAACGAAAGGTAATTGAGTCTGGAGTTAAACAAAATACATTTAAGTTTTTTTTAATAGGGTGTGGGTAGATTTAAAAAATTTGAGTTTAAGTCAAAACATGGCTTGTGTGGTATCAAACGAAAGGTAATTGAGTCTGGAGTTGAATAAAATATATTTCAGTTTTTGATTATATTAGCTCACACTATAACTATAGTACCTAGTGTGAGCTTAGGTGCCCATAGAGTGGCAGAGTATTTGGGTTATTCACTGTTTTTAGCTCACACATATACTATACTATAGTTTTTTTTAAGGGTGGGGGTAGATTTAAAAAATTTGAGTTTAAGTCAAAACATGGCTTGTGTGGTATCAAACTAAAGGTAATTTAGTCCGGAGTTGAATAAAATATATTTCAGTTTTTAGTTATATTAGCTCACACGTACACTATAACTATAGTACCTAGTGTGAGCTTAGGGGCCCATATATTGGCAGAGTTTTTTTAATTTTCTCAGACAAATGTAAATTTAATGTAATTTTATGGTATATTATTATCTCAGGTAAACTAGAAATGTGTGTGTTTTTTACATACAATTTTTCCGCGCGTTCTAAAGCGCCTTTCTGCAATTCTTGTATTTTAGAGGTGTCCGAAACCAGTTTAGGTTGCTTGATGGAACGGAAAACTGACTGTCCGATAACAGTACAACGTCTACCTGGAACGCAAAAAGGATTTTTCGTACCGTTTTATGACCGTCGCACGCGTTGATGGAACGAAACTTCTCAAAAAAACTACTAAGGTGGCAAGTAAATGATTTGCTTGAAGTCAGAGGTCGTTTTTTTTTCTGTGAGGTACGACATTGGTTTCTGAAGCAAAACTTAGCGTAAAACTGTACGTGCTATTTAAAAAAAAATAGCTACGGATCTTTTGTTAAAACTCCATAAAGAACATAGGTAGTTATACAAATTGTATCCTTGTTGCGTAGATTGATCTATCAGGCAGGTTTTAGACGATATCGATGGCGTTGTGCCACCTTTTAGAGCGGCTCCGTTTTTGAGCGACAAGCTGTCACGCCGAATGGAAAGAGGAAAGAGTTTTAAGTAGTTGCCAGAAGTTTGAGTGAAATCCCCAATCCCTGGATAAAATTATACCTATAGGAGACTCCGAAAAATGTTCATAGATTATTTTAGATAAAGCAACTTATTTGGGCAATGAATTAATAAAAAACATCCATTATGAAAATCAAGTAACAATTTTGTGGATTTTAAAATAAATATATGTTTTAATTTAAATATATTTTTTGAAATAATACTGCCAAAGAAAAAAGCCGCATGTAGAAATGTTATATTTGGAGAAAAAGGGGCTTAAAGTTTTATAGATTTTTACTGTCTTAAAATTTTGAAATAAAAAGTAAAAGAATAAAACCGCATCACTTTTGTTTCAAAATTATAATACAATAAAAAAGGCCTTTTTTCTCAAAACTCACTTTGTTGTTGCGAAATGTCAAAACGTAGTGGTAAGTTTCCAACATTGAAAACATTGATTTTGTAAAATAGGTCTAAAGCAAAGGTTGTTTTAATATTTTATTATTTACAATGCGTTCGCGCATTTAACACAAGTTAGTTAAGGAATCTCACTTTGTACGGTGGCGGGTTCGATCCCCGTCGCTTACCGAGGTCTGATACAGCAGACATTTATAGGATTCTTGGGGAGTGTAAAATGTAATATTGTATATGTATATCGTATATTGGATATCTCGTGAAGGTGGACGTTGTAACGCACTCCTTCAGTCGGTAGGCCATTCCAAGGGACAAAAGGCCCGGATAAAAAATACCCGGTCTGGGGTTCCAAAGGTGACCGGTGACCCGTGTAATTAGGTGTTCTGAAATGGCGGCCTTAGAATCGAAGAAAGAGTCACGGTTATCAAATGAGGAAAAAAAACAAGTAGGTAGTGGTAGTGTTTGTCAACCACAACCACTACCACTAATACAATGGCAGTTAAAGTTTTTGAAATTTTGATTTTCCCACAAACTCCCTATTATTTATTAATATCCTGCAGCTACCCCATGAGTTAACGCTACTTTTATTGTAAGGTTTGCGTTCAAAATTGACACAATTTTTTTATAACTAGTTGAAGACCTTGGCGTTGTGGCCTTGTCAGAAGATTTTCCAATTATCTAAACGTATTATTAAAATAAGATTAATTGTCTTGCTCTTAGCATAAATATTTATGCTGATACTTAAAACTATTTCTACTATTTTACTAAACTCATTCCGTAGATCGATCGATACAAAGTAAAGTAACAAAGCGTTTGCGAACCTATGTTCATAGGAACTTTTATTCTTAAGGTAAATCAAAAAGAATTAAAAAAAAATAGGTAAAACCTATTTATTCTTTCAGCGAGTGAAACGACAGTGAACCAAGGAAACTAAGTCCATGGCTGGACGAAAACGTCCACGGGTCAACCAGACGGTTCAACCAGACCATGTAATTACTTGTCTCCACGGTGTCGGTTCGGAACCGAAAACAATGAGTTAACAAATTCTAAAAGGCAACTTCAAAGGGGTATAGTCAACCACGGACACCGGTGTTTCAGAAAAAGGCATTTCCATCTTCAGCGTGGCTTCCTTGACTACAGTAAATCAAACTGACTACCCATTATTCATTCAACGAGTTAAACGACAGTGAACCTAGGAAACTAAATCCTTGGCAGGACGGAAACGTCCACCAGGTTTCGGTTCCGAAGCAACGCCTTGGAGACGGTCATAGCATGATCTAGTTAAAGCGTGATGAAATATCTTCCTTCCTTATAGACCGGTGCACGTTTTCCTCCCTCCATGGACTTAGTTTCCTTGATTCCCTGTCGTTTCACTCATTGAATGAATAAATAGGTTTTACGTATTTTTAAAAAAAATCTTTTCGATTTACCTAGTATTTTGTAGTCAGTTCTATTGTAGTCAGCCAAAGCCACCACGCTGAGGATGGAAATGCCTTCTTCCGAAACACCGGTGTCCGTGGTTGACTATACCCCTTTGAAGTTGCCTTTTATACTTTTATATATAGATAACAATTACATATACAAGAGAGAAACAAATAACAGTTGTAGACAAAATTGAATTTTACAGTTGGATTATTCATAACAAAATTTATAGAAAAGCAATTTAGCAAACATGAAATCTTCTCTAAAAATACCTGAAACCGCTCCCCAAAAAATCGAATGGCCACTTTTAAGTTGAAAAGGGTACTTCTAGGTGATATAAAGGAAAACTAACCCCCCTTTAAGAGCGTCAAATTTCAAGACAACATTTTTCGTTAAAACCGCATTTTGATATATTAACCCGTTTCTCAAAAAGCCCCCGTAGAGCAAAACTGTATTTTGGATTGGGTCCTATAACTGTTTTATTTCTTAAAATATACAAAGTTATATTTTTTCTTACGGAATATCAATTTTGGAGAATTTCGTATTATCCGTTCTTACTAAAAATGCGAATAAAATATTTTAAAAAATTAAATTTTAAAAAAATACTAAGAATAAAAATGCATAAGAACAATATAAAAAATAAACAAAAATAAAACATTGAGTAAGATACACTGTTTTAAAGGAAATTTTAGGCTGATTTTAAAACACAAATAAATGGATCCATGACGGATTTGATAGCTTCCTAACCCATTAGCACACTCCAAGTAAACTCCATGCTATAAGAACCTTAAAAACAGTTTTTTGTAAATATGTCTGAAACGAAAGCTCCCACGAAGTTTTTGGTTATAATACAAATTGTTTAAAGAAATGTGCGGTACAATATTCCGAAAACTGCATATTGATGTGAAGCTCCGTTAAAAAGTTACCATTTTTTAAACTTTTTAACTGTCAAAAAGCTGTCATTAGCATTGATGAATTTACAGAGTTACAGTATCGAATACTATTTTACCTAAAACTTTCATGAGAATCGGTTGGGCGGTTTTGGAGCTATCGTGTTACGGACAGAGTTACAAAAAACGTATACCTTTGTGTTATATCGAAGAAATTAAAACAGTCAATTAAAATTTAGTTTGATAGTTGCATTAAGCGGCAAAACCTCGACAAACAAGCTATTTACACCAAAAAGAAATTTTGAAAATTAAAGAAGTTATAGGCCTCAAACCAAAATGCGCAAAAATCTTGCTTTGAAATTTAAGGAGCAAAAATGGGAATTTTCCCCTATGGCCCATAGTAGTTGGAAAGGCTTTTCCACGTAAGATTGCCCAATTTAAATCACCCTGTTCATTTATTTATTATCTTTATAATAAATATTGCTTAACCCCACCCATAATATACCCAACACATAATCTAAAACTTTAATTTATTAACACCGCCGTCAGCCGTCGCGTCCGTGTGTCCGTCCATACGTTCCGTTCGTAGAACACGTCGAAAAGTTAGAAGTTGGCTCAAAGTTGAACTGTGAGTTAAGGCAAGGAAGGCGTTGGCGATTGGGGTCAGAGCCGACTCTAGAGATTTTCTTGCCCCGGCCCAAACCGACGCGACAATAGCTGCTTTTCATCAGGCCGTTCGATAGTCAAAAAACCGTCCGAAAAATCCTATTTGCGTTCCGGGTCGACTTTGTACTGTTATCGGACAGTCAGTTTTCCGTTCCATCAAGCCACATAAACTGGTTTCGAACTCCTCTAAAATACAAGGATTGAAGACAGGCGCATTAAAAATGTTTGCTCTCTCTCTTTTCTTTGTCTGTGCTTATCATATGATGCGCTGGAAAAATTGTACCGGTACACCTGAGATAAAAACATACCATAAAATTACATTAAATTTACATTTCTCTGAGAAAATTCAAAAAACAGTGAATAACCCAAAAAATTTAAAATTTTTGTCAAAATAAATTGAGTTTTACAACGAATTTTAACACATGACAAAATGCCGGGTAAGCCAAATATTTTTTAAATTTCCAAAAAAGAATTGTGCAACATCTGAAGCATTCTGTTGATTTTTTTGCAAGAGCCTTTTAGTTTTTATTTCTACGGAACTGCGGCATGTTGCAGGTATACCACATGGAAAAAAGCTATACTGACCATAGGGTAGCCTGCTTAGAAAAAGGAAAACTAGTTTAGAAGGTGATTGGATAGCTTTAGAAACATAAGGCTTTACCCTCATCGCAACCAATCCCGGTGACCTGAGAACTAAAAAGAAGAGGGGAACACCGGATTTGATATTTTACACCAGATTTGGTGGAAGGAAAACCGACTTCGCTTTAAGGTCATTAACTATACAGGGGTCCCAACTAAAAGGTAACAGACGTTTTTTGGGTATTTTTCGTGCGAATTTGGACACTTTGATTTTGTGTACGAGGGGGACACTTTTTGGCTATCTTGAAATTTTTGTAGCACGCACCATCTTCGAGGGGTATAGTTTACCCCTATATTTTGAATAGGGAAACTGGGTTTAGTGATACCTTGATTTCAAGGCCTCCTGAATGTCTTTACAACCATGTAAAAATTTCAAAAATCTATCCATTAGTTTTTGAGATAATTGCCTTCAAACTTTCAAATTTAACATGGACTGATAAAATAAAAATTTAATCAGAATTTTATATTTTTCGGATTTAATTTTTATTTTATCATTCCATGTAAAATTTAAAAATTTAAAAGCAAATATCTCAAAAACTAATCTATGGATTTTCAAAATTTTTACATGGTTATAAAGATATTCAAGAGAGCTTCAAAACAAGGTACCACTAGACCCAATTTCATCATTCAAAATATAGGGGTAAAGTATACTTCTCGAAGAAGGTGCGTGCCACAAAAATTTCAAGTTGGAACACCGGTATATACCTACCAAAGTACAAGCTACAAAATGTGATTTTCCTAACTTCTTTTAATTATCAAGATCCCTATTTTCTACAAATGGCTAAAATCACAAAAACTTTGTGAATATTAAGGCTTTCTATAATATGTAGGTAATTTAACAAATATTTCGTAAAAATCAAATTTCAAAACACAAATAAATAATTTTATAAATTTCACATAAAACTTATGACAATACAAAAAATAAATATTTTTTTCACAAGTTTCGCCAAAAAATATGTGCTAATGCAAGTTCGTTTTAATTTTTGGTAGGTATATTTAATTTATTAGGCAGTCTGTAGTGGCTTATAGTTTGTGAATATAAATTAAATTAATGTAATTTCATCTGCATTTTAAAGAACTAACAATAAAAATGTATTGTGATAATCCTACGTAATATTATAAAAAAATGTATAATAAACAGCAAATCTGCAAAGTAATTCACAAATATCTTTTTTTTCAGTGTGCAACTTTAATTTAGAGTTCTTGAATTAAAACTTAACACTTTGCCTTCGATCTACCTTTTCGAGAGACGACGAAACCTACTCTTTCTTTTAGTCGCGTGACTTTGAATTTAACTCTCTCGCATATGATCACATGCCTGAAGTAAATCGATTACTACACGAACAGCATTCGTTTTTAAGACAGTTGGTCGTTCCATCTAACCAAAACCGTTTTAAAAAAGTCCTCGTACTGCATTGCGCGTGCTTTGGGATTTTTCGGACCGTTTTATGACTGTCGAACGGCCTAATGGAACCCTGCTATTGTATTCTAGATTTTGTCTTTCGATCTTTTCACCGCCACCCCCTGAAGTCGGCCCTGTTGGGGTTGATTTGCCTAAGAGCCTACGCGATAATACACTTTAATCTCGATAAGCATAATAAGGAAATTAATACTCTCCCTTTAAGAGAGAACGTCTATTTGCTAATAAGGGCTCGGCTAAACGGATATATGCCTAAGACTCGCCTTTAAACTTAGTTTCAGCAACAAAATAAGAACATTTTCAGATCTGTTTGCGAATTTTTTTCCAGATTACATTGATGCTTTAATTAAAACACAAAAAAGGACAAAAAATATCAGAAGCGACAAGGATAAACTTCTGGTAAAGATCTGCTGGGTCATCTAGGATCAAAATTAAAGCTTTATGTAAGATAGGATCTAAAAATCCTTAAAGCACGACGTTTTGGGTTTGTATCTCTAACCGTTTTCAACTTTTTAAACTAAACTAAACTAATAAACGAAATAATCCCAACATATATATTTTTGAAATCAGTATTATTAATCAACTTGTAAAATTTTGACATTTAGAATTTTTTTCGACCTTCTGCTTCTGATCCTAAGAGTATTAAACTTCGTACAAAATTATGAAACTTTTGTATTTATCATATCTGGACATCTATTCAAATAAACGTTTTAGATATGAATCAAACAAGTTTCGTGGCTGATCGGGTAAAAAAAAGTTTTTGTTTCTCTCATATTTTTCCGTGGGTAGCTTAAAAGCTTAACCTAACGGGGGTCCAAGATCTAATGGACACCTAATAAGTGTTGACCGTTAACTGTTTTGTCCTTATGGGACTCCTAAGAACACTGCTTGGTCAATGTGACATTCTTGCGAAGTTAATTAGACGGTTTTGTCTCTAATCCTATGTAAATAGTGAGAAAACTCTCGCAAGAAGCACCATCTACCGAGATATGAGAGAAACCACAACAAGAGCAGGCGAAAATAAACTGCTATACATATCGATCAATGGAAAGATCGATTACAAATAAAAAGAAACAAACTAATCCGTGACGTACGACAGCTCTGCTGCCTTTTAGACCAGATCAACGCGTATTGCGTTTTTTTCCGCCATCAGACACGTGAGCGTCAATTAGCGGACTTTTTAAGCCAACTAGTACAAACAAACGTAAAATTTAGTACCCGTGAATTTAAAAATCAAACAAGTTTCGTGGCTAATCGGGTAAAAGGTGAGGTTAAGCTTTCAACCTACCCACGGAAAAATATGAGAGAAACAAAAACGCCTTTTTACCCGATGAGCCACGAAACTTGTTTAATTTTTAGATTCACGGGTACTAAATTTCAAGTGTGTTTTAGATATGGTTTAAAAATATAAAAAACCCTGTACCTACTAAGTTTGACTAGAGTGGCAGATTTTTTTTCCACCCAGTACATAGAAAGACTCTGCAGACTCCAACAAAAAAATAGTTTAGGCTTAACACATTGGCCAAAGATATACCACGCAGTGTTTTACCCGAGGTTTTATCTTTACCGGCATATTATATAAACTATTAATCAAATTTTATGTCATAATATTAATATACAACTTTGATTTATAGTTCTCCAATTTTTGCAGTTAATACTGTGTTAATATCTATTTTAATTTAGAACGTTAAAAGTAAAACTAAATTTTTTCGATAACGATTTTTAAAATATTTCTAAAAACGACAAATTCTGGTTAAAAGGACGAAAAATATTATGGGCGTTACGCTCTGAGATGGGATAAATACTTTAAAAGAAAGAATAAAATATCAAGAGAAAAATAAATGGAAATTAAATTATTATAAATTATAAAAAGATATAAAATTTTATATTTCTTTTTATATTTTCCAGTAACTAGGTATCACTTAAAAACTTATTAGTTTTTCATGTATACCACTAATACATCGTATAAGGTATTCACGAGGAATCTTATTCCTATACCTTAAAATTCCTCACTTTACATGCAAATACCTTACTCAAAAACTTAAAGTTTCTTGGTGACTACAAACCACCAGCTGGTTGAAATGAAGTATAAAGAGTTTTTGCTTCAGAATATTTAAAAGATTAGCCAGTACGGTCTTTTAGAAACAGCGTGTAGCTAAACCACAAGTCCGGAATTGTGGGCAAAAATAAAATGTCCGGCTTTGGCACTAAAGCAATATTCGCTTTAAAAGAAGATTATTTTTTTTTGGAACATTGTATTGATTCAGGGATATCTTTTATTACAAAATACAAATTTTAGTTATAGAATAAAACTTTCTTACATGAAGACATCTTGTCTCTCCTTTTAAGACAATTAATGTTTTGTTTTATTAAGAAAAAAAAATAGTATTTCTTCAATATAGTTTATTATTTTTTTAGTTTGAGTTATTCATTGTTTAATTTCAAGGATGGTTTTCCTGCAACTTAATTAATATGCATATTCAAGAAAACTCAAACACTTGTTTTGAAATACTCAGTATCATTTTAAAACTATACAGGGTGTTCGGCACATGAACCGTCAAAATTTTTTGGGATATTGTTGGGGTCATTTGTTACCTTTTCAACCGGAACTTGGGTCCTTAGAGTCACGGCTAAAGAGATATGAATTTTTTAATTTTTTTTCTCAAATTACCCAAAATCCCACCTTTATAACCTCATAAGCTTTTTATTAATGTCTGGATTGTGGCGATTTTTTTTTAATAATTCTGTAATCTTATGCTAGTTCAACTATTGAATAGATTTGTTAAAATTTATGTACCAAAGGGACATACGAAGTTTTTATTGAAGAACATTAATGATTTTGTGAAAGAAAATCAATTTCAAAATTAAAAATTAAAAAATGTATCGACACTTGAGAACTTCATTTTCTTCTAAAAACTTCTTCAGTTGATTACCTTTCTAACAATATGCTTCACATTGATTAAAAAAAAGAATTCTGCTTTAAAATACGGATATTCTGTGAGACGGGCAATAATCGTTGGGACTTGATAAGAAAAACAATTTGATGTTTATGATCGTTTCTAACAAAATTTATAAATAAAGAACACAATACATTATTGTTAAAAGTTTAACTTTTGTTTAAGTAGGTAAACAATCATAAACATCAAATTGTTTTTCTTACCAATTCCGAACGAGTCTCGCCCTTCTGAATTTGAATTTTGAAATTGATTTTCTTTCACAAGATCACTAATGTTCTTCAATAAGAAACATCGTATGTCCCTTTGGTACATCAATTTTAACAAATCTATTAATTAGTTGAAGAAGCATAAGATTACAGAATTATTTTTAAAAAAATAGTGCTTTTCCAGACATTAATAAAAAGCTTACGAGGGTGTAAAGGTGGGATTTTGGATAATTTGAGAATTTTTTTTTTAAATTCATCTCTTTAGCCGTGACTCTTAGGACCCAAGTTCCAAGGTTGAAAAGGTAGCAAATGACCCCAACAATATCTCAAAAAATTTTGACGGTTCATGTGCCGAACACTCTTTATATTAAAAAAATAAAATAATGTATGAAATTAAACGTCGCACAATGTGAACGGCAATGTCATAAGAAATGTCTAAACCATAAAAATGTTTAATAGTTTTTTTTATTTGAATTCATTTTGTATCGGAATTTTTGCGAGGCATTTTGTTCGTTTATCTCTATTGAGTATAACAGTTGCGTTTCTTAGCGATTTTCATTAAGTATAAAACCAAGGAGTATTTTAAGCAAAAGTTCAAAAATAAGTGATTTGACTATTATGGAGGAGCGAAATATTAATAAGCATTTTACATTCATAAAAATAAATAATATCTATAAACATCTTAAAAATATATTGCGGCCTAATTTTTTAAAGGCTGAATTTTAAATATAATTATTTTCTTTGTGCAAGTATATCAAGATATACTTGGAACAAGTCCTTAAATTATGGAAGAGAAAATGCCAAAACATGGGAATTCCGTTGGACGAAACCACCTTGTCTACTTTATGTTTCGCCGATGATCAGATAGTAGTGGCTCAGGATTATGACGACCTCGAATATCTGACACAAAACTAATAGAAGAGTACAATTAGTGGGGACTAGAGGTTAATCTCAATAAGACAGAGTATATGTGTATCGGTGGAATGAAACAGGATCTAATCTTAAATACCGGGCAGCGAATTCAGTCCTGTGATGAGTATAAATACTTAGGTCTAAAAATTACAGCTGACGGAACACTAGACAAAGCTATAAAAGATCGAAACGTACAACGAAGAAAAGCAATAACTTTATTAAATGGAATAATTTGGGACCAAAGTGTATCAAAATATAACGGCTCAGAAGTATGGCCAATCAAGGATAGAACAGAAAAAATGCTTTCCGCTACGGAGATGGACTATTGGAGAAGAACAGCAGAGAAATCAAAAAGAGAAAGAGTTACAAACCAAAGAATAAGAGAAATTATGACAGTGCGTGAACGTACTTTAGTGGATGATATAAGAACAAAACAACTGGTGTGGTACGGACATGTACAAAGAATGAATGATAAAAGACTACCTAAACAAATACTACAATGAAAACCAACTGGCCGAAGAAAACGAGGACGGCCAAGGAGAAGCTGGAGAGAAGGAATAGACAGTGAAATAAGAATAAGAGGCCTAGATGATGAATTATGGGCAAACAGAAACGAGTGGAGACTGGGTATCGGAAGACGTAGAACGTTGTGAAACCGATAAATATATATATTTTCTTTGTGCGCTATTTAATTAGGAATATAAAAAAAAGTAACCAATTGTAATTTTTAAATTTTATTATATATTACTGTCTAAGCATTTTAGTTCTTAAAAATGTGGACTAGATGTACCGCAGATGACAGCGAGTATTAAATAAATGTATTTTTTAGGTGAACCGTAGATGCTTAAAAACATTAATGCGTTTTATTTGGAGGAGAGCCCAAGCAATCTGGAAGAAAAAATTTAATAGCTCCAGTAGCGGATCCAGGGAGAAGGCAGGGACATTTACCCTCCTCTTTGACATAAAGCTTATATTTTTTAGTGCTGGTAAAAAAAGTTAGATAAACCGCAATTTCTTATAAAATTATAATTTTATGAATTTTCACAAAAATTACTTTACTTTCCAAATATTTACCTAAGTCGCATTTTATTTTCATTTATTGCTACTTCAGAGTTCACATTTATAAAAAACGACAAAAAAATGTTCTGGTTTTTGATGCCCCCCGGATATCCTGGATCAGCCACATGAGCGCGGATTTGTAATTACCCCCCCCCCAGCACAAAAAAGATGTACTTTTTGTTACTGATTAAAGGGAAAATAGGCGAATTACCCGTCCCCCCTAGAAAAAAAAGTTATATAACAAACAATTTTTTCATCGACTATTACCCCCCCTCCCCTAGATTTTCACCCAGATCCGCGCTTGCAGCCACAGCCTATAAAATTCGAAATGGAAAATATGGCTTATAGTTTACTAAAAACATCGGTACTAAAATTTATAATTTTGTTTTAGGCTTGCAGTTTGCAAGGTATGATTTTTGCCATTTTAACTATTTAAAGAGACCACTGTGCGTCGCCGTTAAGTCAAGTAAACTTGCTGTGAGTGAAAATAATATTTTTGGTGAAAATACCTTTTCTAGATTGGAGATTCAAAAAGTAATATCGACTTTTTATTTTTTAGAATATTGCATTTTACTGAAGGCAAGGAAAGGCTGAAACCAACAGATGTCGTTACTCTGCATGTTAAGTTGTATTTACTGAGGCAAGAAAGATCCAAACTTCATAGTCTGCGGAGTTGTTTGAAAGGCAGTCTTGTTTCAAGTTGCTTAATTAAATGTTTTATACCAAATTTCTGAAAGTTTATAGTTTGCTTAAGATTTCAAGAGTTTTGGACAGAAACTATGTAAATTTTACAGGAGAGCAAGAGAAAGCATTGAAGTTTTCAGAATATTTTCTTAGTATATAATATAAAACATTATTTTTTAGCTGACTTTTATGTATGTAATGGCAAATGGTCTGTTAAATAAAATAACAATAATTTAACGTGTTATTTTTAATGAGGAGTTTTAACTATCCTTAAAATAACCAGTATTTTATTCGATGTTATCGTTAACTTCATTAACCTTAAAAATAACTTTACTTTAGGAGCCAATAAAAAAAAGAGGCAGAAATAAAATTGCGGTGATCTCTCCGTCCAATGTGACTCATGGATGAATGGAAAAACCCAAAAAAACAATGCAAAAATGTACAAAAAGGTATTTTTTTAATTATAATGTTTGAGGTTAGGTTAAAGCAAAGATTATTAACAGATGGCAAAATTGACGTCACGCAATATACCATTTGTTTGAACTGTGATACCAACTAGAAATAAGAATAAGATTTTTAATTGCTCTAAAAAAAGTTGATGGTTATTGTTATTCGGTTTGCTTTCCCCCTTTTTTCTTAATGCGCAGTCTCATAAAATAACAATTATTGCCGGAAAATGGCTATTTAAGCCTCCTAAAAGCTAACCCAAAACTTGATGTTAAAATGAAAATATAGATAAAATAAATGATTAGCTGACAAGGGCTATGACCAATGTAGGAAAAAAAGGCGAAAGAAAGAAAAAGAACATTGAATACACAGAAATAAATAAAACTGTAAGAAAAATGATAAAAGAAAATAAAACAAAGTGCCAAGAAATAAAAGTTGAGAGCGTTATAGAAAATAACAGAAATATAAAATGTCTAAGGCCGACTTTAGGTAGATATTAAATAATTAAAATAAAGGATATAAACGGCATGGAAACTAACATTAAAGAGGATATTATAAATATCACACAACTATTCTATACAGAATTATACCAAACAAAAAGGGAACCATCACGAGAAGCTCCAAACAAAAATTAAGAACATAAACTCAGAGCTACAACCTAAAATAAGCAAAGCGGAAATAAAGAGAGCATTAAAGAAAATGAAAAGTAACAAGTCACCTGGAAGAGACCTAACGGCAGAAATGCTCAAGTACAAAATAAACAAAATAATAAAACAAAAAATAATTCCAAACAACTGAAAATAATCCATGACCATTATTCTACACAAGAAAGGCGAAATAGCAGACCTAAAAAACTGTTGACCTATAACACTCCTTAATGTAATTTACAAGCTTTAACAAATTTAATGGATGTCAATCAAAAGAACAAGCAGGCTTTAAAAAAGGTTTCAGTACAGTTGACCAATTGTTAACCATGAAAATCCTAATAGAACGAACCAACGACTACAACATTCCACTATGTATTACGTTTATAGACTTTTAAAAAGCTTTCGATAGCATTGAGTACGGGGTAGTAAAAGCATCTTTAATTAATAGCCGAATAGATCACAGATACACAGGCTTAATAGCCATTATATATAGCGAAGCAACAACATCAATCAAAATCCATGAAGGGACCGCATCAGAAAAGGTATCAGATAGGGTGACACAATATTCCCTAAACTATTTATCCAGGCCCTAGAAGATGACTTTCAAAACTTAGATTTAAAAAAATATGCATCAAAGTAAGCGGACAATACTTAAACCACCTAAGATTTGCTGAAGATATCGCCTTAATAACAGATAAGCAGAAAAATGCTGGATGAACTGAATACAGCAGCTAAAAATATAAAGTTGACTATGAAATACACTAAAACTAAAATCATAGATGATATCTCGGTCAGAATAAACCAAGAAAAAATAGAACAAATAGAGAAATATATATGCCTGGGACAAATTATTAAACTCAAAAAGGAGACGAGTGCGATTGGCCTGGGCAGCATTCGGTAAATTAAGCTACAAAAAATAAAAAACATCCTCAGAACCTCAAAACGAAAGTGTATAATTAATGTATCCTTCCTGTACTTACCTATGGATCCCAGACCTCGACACTTACAAATTAAAACATGGATAAGGTAACAAAAGCCCAAAGGACAATGGAAAGACATGTAACATGTTACATTAAAATGGAAATTCGTCGGTCATAATATCAGACAGAAAGACGATCGATGAAGCAAAGATATTGTAAACTGGATATTTTGGGAAAATAAAAAAAGTAGGGGAAGATCCCAAATGAGATGGGCAGATGATTTGAAGAAACCTGCGGAAACTAGATGGATGAGCACAGCGACAGACAGAGAAGAGAAGAAGATATTAGGGGAGGCCCATGTCCAAAGATGGTTCGAAAAAGGCTAAATAGATAGATAGATATATTGAAAAACTCCCTCATATAGCTAGTATTAGTTATAGTTATTTCAGCGTATCTACCTTTTTATTTCCTTTCCCCTTGTATTTCTATATATTTAAATTAATTGTAAGGGGGCAGTGTTTTTATATAGATTGAGATTGATAAGAAGCCCCGTCGAAACACGTAAAAGTGAAATTATCCATGCACCAGGGGATGAAAAAACGTAGTAGACCTTTGGGGACATCCCTCTAGTCCATTTTAATACTGCCCGTCTTTTTTTAGTTTGCATGCGAACCCAAGAAATAACCCAAATAGGGGAAATCGAAAGAAAATAGTTGACATAAAAATAGGCCCTAAATCAAAATCAAAGCTAAGGAAAAGAGAATTTTAAAAAACTTTGCAATAGCTAAATAATAATAATAACTCTGTAATAGACCGCCAAAGTCATCCTAGATTTAAATTTTGGCATTTAATATTTTATTTTTTATGAAACGAACAAGTAAGATATAATTGTGGTCTTGAATGCACAGCAAAAAATATTTAATTTTTGTGACCTAATTTTATATGTTCGATAATTCCTGACTTTTATTTTTATTTTACAGAAAACTATTGACTATTAACCACGAAGAATATTTTTTTCTTAAAAATTAATTTAAAAATTTAAATATACATAGGTAGTTTTCTGTAAAACCAAAGAAACTTGGACACATTCGCTCCAAATTCTCCACTATATCTACGGATGTCACTGCAAAGCACTATGGCACTTTTTTTGGAAATCGCAAGGGCATATTTATTATACTGTAGATTTTACAAGGTTTCATAATATAACTACTTGTTATTTTTTTTATAAAACATCAAGTAAAACTGTTTTTATCTTATTAATTCTTATTTATCATATTAGATTTATAGGACATTACAGAATTATGAATGTTTCAAAACTTTTTATATAACTGACATATTTTTATACCATTCATTATAACTTTTGAACTATACAATCGATTTTAATCGGACAACCTACATTTGGCGGAGAATTAATCAGAGTTTTCACTAGATACAATTTCTAGATACAATTTTTTGTCCGCCATCTCAAAATACAAGATGGCATAAAATTAAAATGTACCCTTCAAAGATGCTCGTTTATTCTTGTGTTGGGAACATGTTTTAATATATTTTTTTAATTTAGTAAAAAAGCTGCATTCCTGCCAAACAATAACGTACCAATCAGCAAAATCGGTTAAGTGGTTCTAAAAAAATATTTTTCTTCCCACCATTGCTTTGCATATTATACGATTGCCTTGCCAATCATGTCTGCATTTATTTCCTTATAATAAATATTTTTTTTAGAATCACCAAACCGATTTTGATGACTCATACCTTGTTGTGCGTGGCAGCTTTTTTAGTGATAAAAAAAAAATAATTAAAACATGTTCACAACATAAGAATAAACGAGCATCTTTAAAGGGTACAATTTATGTTCGTCCGCCATCTTGGATTTTGAGATGACGGACAAAGAAATATCTTTGCTCAATACTCTGCTTAATTCTTTGGCAAGTGCAGTTTGTCCCATTAAAATCGATGGTACAGTTCAAAAGTTATAATGATAAAAAGTTGTCGGGTTTTTTTTGGCCCACATCCTGATTTCAAAACTCATTATCTCAGCCTCTTTCTATTTTTCGGGGGGCAACCGGAATATTGGAAATTGACAACATGTGTAATGCATTTAGAAACTCGTCTTTCAAAAGACGACTATTACTGACTTCCTTATTGCTTCACTCCTTTAATATCTAGCATAATAATTAATAAAGAAATTTTAAATTAGATATGCACTACATTTCTAAATGTTAGTCAAAATCAAAGTCAACAATATTTCTTTTTAAGATTTGTATGTGTCTACTCCTGTCGCTTATTTTTCTGCCCCCACTGGCACACTAGATTGATGGCATCGTTTTACGTTCACATGTGTATTGAAATAAAGCTCAGCAGCAGCTATATGTTACATTTGCTACGAGATTTTTATTGGCTTTCGGCTTCGAAAAAAATGAGCAGCACTTTGTATGGAAAATGGAATAAACCAGACAAGGATATTTTATTTTAACTTTCCAACCTCTTTCTTTTTCTGTTTAACATTCCTATTCTTTTCTAAATTATTCGCTAACTTTTTTAATGTCATCTTATTTTTCCTACATTGTTGAAATACAAAGAAACAGTACGTTGTTTGGCAACACAGCATGGGTTGAAATAAGTACCATGACTAATTAAAGGATTGAAATAAAGCTCAGCAGCAGCTATATGTTACATTTGCTACGAGATTTTTATTGGCTTTCAGCTTCGAAAAAAAGCAGTTTGTATGGCAAATGAAATAAACCAGACAGGGATATTTTATTTTAACTTTCCAACTTCTTTTTTTTCAGTTTAAGATTCCTATTCTTTTTACACTCGCTCACTTTTTTAATTACATCTTGTTTTTCCTACATCGCTGAAATACAAAGAAAAAGTTTGTGATTTGGCAACACAGCATCGTTTGAAATAAGTACCATGATTAATTAAAGGATTGAAATAAAGCTCAGCAGCAGCTATATGTTACATTTGGTACGAAATTTTTATTGGCTTTCGGCTTCGAAAAAAATGAGCAGCAGTTTGTATAGACAATGGAGTAAACCAGACAAAAATATTTTATTTTAACTTTTCAACCTCTTTTTTTTCTGTTTTACATTCCTATTAATTTCTAAATAATATGTTTAACATGTACACTCGCTAACTTTTTTAATGTCATCTTATTTTTCCTACATTGTTGAAATACAAATGAACAGGGCGTTGTTTGGCAACACAGCATGGTTTAAAATAAGTAGCATGATTAATTAAATGATTGAAATAAAGCTCAGCAGCAGCTATATGTTACATTTGCTACGAGATTTTTATTGGCTTTCAGCTTCGAAAAAAATGACCAGCAGTTTGTATGGAAAATATGGAATAAACCAGACAAGGATGTTTTATTTTAACTTTCCAACCTATTTTTTGTTTCACTTTAACATTCCTATTTTTTCTAAATATGTATAACATGTACAGTCGCCCTCTTTTTTAATGTCGTCTTATTTTTCCTTCATCATTGAAATACAAAGAAACAGTGCGTTGTTTGGCAACACATCATGGTTTTAAATAAGTATTTTGATTAATTAAAGGATTTTCTACGAAATAGTCTATACGAGTATTATGGCGGAGTCATGAAATTGAAATCGAACAGGTTATGGTCTTCCTCCTATATTTTTTATTTGTTTCAGACTCGTTTTGAAATGTTTCGTGAGTAGTAACTCACATCTTCGAACACAACATACCACTATATATTGTGTTTATATATTTTAGAAAAGCTTTCGATAGCATTGAGCACTGGGCAGTAAAAGCATCTTTAATTAATAGCCGAATAGATCATACATATACGACTTAATAGCCAATATATATAGCGAAGCAACAATATCAATCAAAATCCACGAATGAGGCAACAGCGGCGTAGCGTGGGGAAGGCGAGGGGGGTTCGTCGCCCCCCCCCCCGCCCCGAGGGTAGTGGCGCCCCATAGGTGGCCGAAGCGCCCTCAGCTTTATTAAGTCGGGCCGCTAATGGCCAATTGAGTGGGTGCCAAAGGAAACTAACGACATGAAGACCTTTTTTTTTTTGTTTTTTTTTTTTTTTGGTCGCAAGATTTGTGAGAGGCGCCTTTTTGACCTTTTTGTTTTTTTGTGCCACAAGATTTTTCATCAGTTTTCAGAGGCGCCCTTTTTAGCTGTCGCCCCCCCCCCCGCCCTTTCGGGCACGCTACGCCGCTTGGAGGCAAGCCAGTCCGCAAATATCCACTAAACTATTTCACCATGCCCTAGGAGATGTTTTTAAAAACTTAGATTGGGACGAAATAGGCATCAAAGTAATCGGACAATATTTAAACCACCTAAGATGTGCTGATGATATCGCCCTAATAACAGATAACAAAGAAGAACTGATAAAAATGCTGCAAGAACTGGACACAGCAGGTAAAAATATAAACTACACTAACAGTAAAATCATAACAAACACAGATGAAGATATCACGATCAGAATAAACCAAGAATAAATCAAGAAAAAAATAGTAGAGGAATGTATATCCCTCGGACAAATTATTAAACTAAAAAAAAACAAACAGCTGAAAATATCCTCAGTACCTCAAAACGAAAGTGTATAACCAATGTATCCTTCCTGTACTTACCTATGGATCCCTGACCAGGATACTTACAAAATCAAACATGAATAAGATAACAAAAGCCCAAAGATCAATGGAAAGGCACATGTTACATGTAAAGCTAACATATAGAAAAAGGAATGAATGGATAAGAAATAAGACAAAAGTAAGGGATGTCAGAGGAGAAGTAGCAAAATTAAATTGGAAATTTGCTGGTCATAATATCAGACAGAAAGACGATCGATGGAACAAATGTATTACAAACTGAAGACCTTGGGAAAATAAAAGAAGTAGGGGAAGATTCCAAGTATGGGCGGACGATTTGAAGAAACATGCGGGCAATAGATGGATGAACACGGTGACAGACAGAGAAAGGTGGAAGATATTGGGGGAGGCCTATGTTCAAAGATGGATCGAAGAAGGCTAAATAGATAGATAGAAATAGAACTCACATCTTCAGGAGACATTACATCAAAACTAAATTAGCACAACATCGTGAAAACTGGTTAAAAAACTTAGACTAGCTACTCAAACGGTAACTGTTGTGATCGACATTTTGAAAAATCTTCTATATCAAGACTAAATTACAAACAGAAATGCAAAACTATGTTTTTTTTTAAATAAAATATCTTATAGAAATAAAATTTCGGACTTCCATTGTCTTTATTTATTTTAAAAACACGACGTTTCGGTTAGTAAGTATCTCTAACCGTTATCAAGTGTAAACTCAGTTTACTGCTTATTATTTAAGAGATTTTAATGGGTGAAGACTATGGGCCTTCCGGGAGGTTTATTGCGAATTTATTGAGTGTAAATTGCTTAATTTTATTTGATAATTCATAATTCAGACTAACCGAAACGTCGTGTTTTTAAAATAAATAAAGACAATGGAAGTCCGAAATTTTATTTCTACACAATCATTGTCTACGAGTTTCAAACAAAAAATATCTTATAACAAAACACAACATTAATACTACAATCAGCTGATTTTTATAGCATCGATATTTTTTGTTGACCTTGGTATATACGGTTCCTTGGGTTGTTATTCTCCCTAAGCTAAAAAATCTCCCCAAAATTTCTTAATTGCTCGCCAATGCGGCACTTAATTTAATTTATATTTGCCAAAGCAATAAAATCCCAGACAGTTTAAGACCACGTAATCGTAAGCCACAAATAATTCTTAGCACAAAATTATAACAAGGATTGTTTTCTAAAAAAATATATTTTTAAATAAATGGATCTATGATGGATTTGATATTTTTATCTTCCTAGCCGATTAGCAAATTCCAAGTGAGTTCCACGCTATATCAGCCTTGAAAACAGTTTTTGTAAATATCTTAGAAACGGAAGCTCCTAAGAAGTTTTTAGTAATTACAGCGAATATCGGTTACAACGACATTGAACAGACCACTTAATTTCGGTCGTTATAACCGAGCGTCGTTATAGAGAGAAAAGGTAACAAAATGGGTTATTTTTAGAACTCAGTCGGTACCTTAAAATGCCGTCGCAATAACCGATATGTCATAATATCCGATATCGCTATAGGCGATATTCACTGTTTATAGGTTATTGAGGAAAACGTGTTCTACCGTATTCCGAAAACCGCATATTGATGCTATACTACAAAAAACTGTATGGATGTAATGGATTTTGACCAAACTCTAGTCAGCTCTTTACAGTATTGTACACTATTTTTATTGTAAATTTAATGGAAATCGGTTTAGTGCTTTAGCAGCTATCGTGTTACGCACCGACATATACACACACGAACAGGCGTCATGACGATATTGCTAAGATAGGTCAAAATACACCAAAATAACACATTTTCGCCGTTATCTCATTTTTTTGCTTGAGCTGGGAAGGTAAAAATTAAAGGTTTCCAAACTAGAGGTAAATAAAAAATCGTAAAAAATTGTTTCTTTTGTTCAGTCGGGACTTGAAACCGGAACCTCTGTTTATGTACGCCAACGCCCTACCTACTGGTGCACATAGTTTGGGGTTTCAGGTTCGAGTCCCGAGTGAGCGCAGGAAACTCTTTGAATGATTTTATCGTTCTTTAATTTCATAGTTTGGAGTTGTTGTACAGTGAAACCTCTCCCTGCAGACACCTCTATTAAGCGGACATTCCGTTTAGGCGGACAAGTTTGTTGTAACCAAGCTTTTCCCTATTTCTATACATGTCAAATTTACTCCTATAACCGGACACTCTAATAACCGGACGCGGTCAATTTTTTTTTGGCTAAAAAATTCTGACGGACGCGAACCTCAGACAACGGGACGGAGCGCTGCATGGCATGGGCATAAATAGTATGTAGTATGTTGGCAACAACTTACTCTGCAGTCATGGAATTACCTCTACTCTCTTAAAAGCTTCTTAGTTTACGTGAAAAAATGGAAGCTGTTAACGTTTCGGAGAAGGAACATCTATTAGCACGAAAGGTCGCTGAAAAGTTTAATATCGGAAAAACTTAAGCAGCGAAAATTGTTAATAAATATATATTAACCTCCAATAAGCGGACAAAATCGACGAAACCGTGAGTGTTATAGGAGGTTTCACTGTATATGGTTTTGAGTAAAATCTTGCATTATTGCACTGTCCTATTTAAAAGAGACGTAGAATGTTGTAAAACGGATTTATAGATAGATGTATAAAGGTCGACAAAACGGCACAGTAAAAAAATTAGTCCGTAGAACCGAACGGGGCCGGACGAGCCCGGACAAATTCCTAACAATTTAAAATGCATTACTAGCAGGAAATCGTGTAGTCGCTCTTCTTCGTTTTTTTTTATACCTGAATGGAAAACGTACAGTCACGAAAGCTTAGAACAATAAAAAAATCCAAGAGTATCTAAAAACATAAAATTTTATTCTAAACCGAAAAAATGTTAGATTTTTATTACTAATATTATTGAATAAACTAGGAAAAGCCAACAATGTCAATAAAAGCTTTTAATTTTTTTTAAATATTTCTGCCTGCACTATTTTTTGTAGAATTTTTTCTTTTTAATTCTGCCTAAAATGAGATGTTGCACTACTTTCATATTTTTAGTTTTTCTGCATAAAAGTATTTTGAACTAAAAAAAAAAATTAAAATTTGTCTATTTTATATTATTAATTATTATAATTATTTAGGTCCAGTGTCGGTGTCTGTGTCGAACTTAAGTCTTTACTGAGTATCAATTCTTCGTTGGTGCTCTCACTACAGTGCTTCAGTTTGAGTACGTGACTGTAGTTTCTTTAGTTTTTCTCGGTGAGTTGATCTTAACTTCTGTTGTCTGTTGCACGTACAATCTGTCGTCTAATTTCCTCAAAACGTTCCTCCATGTTGGTGTTGTAGTTCGCGTTTCTCCATCGATGGTAACCGATTAAGGAACGAATTAGTGCTTGGCTGGTCCTCTCTAAGATCTTCTTTGCTTCGCCAGTGATAGTAAACATCTACATGGAGTAGTTCGAGGAGCATACGATCAACACAGCAAGAGTGAAGCCAAACCTATGACTATGGTACATGGATGATACATTTATTATATGGCTGAAGCACAGAATTTTCTACACCATCTAAACGGTATTTGATCAACAATCAAATGCAAATGGAAATTGAAAAAGATTCGGCCTTACATTTTTTGAATGTTCTTGTCAAACGAATAGACAGAAACGGTCAAACCACTGTATATAAGAAACCTACCTAAATTTTAGGTCTAATCATTTTGTTGCTAGAAAACAAGAAGTTATAAGAAGTTTGTATTGAAGAACCGTAAATATTTTTAATAATGAAGAATTAACCAAATAAATCTACAATAGACGGACAAACAAAATGGTTATTCTAAAAAACTAATAAACTCAACGATCTCTAAAAGTAAAAACAAAGCAAATGTGGCAAATTCTTAAAATAATAAACCGTTGAGTGATATTAACATTCCATACGTTCGGCAAATACGATAAGGAGTTTTGTGACTAAAACAAAACCAGAAAATCACCCAAGTAATATAAAGAATGTATTTACCAAATCCCGTGTGAGTGTGGTAAATCATATGTAGGTGAAACGAAATGCCCTCTTCACATGAACATCTAAAAAGTACCCAATTAGGGGCTATTAAAAAATCCGGTTTAGCGGATCATGCATGGTCAAATAAACACACGGTTCAATGGTCTGAAGCTAAAGTTTTGCATAAGGAGTCACTTTGTCAAAAACGAAAGTTTATTGAGGATGCGTTTATAATTCAGTCAACCAAGCACGGACATACCATACATATGAAGACTACTCCTTAAGGAAAACAAGCGCCTAGGATTAAAAGGGAGCGGGCCGTCACACCTCACTGCACAGCAAATAGTATAAGTAGTAGCCTGTAGACTGGATTGTTTATTTTACACTTGAAAACGGTTAGAGATACTTACTTACTGAAACGTCGTGTTAAAAGTAAATAAAGACAATGGAAGTCCGAAATTTTATTTCTACCTGAAACCTAGCGAATACCCTGTACATTCTACAGTCAGCATGTCATTATTTCTTATTCTTTGGTTTCCTACAAAAAGCACACTCGACCTAGCTTCTCACTTCAATGCTTATCCTCATGCCTATTATTTAAATAAAAAAAAACATTTTTTTAAACGTAAACTAGTGTTTTTGCAGATGGCAGAGCATAGTTATTATAATCGCATTAAGGCCGGATCAACAGTTTCGCCGATTGTAGTAATAGTAGTAATTGACATAATTATCGATATATGTCTTGTGTGTCTAATCATATGGTGTTTTAGTAAATGATCTGGAACAAGATCTTTTTTTAACAGTATCTTTTATAAATGTGCTGTGGTTATTAACTGAGATCTAGTTTCAAATTGAGCTGCATATGAAGTTGCAACTAGAACAAATTTTCAAAATAATATTAGACACTTGTTGGAGGTGAAATAAAGTCTAGCAATAATAGTGCTAGCAGTATATTGACATCTACTCTTGCGCAATTGCGTCGTAAAATACGGCAGACTTTAATAAAAATTATAAAATATTTACAATTTATAAATTTCCATAACAAGGATTTCTTTGTTAACAAATTTAATTATCACAAAAAAAAACTCTGCCAATATATGGGCCCCTAAGCTCACACTAGGTACTATAGTTATAGTGTACGTGTGAGCTAATATAACTAAAAACTGAAATATATTTTATTCAACTCCAGACTAAATTACCTTTTGTTTGATACCACACAAGCCATGTTTTGACTTAAACTCAAATTTTTGAAATCTACCCCCACCCTTAAAAAAAACAAAAAACTAAAATGTATTTTGTTAAACTCCGGACTCAGTTACCTTTCGTTTGATATCACACACGCCATATTTTCACTTAAACTATAATTTTTATAATATACCCCCACCCTTTTTTTAAATAAATTAAAATGTATTTTGCTTAACTGCAGACTCAATTACCTTTCGTTTGATATCATACACGCCATATTTTCACATAAACTCTAATTTTTGAAATGTACCCCCACTCTTTTATTTGGTTTGTGTTCGGTGGATTTTGTTCATTTTTAAATGGGACCATCTCGACCCAAGACCCAGCCTAGGTACCAAATTTCATTAAAATCGGCCACGCGGTTTTTGAGTTATGCGCGTTGGTCGTTACAGACAGACATACAGACAGACAGACAGACAGACATACAGACAGACAGACAGACAGACAGACAGACGGCGTAACAAAAAAGTTTCAAAATCATCTGAAACGCAAAGATATATAAAATTTTTTGAAATCGGAGCAACTTTTTTTTTCTCGAAAAAATTAGGATCACCAAACCTCACACTACTATAGTATATGTGTGAGCTAATATAGTATAGTATATGTGTGAGCTAATAAATATGGATATTTATACTCAATAAAATAATAATAAATAAATTTAAAAAAATTAAACTAAAAAAATTTTTTACATGGGATTGCCCAATTTTTTTTTTACTCGGTGTAATTGCCATAACATGAACACCCTGTTGATAAATAATAGTAAAAAAAGTAATTTAAGGAATGGCAGTAGGTAGTATTTTGTTGTTTAGCGCATATTTAAATAATAAAAAAACAAACAACGGTGGAAGATTTATTGGTCTTTTGTTAAAAACTTTACCAAAGGTGCCTACAGAAATGTCACGTGAAGTGTGGCAAGCATGTATGATTGATGGTGAGAAAAATATTGAGCCCATAATAGTAATTAGGACATTTAAATCTAAAAGAAGGGAGAGGGGACACAGTTTTACATAGAAAACCCTAGATTCGTATTTTGAAAGAAAACAGAAATAGGAGCTAAGAGAAATTGTGATCAAATTTACAAATATTTGGAAAAAATGGTAGGTAATACGATAACAAGCGAAAAAAACAATATAAAAACTGTTATTCTATAAAACCCTGACGACTCTTAAAAATAGAGTTAGAGCAGGACTAGAAGATAAGCTAAAGTTTAATAAGCTAACTACAAATATGATAATTAAGAAAGGTAACAGAAAAAAAATTTCCAGTTCTAGATTCCCATAACAACTTTTCAAACCTTTCATGTTAATGAGGATGTCCATGCGGTTAATATTCCTGCAATTGCCGTTGGATTTAAGGACTGTTACAATAAACAATAATTAAAAAAACGTAAGCACTAAGAAACCCTTTTTAACCGAATTTATAATTCCTTCACTTTTACTACATCAACAGAACATCACTAATGCGCTTTTCTTAATGTCTGTGCTTATATGAGCAATGATTCCTACAAAAACACAGTCAGTGGGTTAATGATTTTTTGACTAATTTTTTGTTTTGTTTTTCGGTGGGTCAAGGACAGGGGTACGTCTGATGGTTTAGATCAGTCATTACCCTTTAATTAGAAAAGTCATTTGGAGTGTCTCGCGTAATAATGTGTAACGGAGTGGAGAATCTCCACATTTTCAAGCCTACGATACATTATTTATATTAGAAAACTTATGAATTAGTATGAGTAAGGCCAACAAAAAAATACCGGCCACGACCATGAAAAAATTAGCTGTTCTTGGGGGGCTGAATTTTACATTGGGTTTTATGGGCGGATAGAGGTTTATTCCGATACTATACCGATATTCCACCAAACATTTGTAAGGATGAAAGATGGTTAAAAGGTTAAAATCTTCAAAATTTAGCATTCCTTATTTTGAATTCAAATTGCCCATGCACCGCACGCCAACTATTATAATTATTTGACATGGATATAACTTTGTCATTGTTTCTTATGGCATTTATTTATTTACTTGTTGTGTAAAACTTGTTCGATTTTTTAATGAGTTTTTACAATAAAGTTCATTTGAAATCCAAAAATACCACTGTAAATCTTTTTAAAACAAAACTACACTACAAGAAAACATTTTTTAATGTTGTAATTTTTGTAAACCCATCTAAATAAGTTTAAAAAGTTGTATTGTATTGTATACATAGAAAAAAAAATGTCTTCAGTCAATGCAAATTGCTTTGATCCAAGAAAAAATCTGCTTTCCTATGCACGAAGACGATATTTTCTTAACAAAAAATATCTATTCTTTTGAACTGCTGGTTTCTGTTGAAAATAAAAGCTGCCTTTATCCAAGAAAATTGATTTGTTTTGAATGAAAGCGGCAACCTTCTTGTTTTGTGTTTTCTAGTATTATGGAATAAATCGCCATTTTCGTTTTGAGATGCCGGATATTTTGGGTTAAAAAATTATAATAAGTCTTGACGCAAAGTAAAGCTTTATTTTTGTTAAGCAGACATTAGTAAGACGTTTTATATCTTGCTTCAAAACCACTATTTCTTCGCGAAAGGCAGTTTGTTTTAAACCAAAACAATTTACCAAGACAATTATTGTTTTTCCCAAAACAAGCGGTTTGCTTAGATGAAGAGAAAACAATTTGTTCGGAGACTTTTGCTTTTGGGTCAAGATAATTTTTTCAAGAAAACTACTTTTCTTAACTGAAGAACTTCTTTTTTTCTGTGTATAACCTAATAGGTGTAGGTGGGCCGATTACTTTCCACGCAGAAACGAACACATTCGCTTCTGCTTTAAATCTTTTTGTGTGAGCTAATGAAACGGCTCTGAAAAATGAAGGCTTACTATACATTTATAAAAAATTGTTCTGCAAGAATATACTTAGTAAAAAAATCTCAAAACTGGCCTTATTTAAAAAAAAAAAACAAATATTCATGAATCGTCATTTCAACTTCAATATTTTAAAGACAATCAGCTGTGTCGTGACGTGACCATCAAAAAATAATCAGCCCCCGATGTGATGTCAACAAGGTGGAGGATCGTGGCCCGTCCGTTTTGATAGCCCTGGTATGAGTAAAGTTCATATCATTATTTTTGAGAGAACTCTTTACAACTTTTTTTTGTTAGCCTATGCTATTTGTTATGGTAAACAGCTGATTACTGTCAAAAAGTTTTCTCAAAAATTGTGATATGGAGTTTATTCAATGTTGTAAACCCAAGAGGAAAAAGTTGGGTCAATTAGAAATAAAAAAATACAATTATTAACTTGAGCTAAATTAAATTAATTTCTACATGTAAATCTTAATTAAACCTAAAGTCAAAACTAAAACATATTAATATTTTTGATAGGTACATTTCCTGTTTTCTCGCCAGCCATTACACGAAAACTAAAATCTATGAATAATAATTCCATAATTTTTGTGATTTTTGACAGAACTTGCTTTCAATCATACCTCTACAAAGAATATCCTGGGGATTGAATTTAATTTGAAGAAAATTTTTTAGGATTTTTCTTTTCTTGAAGAGTAGTAGTAGTAGCAATGCGACGATATAAATACACATGTATAAGGTAGGCAAATGTCTGAAGAATGGAAATTCATTACTACGGTAAAAGACCCAACAAAAGAAAAAGTTAACATTCAGATCATCAATCCAGAACAATGGACAGAACACTACACTACAGCTTCTTCGAGGAAAGACATAGTACATGAAGAGGAAGTATTCAGCGAAAAAGAAATGATAAAGAATAGTATTAAAAAGCTTAAATCCGAAAAAACTAGCGGACCTGGGGGAATACTCGCTAAAATGCTCAAATATGGATCAGAAAAACTACTAGAAAATCTCAGATATATTATCAATCAATGCATAAACAAACATGCAGTATCTGATGATTGAAAAATTGCTTTCATATCCTTAATACATAAAAAAGTTGGACTGCAACAATTACAGAGGAATTTCAGTAAACAGTACTTTAAGTAGATTGTACGGTAGGATTCTTAGAGATCTAATAGGGAATGATTATCGTGAACAACAAGAAGAAGAGGAAAGTGGTTTTCGTGTGGGCAGATCTTGTAGCGTTAATGTTTTTTGTCTTAAACAAGTGATTGAGAAAGGAGGCCAGAAATATAGAGTTACCTTTGTGGACCTACAAAAAGTATATCGTACCGTTTCAGTAGAAAAATTATGTACAGTGCTAGAGCAAACTAATATCAATCATAAATACATAAAAGCGATAAAAGAACTATACAAAGGGTTAAAACCTAAAATTAAAATTAGAAATCGACATCCAAAAGTATTCCTGGTAACAAAATGCTTAAGCAGAGAAAAAAAAATGTAAAATTTAACATATAGAAAACAATGGTGTATGAAATAGAGACTTGTCGCATAACAGAAAAATTTTATTTGATGCAATAAGAAGATCAATGAGAATATCTAGAACAGATCATATAAGAAATAATACTATAAAAGAAAGAATAGGAATCGAGGGAAGCATAACGGATGACATTACTAAAAGATAACTGATCGTACGCTTATGTACAATGGATGAACTACAGAAGATTACGAAAGCAGACAATAAAATGACAACCAATAGGGCGCAGAAAAAGAGGGCGTCCTAAACTGCAATAGCAACAGTCAATCCAAAGATCAATGAGTCAAAAAAACCTGATAGAAGATGATTGTCAGTATCGAAGGAGGTGGAGAATAGGCTTCGGACAACGTAGGAAAACGTTCTAAACCGACATAGTAGTAGTAGTTATATTGTAGCAATTTTCTAAATAAAATTCAAACACTGTTTCTTTGCTGTGCCACGCTTCCATGTCTGGGATATGGTTCGCTATGGCACCGATTTATTTTTGGTAACGACTAGCTGGACCAACCTATCTAGTGGCACCATCTGTTATAGGATGCTTGCAATTCAGATGGTCCACTGTGGCTTTGAAAAATGTAATATAAAGTATCGGAAACTCGCCTTGGTCCGATAATTAGAAATTTGTGGGATGGTCTACTTTGGTTCTTAGCGCCTCAATTCTCAGTTCTTCAATAGGTTGATGCCCAATTGATTTTAAAATAAAGTTATGTGTTAAAAATTCGCATAATTTTTAACAATTAGGTAATAAATAAACGATAATACGAAATCTCTAAGTTTACATTCAATACTTTGACTTAAGAAATATATATTTGTATGCAAAGTCATTACCAGCATGTTTTTCATTCATCAATCGTAGAAAATCCCCATGTGCATGTGTTAAGAAATTTAAGCCTTTTGTATTTAATGAAGAAATGTAAAGTAGTAGCTGGTACCTATCAGATAGAAGAAACGATTAATCATGGTATTCGTCAAAAAGAAGTATTAAGAAATTACGGTTGACAAAATGAACCACCACCCATGAAGCCACAAAAATTCTGTGAAAGAGAAACAGCTTTTAAACAAATATAAATTTGGAAAAGATAAATAGAGTTTTGTTTCTCTCTAATTTTTCTTGGATTTCTTGAATGCTTTGCAGAATAACAATTTAAAAAAAGAAGATATTTGAAACAAAATAAGAGGAATAATACGACGCACTATAAAAAGAAGAAGAAGTGGAATCTTTAGCAGAATATGACCTTACGGAATTCTTTCTATCTATATATTTAGCTTTCTTCGATCCATCTTTGGACACAGGCCTCTCCCAATATCTTCCACTCTTTGTCTGTCGCCGTGTTTATGCATCTAGTTCTCGCATGTTTCTTCAAATCGTCCGCTCATCTCATTTGTGGTCTTCCCCTACTTCTTTTATATTCCCAAGGTCTCCAGTTTACAATACATTTGTTCCATCGATCGTCTTTCTGTCTGATATTATGACCGCCAAATTTCAATTTTAATTTTATTACTTCTCGTCTGACATCCTTTACTTTCGTTAAATTTCTTATCCATTCATTCCTTTTTCTATATATTATTAGCTAAGTAGCTAAATCCTGAATCATTCTCTTTTTATAGAATATGCATTAAACCAAATGTTTGATCTGCGATAGATCTGTTTGAACGGAATCTACATTGATATACTCCAATAGCCAGCTCAGAATACTCCAATATTCTGTTGTATAAAGCTATTGACAATACCTTCTTATAAACTAAGTTTAGCAGTGTTATACCTGGGTAGTTTTGGCAGTCTAGTCACCTTTTTTGTAAATTGACTATAATTCGAGAAGAGCCGTGGCTTTTCTTTTGTATAACACCCAGGGTCCATTCGTCAGGACTTTCTCAGGAATTTTTTCTTCTGTACCGATTTCTGTTGTATATTTTTTAAATAAAAGCTAATTTTGAGGCCTTTGTGACCCAAGTTGTAATGCAAACAAAATATTATTATAAACTCAAGCTTCTTCTTTCATAATTGTGTGCTACAAACAAAGAAAATGTTAAACACAAACTTGCTAAGCCAGCACAAAGCGGTTCGGTCAAGTGTTTTTGCGCTAAACAATATCTTGGAAGAGGTCGGCTTGCCACAAGCAATAAGCAATGAGCCTAAAGCAAAGGCCAAACTCCTTACGGAACTGCGACTACGAGCCGACATTGTCGGAACGTAGTTATTAGGCATCATTAATCAAGCAAGCCGGTCAGGAAATAAGAGTCAACCCTTCGACCCTTTTGGTCAGTCTTAGTGACCGTCTATTCCTTAGATCTTAAGAATATATTCTGTCAACATTTCACACAAGGATTTATGCATAAAACAAGTTATTCAGTTGTAGTGAAAGCAGTTGAATACGAAATCCTTAATACTTCTTCTGTTCCGTTAAGACTTGTCTAATACCCTTTCCAAGTAAAGTATGGTCTGTCACTTTTTAATATATATTTACCGGTCTCATAACGTTCTACGTCTTTCGATACTCAATCTCCACTCGTTTCTGTTGGCCCATAATTGATCATCTAGGCCTCTTATTCTTATTTTGCTGTCAATTCCTTCTCTCCAGCTTCTCCTCGGCCTTCGTCGTTTTTTTCGGCCAGTTGGTTTCCATTGTATTATTTGTTTAGGTAGTCTTCCATTATCCATTCTTTGTACAAGTCCGTACCACGCCAGTTGTTTTGTTTTTATATCATCCACTAAAGTACGTTCACCGTCATAATTTCTCTTATTCTTTGATTTGTGACTCTCTCTCTTTTTGACTTCGCTGTTGCTCTTCTCCAATAGCACGGATCACCTAACAAAATCCGTGCCAATAGTCCATCTCCGTAGCGGAAAGCATTTTTTCTGTTTTATCTTTAATTGGCCATACTTCTGAGCGATATGTAATAATACTTTATACAATGGTGTTATATATAAGCTTTTTGTTATTTTTTGATATACTTTGGTCCCAAATTAATTCATTTAATAAAGTTATTGCTTTTCTTCCTTGTACGTTTCGATCTTTTATAGCTTTGTCTAGTGTTCCGTCAGCTGTAATTTTTAAACCTAAGTATTTATACTCATCACAGGACTGAATTCGCTGCCCGGTATTCAAGATTAGATCATGTTTCGTTCCATCAATACACATATACTCGGTCTTATTGAGATTAACCTCTAGTCCCCACTTATTGTATTATTCTATTAGTTTTCGTGTCATATATTCGAGGTCGTCATAATCCTCAGCCACCACTATCTGATCATCGGCGTACAAGTACATAAAGTATACAAGGTGGTTTCATCCAACGGGATTCCCATGTTTTAGCATTTTCTCTTCCATACTTTGAAGACTTATTCCAAATATATCTTGAAGAACGTGGGCGAGATACAGCAATCTTATTTAAAACCTTTATTTACTTGAAAGCCTTCGGTTAGTTTTTCTTTTATTTTAACTTTTGCCTGCCATTTTTTAATGCCATCTGAAAATTGCCCAAACTCGTCGGGAAAGCCCGGAATTTAAGCTGGCTTTAAAAACTGCTAAATAGGATCTTTTAAAGTATGCGGTGTTGCCAACCAGCGCACTGACTCTTTGTCTTCTACAAATCTAAGAAAAATAAGAGGACATTAAAAAAGTGGGCTTAAAAAACTTAAGATATTTTTAAAATTAACTCATGCTTCTTGTTGTTCGTTGAGTGCTCATTCTTTGAAGATTCATCTTGTTTCCCAGTACCAGATAGTAGGGCTGACAAATCTTTGCCCAGATCTTACTTCGACCAGTTATCATACTTTTTATGGGCAGGCATCTTTGCATATCCTGGAAGTTTATGACACTTTGCCCCCATTCTTGGAGAGCATCGGAGCATTACTGAACTAACGTAGCTCAAAAAAACAACTCATATTATATTTTCTCTGCGTAGGTTTAAAAGTGATTGACAATACACAGTTTTTGATTATATCCCAGCAGATGTTACCATCGTTGTTACTTTTTTCCTGATTCCTTTTTTTACAACTGCAGCTCAAATTTAGACTGATCTTGATAACCGTCACGTGACTTTCTGGGAAGTAACTCAATTTTTAGACAAGATTTTAGGAGAAGGATTCTTATACGTTGGTTACACTTAACATGAAAAAGATATATATGATCATAAATCTTTTGCTATAAATATATAATATTTTTAGGCTAAAATTTCTGAGCAACCACAAGTCTCGACGAAGCCACTTTAATTAAAATATACTGAAATAAAGGTTTTTTTAACCGTTTAGAGATAAAAAATAAGTTAACAAATTGAATAACGTTTGGAATAAGGTTCCCGGTACCCCAACTTTGCGGCATTTTACATACTTGGCTCGCAGGACAACAACAGCCAAAGCAGAGTGTTCTTAAGCATCTTAAGACACATGCTTTTGGTCGAGACTTGCTTTTAATAGGGCTATTACATTATAAGTTTGTTCATATTTCAGTTTATGCTGGACACTTCTCGCCAAAGTTTTGGTCAAACTATGGTTTATCTTTAAGAAAACAGAGACTTGAAGGATAGCTGTTGTTGTGTTAATAAATAAAATTTCAAATTTTAGCTGGCTATGTATGATTTCACATTTGCTGTGCTTAATCACAGTTTAGCTCCTTCCTCAATGCAGATTTAACGAGGGTTCAACCTAGTTTTTTTTTAAAGAGCTATCAATAATACTATGAGTCATCTTCTTACTGTTTTGCTGTTGTTCTGGATTTCTTCTCTTCTTAGACTACGTTTGGTTATTTTTGTCCCTATATATTTTAACTAATCTAATAATCTAATAATTACCACAGTGTCGTTGATACTGTGAATTTCGGAGCATGGGAATCTTAGGCAGCCACTTCTTTTTCCATAGCAAAATTTAAATAAGGATCACATTCGTTATTCCTGTGGTAAATAAACATTCTCTAAAAAATTTTTAGGTGTATATCAGTTTTAGTATCTTTAATTTCATCGGCCTTAAAAGTATCGAATGCCTCACATAATCTGCAACAGGAAACGAAATCGTACCCTCTATCCAGATCAGTAAAATAATAATAGTAAACAACCTTAAATTTTTGACATTAACAGCTCTTAAAAAAATTATTTATGAATCAATAGATTTGAATTTAAAAAAACCAGTAGCATTATAAATCAAACAAGACACCGACTTCAAGTAACTCCGAACCATGACAAAGCAAACTCCATTGAAGAACCCACGTTTATCCAACCCACTGTAAAATTTGTTCAAGATGTGTTCGTTGGTCAGAAAAAGCTTACAAAACCAAATGTTTAACACATTGCGGTCAAACTGAAAGGGTTCCCTTGATGGGTGGTACCTTTGTTAGCCATTGTTAGAAGGTTTTAATCTGTATTCTGGCCTTAAGCATAATTTAAACATTTTGTAAAACATTTATTTTTGTTTTAAGTAAACCATTTGCAAAAATTGGTAATAATGACTTTTGGAAGTCTATTTTAATAGAAGTTGCATTAGCAAATCAAACAAAGGCAGATGAAAAACTGATAAGTTAGATAAAGTCAAATTTTAGATTTGTTCTAATTACTTTAAAAATAAGTAAATGGCTACTTGTTTATGATAAAGAAATACAAAAATATTAAGAAAAAAGCATTTTTGTTAGCATGCATAAAAATAAGAAGCTAGCAAGATCAAGCAAATGTTAGAACGAGATAAAAAAAGAACACCCTAAGATATATCGAGAGTTTGAGGAGAATAACCATATACGTAATATACGTATATGAGAATAACTTAGGAATACTAGCGATGCAGATTCAGTAGAATTCCCAAGCGATGAAACTATAGGAAATTCCTCCGATGAAGTCGGATCTAATGAAGTCATCATTTAAGGAAATTAATCTTTGTTAAACAAATTGCACAAAATGTGTGCAAATCTAATTAACTAACGCGATTACTATTACAAGTGTAATTATTTTGAATTATTGTTTAACGCAGTTATATCAATTTGTTAATATTTTTTTGCTTGCTTGTGTTTCTGGAATTTAACAACTTTAATAACTATAGAACCGTAGCATGGACATACGCAGAATGAAAGTTAGGGGGGTGGGGAGGGTCAAATTTAAAAAGTTAAAAACGAAATAGGTATTTATTGAAGTAAACAAAAAAAACGAAAACACGAACATACATGCAAGTAATTTTTTTTCGAATTTAGGTTTCTGGTCTCGACGAATTTTCCATCATGTCCTATCTAATAAAATTTAAAAAAAACAAATAGCAGTAGCTGTAGTGTTAGCTCCCGCTAAATTTCGCGGTTGTTTATATATTTTTAAAACCACACAATTGTATGAAGGACAGAGTGCATTTGCGCATTTTGGACATGTGCACCAACAACCAGGGAGATCCTTTGTCAAGCGCCTCGAGAAACGGCGTGTTAATTTCGTTCTCCAACTATTTTCAAATATCTACACCTGAAAGTGCTCGATTTTGGTGTCCTGAAATGCATAGAAAAGAAACTTCAGCCCTTCAGCTACGTGGTGACATCATTAGATCCAATCAGGGGCCCCTTAGAACGTGGAGAAAGTGGCTGCAAACTGGTGAGTGCATTTGTATCTGATTGCCGTTGTGTGGTTCCAACAATTAACCTATGGACCTTATTAATTATTTCGTAATTCATATCAATATATTTATGTTTGCTCGCGCTTCATTTAACTAAAATATTTACAGTCCATTGCATTTATCGTTTTTCTAACCGCGGGCATAACACTGTAGTACTGCCTTATGAACAATTAAAACTTTGAACTCGTTTTTTTCCGAACCACACTTTCGTCAATTGCGCCCTTTTAACTACCGGGGGTAGAACAGGTGCCAATTTTTCATATGGTAACGACTCTTTTAATAATGAACCTGATGCTGCAATTTTATCTATGATATCCTTAATTTGAACTGGACGCAATACCGATTTTTCAATCGGTTAATTGATTTCTTAGATTTTTTATGTATTTTAGCACCAAAAATTATCTTTCGCAACTAAGATATGAGATATTGGCAAGGCCGTACCGAAGGGGGAGACCAGGGGGATCAATCCCCATCAAAATGGTCAACAAAATGTGTTAAAAGAGATTTCACAACAGCAACACAAATAAAAATTGGACAATATTTTTAATAATTCTTTTTAATCTCCCGATTTTTTCTTCTGGATATTGGTATTGTAAAAAGATATTAATAAGTTAGTGCCATTATCACATTATCTCCTTGAAACATTATACTTAGTTTAATATAAAAGTAACTGTAACAATCAAACGAGTAACGCAGGCCTGAAGTTACTACATACAGATTTTTTAATTTAAATGTTATGTTTTAATTAGTTCGTTTGCCAAATATACAAAAATAAATATTAATAATTTGGAATAGGTACATTGGGCCTGCGGCCCAACCGGCCCTAAATTGTACCGGCCCACCGGGAATTTGCTCGGTGGTTTTCCAACCCTGATCGCCATTTTAAATTTACTGAATTACAAGTTCGGCATAACAAACATTATCAGAGGCTCCAAATAAGGTATTAATAGATTTTTCCAGTGCTCTGGTGGGTTATTTGTAGGAATGTTCATACGATTTTACTGTCGCCCAACTATCCTTGGCACCTGTAACTCTATTCCAAGGTTTTCGGCATGTGTGCTGGCTTCAGCTAAGATAGTGTTCATGACTTAGATTAGTTCATGATTAGATCTAATATTCATTCAATGTGACTTGCACATCGCAATAAATCTAAACTTTAAGATTGCAAGATATTGATCACAGATTCCAAAAGGGCAGAATACTTTGCTTTCAGGGACAGAGAAATAATAAATACCGGCCTTGTTGAAGCACTTTCTAGTTGCAGGATTGCAGTCTTCTGATATTTCTTGAAGACCTTCAAAGTTACCCAAAAAGTTTTCTTTGAGACCATTGTGCCTTACAAAGGAGAGAAATATTTACTTTCGTCGTAAAACTAATTTACGGAAAAAAGGAATTATATACTTTACTGTATATATCATTAGAAAAAAGTGTATTTATTGTATAATATTAGGTGGATAGGAATAAATTTAAAATTCTAACTTGATTTATTGAATAATTTGTTTGGAAATTAGGAGCTTATTAAATTATTTTCAACTCGCCCCTCGCTGCCTACGCCCATGAACCGTATTGTCATAACTTTTTTTATTACCAGAAATGTTCTTGTTTACTTGTTTATCCGGGTTTGTTCATTAAGTATTTCTAGCCCTCTATTATAAGTGTCGTAGATAGAGGGATCAAATTCGTATAAATATAATCTATCTCAAAATTAAGCAACGACCACCTATTTAACAATTTTTTAAAGAAAAACCTTTACTTTGGTAAACTTATCACGTCCTTGCAATGCAACTATAGGTAAATTTAGTGGGAATAAGGACACTGTTGTTCTGGTAAATATACGTTTTAATCCATCGGTAACGTTTCGACAATGGTTTTTGTCTTCATCAGACCTTCAGACTAGATCGTACATTGGAAGAACAAAAAACAAGAATTCAAGCACATCAGGAAAACAAACGGCACAAAATTAAAAACCAAACCCGACATTAATCTGCTAATTATTTCTTTAAGATTAAGATTTAATAATTAGCAGATTAATCTCGGGTTTGGTTTTTAATTTTGTGCCGTTTGTTTTCCTGATGTGCTTAAATTCTTGTTTTTTGTTGTTCCAATGTACGATCTAGTCTGAAGGTCTGATGAAGACAAAAACAATTGTCGAAACGTTACCGATGGATTAAAACGTATATTTACCAGAACAACAGTGTCCTTATTCCCACTAAATTTACCTATAAAAACCTTTACATTTTATTTTATTTTTGAATCTGGTTTAAAAGTTGGTTTATTTTAAGATGAAATAAAATTAGACATGTCCAAGCGTTTTTTTGAAAAACAGGCTTCTAAATTTTAAATGAGTATATTTCAAATTATGCGACCTTACTGTAAATTATTTCTTATCTTCAGTTCCTGCTTATTTACTTGCCATCCAAAGTCATAATTAAATTACGAGAGATGTCACAGAGGAAACAGTGAAGTTATAAGATCTAAAATCGGTAAATGTCAGAACGGTGCTCAATCATTTAGCTTTCTGAAAACCTTTATAAACTTCGGGAACTGGTGACAAACCAGACATAGCTTTAGTTAATTGACAGTTAAAGAAAAATGTTGAATAATATCGAGATTGGGTAATAATGATGTAAAATTTAAAACGTAAAGCTAAACATGAGACACAAAATATTATGCGGTAAACTATAAGAAAAGGCATAGCCACAGTAAAACACCCCGATTTAAAACCTTAAGAAAATTGTTGGAAACAGTCAAAGAGTTTAGGACATTTTTAGAAGTAGGTACAGAAAAAAATGCTGGACTTTATTGAAATTGATCCACAAGGTGAGTTCTGTAAATGAATTATTTTTCTTGGTGCTAATAATATAAAATTCTCAGCTAATAACGCCTTAAGACCCTTGAGGGCGGTTTTGCTTATAAAGATTATAGACTTATTCTTGGGCAAAGAATTGAACCACGCCATTCAGTGAAAACTTTAAACACAGTAAATTCAGAATCTGATGCAACCATGCATTATTCAATTTCATTAATTAAACCTACAAATTTTCAGACAATGTAACAAGATGCAAGATATTATACAGTAATAACATAGTACTAGAAGAGTTTAAAAAAATAATAATCACCCATGAATACAATATGAAGTTTTACATAAAGTTAAAAGCCACTCGTGATAAAAAAAAATTGCTGACATAAAAACACGGTAAGCCGTCCATACTTCTAAAGAAGTTATTGAATCAAAATTATTAAAAATCAGCGGTAGTTTAAATTTATAATTTGAACCAATTTCATTCTCAAATGAGGCGCTTAAAAAACATAATATTTACTACGATGAATTTTCGTGATCCATCAGCAAACTCTGAAAGAGCTCAGCTCAATTAGGGCCGCACATCGACAGGGTATCCAAGGCGACCGCCCAAGGCGCCAAGATCCAGGGGCGCAAAAATCGTTGAGAATAACGAAATTAGGTTCTACGAAATTAGGTTCGCAAAGGCAATTGCAAAGAAAACTTTTGAAAAGGGGGCGAAATGTCGGTTTTACCCAGGGCGCAAAAATCTGTGGGCAAATCTGCCTCAACAACTGGCTCTTCAGAATTTTCAGCTTAAATGTAGAATAGGCTGCTAGATTAGGCAGCACAAACTCACTATGGATGACACCTTAAATATTGAAGTACAAAATTAGAGTTGCTTTGAACTCCTATTTTCCCCTATCCAATTTTTAGGAATGTGATTTTTGTTTGTCTTAGAGTTGTATATATTGGAAGATCCACGACTAATCTCCAATAACAATCGTGCTCAATCAGTTTCTTCGCTTTGCTTTAATTTTTCGTGGTATCTTATATAAATTTGCTACAATTTTCTCACATTTCGGAATTTTCGACCAGAGAGATCTGTTAAAAACCCCAGTTTTGAAAAGTACAGATATCGCAAAAACCACGAATATAGAGTACGTTTCACTCAAATAAGTTAGAGGATATGCACACCCATGCATTCTCACATGCAATACTTGAAGCCAGGACCCCTATTTATTTCTCAATGTTCCTTTTTTGAGTACACAGGATTTCGGTTACTGCGTATGCGTAAGTTTTGATGGTTTTACTCCGATACGTCACTACATTATTGGACATTTGTCAAAAGTTTAGGGTTATGTCAATAATTTTTTTCTAAGAACTAGTTGATTGGGTGAAACTGTTTCAAATTGTGGATTTAAATTTTTTCTAAAACTAATTGTGCAGATTTATGGTGGACACCATGAAGAGTGTTTAATGGTATTTATAAACCACTCTTAACTTTATTAACAAATTATGAAGTAAAATACAAGTAGTTACCTATGAAATGGCACTTTCTTACTTCTCCCTTCTTTCCCAATTTTTACAGGAAAAAAAATAATTTTAAACGACAAATGCAAATCACCGCAAAACGTAAATAAGCAACAAAAATGGCCTCCACCGACACGACAGCTGTCTGTCTACATGACAAGACACACGCCTGCGCACTTGAAAACTCGCGTCCGCGAATTTAAATTTGCCCTTCTTTCCAAAGCCAGCTGTGAGGGATTGACTTTTCGATTCTTTGCTTTTCGATTCGATGCTATAACGTATTTGGTTTTACTGAATGCAGTGGTTTAATTCAACACGTGATAGTTGACAGGATTGCCACTTTGATTACACCTCGTAATTAAATGTTATTAAAAACTGTTGATTTTATTTTTTGAAAATATAAGACTTTTATCTATTCGCATTATAATCCAGTGGATATTTTCGCAACTTAATTTAAAATTAATAGCAACAAAGTAATTTTTTCATCCAGTGGCGCACCTAGGAATGGGTCTTGGGGGGGCCGAGGCCTGTTGGGGGGGGGGGGGGGGGGGCGAGACTTCATAATGTCGTATTTTATGCTATTTTATCTTTTTATTCATGAAATATGTGGAAAATATCTAAAAACATCTTAAGCTTGGGGAGGAACCAAGTCAGCAATTGATGGCATTAATGCTCACCGACTCTGAAGCAATCTTGGATGAATGTCAATCACGTCAAAATCAGCTACATTTTGTTTTGTTCAGCTAGGTCAAAAAACCGGTCAACTTTTTTCATTATAACACACAAACTGCACTTGGTAGAGAGTTAATCAGACTTATGATTAAATAAATTTTTTTGTCCACCGTCTCACAATCCAAGATGGCGGATGAAATTAAATTGTACTCTTTAAAGATGCTCCTTTATTATTCTGTTGTCAACATGCTTTAATTATTTCTTTAAATCAGTAAAAAAGCCGCATCCTTGCCACGCACAACAAGGTACGAACCAATGAAATCAGTGATTTTTTTTTTTATTTCCTTATGAATTCATTACAACTAAACCGATTTTAATGAAATAAAAAATATCCTGGTTAGAATTGACTTCTTTTTAAAGATCATGATCAATGTTTATCGCCATCTTAAAATTTAAGATGATGGACAGAATCATACTTGATTCTCCAAAATGGCTTGTTTATTCTTATTTTACGAAAATGTTTTAGTTTTCTTTAATCCATAGAAAAGCACTAGTTTTCCCCAAACACAATGAGGTACAAATTAGTTAAATCGGTGTGATAGTTCTCAAAAAATCTATTTTTGTTTCAACCATTGTTTTACATGATTATTTATATACAGAGTGTTTCAAAATTCAATAACATAATTTTAATATTAATTTCCTTGAGTGATTTTAGAACAAAAAGTTCATATAAACATAGGTCCACAAACGCTTAGTTTTCAAGATACAGAGTGTTAAAATATTGTTTTTTTTATAGCTCTTACAGTTTTTAAGATATTTAGCTCAAATTTGGCACGTAGATTTACTTATAGGTACTACAATATTAGGCATGCCAAATAAGTTTTAATTAATTTGTTTATTTTGATATACTCGCGATGCCATACTGGCGCATTTTTTATTTTATAATAGCAGCCTTTGGTGAAACAGCGACATTCTCTGAAACGGTTAAAGATGCATAAAAATTGCAGGAAACAAAAAAGTTTGAAAATAAAACAAGGATTTTATTTCTTGTCTTAAACTACCTAGTTCTGCCTACCAGTGGCTTACATGGAAAAAAATCGGGAAAACACATGACTATTGCAAAGTATCCCTCTGTAGATTTTTATTATTATTTGGCATGTCTAATAGTGTAGTGTCATTAGCTTAATAGGTACACGTGCCAAATTTAAACTAAAAACTATATGAAAAACTAAACTTTAACACCCTGTATCTCGAAAATAAGGCGTTTGAGGACCTATGTTTATATGAAAATTTTGTCTTGAAATCACTTAAGGAATTGAACAATAAAATTATGTTACTAATTTTGAAACACCCTGTATATTGCATTGCCAATACTGTCTGCAAGCATTTTTTATAAATTCGTTATTACTAAACCGATTTGAGTGAAATAAAAAAAAATCATGGTGAGAATTGATTGCTTTTTAAAGATTATAATCAAAATTTGCGTCATCTTAGAATTTGGCGGACAAAAAAAGTTATAATGAAAAAAAATTCTCCGGTGACTCAAAACTCAGATAATGAAAATTTGAAATTAATTTAAAAAAAATACAAAACAAAAATGGAAAGTGTCGAAATGGATGCAATAAGAAGATCAATGAGAATATCTAGAATAGATCATATAAGAAATGAGAAAATAAAAGAAATAATGGGAATCAAGGGAAGCATAACGGATGACATCACTAAAAGGCAACTGATATGGTACGGCCATGTACAACGGATGAACGACGAAAGATTACCAAAGCAGGTCCTAGAATGGCAACCAATAGGGCGCAGAAAAAGGAGGCGTCCTAAACTAGAATGGCAACAGTCAATCCAAAGATCAATGAGTCAAAAAAATCTGACAGAAGATGATTGTCAGGATCGAAGGAGGTGGAGAATAGGCGTCGGAAAACGTAGAAAACCGTTCTAAGCGGACATAGTAGTAGTAGAAATTAATTTTGGTATCACCAGACCTCGGCACGCCAATAGTGAAGGTAACGTTGAAAATGTTGTACTCATGCTGGGACTCTTTTAGAAAAGAAATAAAATTTGCAAAAAGCGAGTTTAAGAAATCTTATTTTATAGCGCTCTTTTCTATTTTTCGGTTATCATCGGATTCACCGAGTGAAAATGTAAAAAAACCGATGTGAACAAAATTAGAATACTTTTCAAACTTGCCCTACGTCTACTTATGTATTAAACAAAAATTTACCACATATGTCTAACACATGGAGGATCACGTGTTCTACGATTGGTTGGTTGATAGTAATATTCTCTGCTATAAGTATGCAGGGTTAAAAGAAAAAGAACAACAACCATCGCGTGCAATCGAAACCCGTCCGTGTTTAAAGTAATAAGAATATCAAAGATACATCGGGCATAGTAATTTCATTCTGTTCATGTGAAATCGGCGGCGGAATTTTTTTATAATTTTACCTGTGTGGTAATTGTATGGTCTCTGCCAACACGCCAGGCGTAAGCCTTCCATTTTGAGAAACCCCACCCGCGTAGAGCCAATGCCTGACTTCCATTGGCCAGGCCGTAAGCCACGTGACCTGCCACAGCCGTCCTCAATGAGAAAGAAACAAAAACGAAACGACGTCGCCAACAGTAACGTCGAAACGGAACACGTAACAAACGTTTTCTCCGTATATCCACGCTCGAACGGATTGCCCGACCGACGTCGCTTTGGCATCGCAGGATTTTCACGAACGTCCGTGCTTTCACCGATTTTGCAGGAACTTTTTCCGCGGGAACTTTTGACTCGTAACGGCGTGGACCGTTATCGTTGTGGACTGGCAAGGGAAAAGTTGTTTATTGTTTTTAAGTGTTGTTTAAAAAAAGTTTGTTATTGAAACATTAAATATGTGCGGTGTATAAACAAATACTTAAAAGTGGTTGGTTAATTTTGTGCAACAAACAGTGTTTTTATTTTGTTTGAAAGATTTTGACTATTTTACTTGTTATGCTGGACAGAGAATACTACAGGAAGTAGCAAAAGTCGATGAGGTAGGTATTTTTTTAAATAAATAACAATAACGCTATAGGATAGCTTTTCTCCAATTAATAATAATTCGATAAATCTGAGGTTAGATACATTTGATTGGACTATAAGGAAAAATCTGACTTGATAGGTACGACTATATAGGGATGAGGCATATAAACAATACTTAGCCAAATAGCCAGGATTAAAACCCACACATAAAACGAAATGGATGTCTTACAAAATTTAGCACTAATCATCGCATTAACGGTTTAGCAATTATAACCCTTTAAAATTTTTAAATAGCCGCCATTTTGTATGTTTTTAGAAGACATATTAGGGAGCCCTGAGGAGATATACTCACTTTACGCGTATAAAAGTATTTTGGGCGTACATTTTTAAATTCTGTGATTGATTAAAAAAAACTTTTTTAATTAGGCACACTCGTATCCCTAATTAAAACTTATATATACTTGGGTTTCACAAAGTCTTAAAAAACCATTTAAAAAACATCTCCTTACTTATAAGTTAACATTGGGCGGGACCTTTACCAGCAGTGACACGACAATGGAATTTCCTGCAAATTCGTACCTAGGGGGGGATTAATCCCCCCGAAATAATCGATCAAGTGTGTTTAAAGGGATTTCTCAGTAACAAAATAAGAAAAAAATGCATTATTACGCAAATTTAGCAAAATTTTGATTAAAACTTTTTATCCTTTACCCGAGGGGTGGCTCGGTATTGCCTTTCGGTGTACAGTTAGGGGAAATACCAGGAAATACTTGGGAAATATACTAGGAAATATCATTGAAAATACTAGGGGGGGAAATACTAGGAAATACCATTGCTTGGGAAATACTAGGAAATACCATTAAAATTTGAAGAAATACTGGGAAATACCAGGAAATACTGTAGGTATTATACCGTAGGTATTTCCTTTTGGTGTACAAAAATCGTCGATCGAGCCACCCCTTGCCTTTACCCCCCGTTTTATTTCTTGGTGGGGGTAAGGCCACCGGACGCGACGTCTGGGTCTAAAACTAAAGATCTTGTGGCGCAAACAGGGCAACAAGACAATAAATCTAAACTTTAAGGGTGTACACTCAAAAAAAAAAATTCGTGCAGGCAAAAAATTTTTTTCCGTGCTATGCCCAATCTTTGGGGCCATTATAATTATTATATTATATTATATATAATTTTAGAGCAAATAAATAAGAAATTAGATATTTAGTTAGAAAAAAAATTAATTGTTTTTAAATACTATATATGCTAACAGCGGCGTAGCGTGCCTGACGGGGCGGGGGGGCCGACAGCTAAAAAGTGTGCCCTCAAAAATATTGCGACAAAAAAAAAAGGTCACCATGTCTTTAGTTTCCTTTACCGGCCCTGCTCCTTTCTAACGCTTGGGGCGCCAGTACCCTCGAGGCAAGGGGGGCGACGAACCCCCCGCGCCCCCCCCCCCCTTCCCCCACGCTATGCCACTGTATGCTAATACTATTAGAATTAAAAACTTCCACCATTCTCGTACAATAAGACAACGCCATTAATTTAAGGTGTTTATAGGCTAGCTTTAACACCCAATGGTAACCGTAGACTCGGGTGGCATCACGGCAGTGCGGGCGGCATCGATTGCCGCAATTGATTCACAAGAGCACGACCGAAGTAAGGCCCACATTTTGTGAACTATAACATCTACGGTGCACAGAATTTGGGTCCAGTTAAGCGCGCATCAACCGTATCCTCGTTTGAACACGAATACAAACACATACATACCGGGTATTAATTTCTAGTTAGTATTTCGAGGAACCGCCACTGTTAACAACATACTTAGATGATGTTGATGTCACGGTAGATAATGTGATAAACATTTAAGAAACATCTGTTTATCTTGCAAAATGTATCTACAAAAAACAGAAATCCAAACCTCCAGATAAATTCAAACAAATTGGATACAGACTCGACTAAAAGAGCTTACAAATTATCGAATCAAAAATGAACTAAGAAGCAGATAAACTTTAAATTTGTTTGAGGTATTGTTACTAATTTTCAATTTTAAATCTCCTATAAATCTTTATCCCTCATAGACACCTATCAAGCAAAGGTGCCAAACCACATATTAAGAAGCCCTAACAAGTTTCTGATTATTCGAAATAAAAACTTGTCGGGATACATCTTCTAATAGTAATCTAACATCTACTTAATCAGATTTACAATATTGTATACATTTTCGATAAACCAGAAGTATATTAGGCATTTGCTAGATATACAGTCGAACCTCTATATACACTCGAGCCTCTATAACTCCAACCTCTCTATAACTCAAACCTTTTAAGTGATCCCTGCACATTTTTCATGAATTTTAACCTCTTTAACTTAAACTCGATTTTCTATAACTCGAACTCTCCAGAACTCAAACTGTTTTAGTTGTCCCTTTAAGTTCGAGTTATAGAGGTTCCACTGTAGTTTCTACCTCCTCATCCCCCTTTGAACAGAGGTCAAAATTATAGAAGTCTAATTATGCATGCTCCTCTATGTTGTTTGGTTTGATTCTAAATTTTCATACGTCAGATTCTCAGTAATTTCCAAAAGATTTAAACACGCTCATTATCAAAAAACCCCAAAATCGTCTTAAGTTGAAGGAACTGAAATACTTTTAATATTCAAGGGTCCTTTCTATTCCTTAAGGCTCCACTATGAATTCTTTTTTTTTTCAAAAAGCAGTAAAAGCAGTCGCAGCTTTTTAAGAGTAGTTTTGCAATGGAGGTTTTATAATTTTGCCTCGAAAAAAAGTTGATGACCAAAAAAAAAAGTCTGCACCTAAATTTTGTGTCAACATCCTCGAACACAAACAAATTGCTACCCTATTTTTTTTAATTTAGTTCTAAAAATTTTACAACCACAAAAAATTATAATTTTCAATAAAAAAAAAATTATACCTTACAAAAAAAAATACTTTTCCTTACTTATGCTTTTCAGAAAAGCTGCGCTTGGTGATCGTTGATATCAGTCGAAAGCTGCTTCCTCCTTAAAGCAGCAATTTACAAAAACGAAACCCTATAATATAGCAGAATTTCATTACAAATAAACTTTTATGTCGAATTTTTCTGCCCTGTGCAGTTAGTTGGTTTTGCCCATCTCCTTCTTCCAATGACATTACAGACCCTGGTGGGTTTTCACCTGATTAACCAGAGCCCTCCTTTTTAGCCTCTTTGGTCATCTTCAACATCATCGCTTGCAAAATTCCTATATTTCCAAAACATTAAATTGCTGATAGAATAAGGATAATTTGTTTGCCCAAAAAGTATTTATAATTTTTTTTTGTCACTCAGGCTAAAACACGACGAACCGATCGGCCTCCGAATGCCCTCTGGTCAACTGGAAGACGAGGTTGATTTCGTGCCAGTCAAAACGCGTTCCAACACTCCAGAAGGGGCGGTGGCCATCCCAGGGGCTGCATTAGGGTCGGGCGCCCCCTACTGGATGCCTCCAGGAGCCACCGGCGCTATTCCCAGCGCCCCTGGAGGACCACGGATGGCTCTGGAAGGATGTGAGGAAACAGGGTTCATCAATAGTCAGCCATCTATGGCAGAGGTAAGGAAAATATTTATCTCCAGTTATTGTTATTATCCAAAGACAGTAGTACGGATCCCAAGATGATTCCTTCAGGCATACCTTTCGCCAAGGAACTATAGTTAGTCATAAAATACTCAATATACCTTTCCCTTAGCCACTTTTTTTTTAAATCTCCAATCTTTAAATTCGTATGGTAGCAGACCTCTCGTTTTACCACATAATCATCTGTCAGAATTTCTCTCTATAATAACTTGCTTCTCTTTCTTTAGTTTATGACGGCTCTTCCTCATCTCTCTGCTGAGATGCCACCTCATGGTCCACCGATGAGTCCTCAGCACACTCCGCCCGGAGGATATCCAATGGAGGTTCCGCACGGGATGGGTTCACCCGGTGTGAATGTGCCAGAATACCCTTGGATGAAAGAGAAAAAGACTAGTAGGAAGAACAATCAACAAGGTAGGTCATAAATAAACTAATTTGCTTCTAAACTGGACCATTAAAAATTTGACAAAATTGCAATTACTTTCCATTAAATGAATATTTAGTTTTGGCTACGATGAATTCTTGAAAGAATAGATAACTCTTTTATAAGTAAGATTTCTATAAATTTTCTAAAAACTCTTCCTTTAATTGAAAATGATTCATATAAGAGTAGAGTGACGGGTAAAGATGAACACAGATACTCATGGAAATAAAGGACTAAAAGACGGTTGTTTTAAAAAAAAAGTTTATTATTTATTACTTACCAACATTTTATTAGATATTTGAACAAAACTCAGCATACATTTTAAGTATAAAAGTTTTTTATGTTATTTGTGACAACGCAGAATATTATTCCGACAATAACACTCCGTGTGCTTCTTAATCTTCTGCAAGAATTAAAACCTTTTTGCGTGATTTTTTCCCCATCAGAAATTGCATAATCATGATGCGCAATATTTCGGCAAAGAGAACAATTGTGCAAGTAACAGTGATGCGGCAAACGTTTAATTAGTTTATTAAATTCGGTAGGCTTATAATCAAATTTTGCTTCTTTAATTTACGTTTTTTTTTTGTTGCTTTGTTGGGGATCAGTGAGTGTGCAAATTTCTTTTGGGGCCACGATATAAGCGGAGTTAAGCAATTCTGCTTCAAAATTTAATGTAAATGTTAGCTTTTCATTAATTTTTCTGATTTTACTGACCGCTGTTAAGTAATAATCTTTGATTACAATTATGTTTGAAGGTAACACTTTAATCTTGTTCCTATATTAACTTGAGATGAAAGATTTTACGTTGTTATTTGTTTCAAACTCTTTCATCTATTTTGTTACAACCACATTTTTACTTTTATTTGCCACACACACTGTGTTTATTCTATTATAATCTATAGTCAGTAAGATATTAGCAATTTTGCTTTCACGAAATTTGATAGAAAAGTTGAGCTTAAGCTTCACTCAATAGTTTTTCATTCTTTGCTTCAAATATTAATCACAAATTTGTAGGGTTTATCGCATTACTACTTCAAACGGTGTCATTTTTTTAAATCTTTAAACTAACAAAGTATATTGTCTAGAATCTCAATCGATTCCACATTCACATGCCAAGGTACTTTTTTATAGTCTTTTTTATAGCAACAGTTTCGATTGTTATGTCTTAATTGAAGGTACTACTTCGGGTGCATATGTAATAGTCCGAAATAAACTTTCAAAACTCGGATCAGTTTTGATTCTTCTGTAGAATGCTCTAATATCTTTATCGCCGTATCATACATGTATGCTTTAATAAAATGCCATTATTAAATTTTACCACTGACATTGAAATTTATTTAGTTCTTTTTTCTCTTCTTCTTGTTCTTCGTGGCATTAACACCTTTGGTGGGCTTCAGCCTGCTTAACCCGAGTTCTCATTCTGCACGATTCTTCCTATTCCAATGTTCTTATGTGCGAGGGTGGTTTATTAAGTTTGCATATACAGCTGGAATAACAGAGTTAATAACTTTTAAAGAAGCTCTAACAAGTTGTTAAAGCCTCTAATTCCACTCGTTTGTTGGCACTGTCAAAATGACATTCTTAAAGGCGTCGACTGCTTGCGATACACTTTGAGAACGGATAATGTTTGTTGGCTCTTCTTCATCTAGGAACACCCAAACAGACGACGGACAGACAATGCTCTACACGTTTTTCGAGTTTGCTGCCTCAAAGCGGTCTAGAGTTGTCTGACACCAATTGACCTCTTTCTATTCTTCGGTTAACAAATCTAGCTATTCTTCATGCAAATTTTTTTGGATTGAGGTCTTAACATCCTCAATGAAGCCGCAATCTCGCGATATTTCACATGTCGATCTTCCGTGATAAGCATGCGCCGAACCGAACCGAACCGAACCGAACCGAACCGAATCGATGTTTTCATGGGTGCCGTTTTCGGTACACCTGGCCTTGGATCGTCGCTAAGGCTGATCCATCCACGACTGAATTCTCTATACCAACAAGAAACTGTCGACTGATATGGCGCGTCATTACCGAAAACAAAAATTAACTCGGCAAGGCATTCTTGTTAAGATAATTTTCTTCAAAAGTGGTAAAAAATTATAGCCCGAGAATGTTCTCGGTTTAATTCCATTTTTCGACTGATTTGTTGACTTAAAAAATTCACTGTAGCTATAAAACTATATGTGTCGCACTGACGTTTTCAATTTAGGGTAGGTAAAGATAAAGGTTAAGTTTTAGTAACGACATTCGATCAGTGTCGCCCTCTATGTTTCTATACGCAAAATATAAAAGACAGGCTTCGTACGTGTCCCAACAAAGCTTTTCCTTTTGATGAATCTCAAGATGTTTGTGGCATCTAATAGTTCTTCTATAAAGTTAGTTAATTTATTTATAAACGTGAAATTTAGTACCCGTGAATTTGAAACTCAAACAAGTTTCGTGGCTAATCCGGTAAGAAGGAGTTTTTGTTTCTCTCATATTTTTCCTTGGGTAGCTTGAAAGCTTAACCACACGGGGATCCAAGTAGTTAATGTAACTGTTTCGTCATTATGGGACTCCTCAGAACACTGCTTGGTCAATGTAACACTCTTGCGAAATTAATTAGACGGTTTTGTCTCTAATCCTATGTAAATAGTAAGAAAACTCTCGCAAGAAGGGCCATCTACCGAGATACGAGAGAAACTGGAACAATAGCAGGCGAAAATAAACTGCATACATATCGATCAATGAAATGATCGAATACAAATAAAAAGAAACAAACTAATCCGTTACCTACGACAGCTCTTCTGCCTTTCAGGCCAGATCAATGCTTATTGCGTTTTTACTCCGTGAGCGTCAAATCAGCGGAATTTTTTAGACAAATAATACTAACAAACGTGAAATTTAGTACCCGTGAATTTATAAATCAAACAAGTTTCGTGGCTAAACGGGTAAAAAGGAGTTTTTGTTTCTTTCATATGTTTCCATGGATAGCTCAAAAGCTTAACCTCACGGGGGTCCAAGATCTAATGGACACCTAATAGGTTAACTGTTTCGTTCTTATTGGACCCCTCAGAAACTGCTTGATGAATGTTGCGAAGTTAATTAGACGGTTTTGTCTCTAATCCTATGTAAATAATAAAAAACTCTCGCAAGAAGCGCTATCTACCGAGATACGAGAGAAACCAGAACAATAGCAGGCGAAAATAAACTGCTATACATATCGATCAATGAAAAGATCGATTACAAATAAAAAGAAACAAACTAATCCGTGACCTACGACAGTTCTTCTGCCTTCCAGGCCAGATCAACTTTTATTTCGGATGATTTGATTTTCTAGAGACAAATCCTCCACCATAAAGTTTACTACTGCAATTTTCAGCTTTTTTGTTTATTTGTTTAATCGAATAAAATAATCCATGATAATAGGTGTATTCTCCATAAAATTAGCTAAAACCGGCAGTAAAAAGCCCGCGGTGTAAGCTGAATGCGCAATTCAAAGTTTAGCTGCTGTGGGCGATGAAAACGAATTAGTCGCGAGTCGTCGGATGCGACTTGATAGAAGCTGTCATGAAGCTGTGCTAATGATACAAACGGCATTGCGGGGGGCAATAATATCATTCAATTAACATCTGTCATAATGGGCGCCAGACTTGAATTAATAATAGTTTCGCCTGCCTGCTAGCTGGAATCTACAGGTTTATTTTAGACACAATGGATTTTCATTAGGAACGATTTTTTGTTTTCATTTTAAAATTAAATAAAAAAAAATATGAATAATATAATACAATGTATAAAAAATTTTGTCTCCAATAAAAACACGTTCTTTTCTTGAATACATTGTTTTACCTCAAAACAATTTATTTTAAATTAAAATATTTCTCTTTATTTCAAAGCATCGTTTTATTTTGAAATGAGACTTTATTTTTCTTCTTTAATTGTATACTCTATTTTGTCACAAAGCAAATTGTCTTCATATAAGTAATATTTTGCTTCCACAGAAAACGGTGCCTTAGATTAATTCTGTTCCAATTTATAATAAAACAATTTCTAGAAATAAAATTTCGGACTTCCGTTGTCTTTATTTATTTTAAAACACGACGTTTCGGTTAGTAAGTATCTCTAACCGTCATCAAGTGTAAACTGTTACACTCTTGTTGTTGTAAACTGTTTCACTTGATAACGGTTAGAGATACTTACTAACCGAAACGTCGTGTTTTAAAATAAATAAAGACAATAGAAGTCCGAAATTTTATTTCTACACAATCATTGTCTACGAGTTTCAAACAAAAAACAATTTCTGTTTCACATAAATAATAAAATAAAAGGAAAGATATTTTTTGTGCTAAATCAAGAAACTATTCTCCTGGTGAATAGGAAAACACAAATTATTTTACTTCAAAGCAATTTGCTTTGATCTAAGACAAATTTTTTTACCGTGTACTGTTATAGATAAAAAATGTATGTGAAAATTGGGGGTGAGGTGCATCGTGGACCATTGGCGGTTCTAAGGTTGGGGGGCTTGTCCGGTTTGGATCGGTTCCGAGGGGGGGAGTAAAGGGGTTATTAACCCCCCAGAACCCTGAAAAATATGTAAAGTGTAAAGGCGGATAGCTACAAGAGGTAAGTTAAAGGCTAAAAAAAAATTTTTTTGTTGACTTGCTTTAACAAAAAAGCACCGAAAGAAGAAATCGCCTGTGGCAAAAAGTGCACACGAAAAAAACCGCACAGAAGACACCCCCAAAATTTCGAATAAATTGAAAAAAAACTTGATCAAGTATTGCAATATTACACGGTGAAATTGCGAAAATGGTACATTTTCAAAGCCATTAATTAAATTTACTTCGAAGTGCTTTTTTATAAAGCGAAGTTGACACCATTCAAAAAATTTTCTATTTTTTTTTCAGCGGTTTCGGCATCTTTTTGAGCCTGCGCAAAAAATTGCAGTTTTTATATTATTAGGAGGAAAAAAATTCAAATGGTTTCAAAATGCTAAAAAATTTTCAAATTTGTGTGCCAAATAAAAGCAACTACATGGGGATTTCGGAAACTGTAGGAGATACGAGTTTGTTTAAATGAAAAAAAAGTTGCGCTATTCTAAGCCCAATCACATGCCGTATCAAAATTCAAAAGTTCTACAGGGGTTTTTAAAATATCGAGTAAAAACTAAAAATTGTGTTTTTTGAAAAATTTAAATATCTCCGCTATCTTTCATGTAAATTTAATTGAATTTGATAGTTTTGTATAGGCAACTAGGGCCAATTGAATGACGTTAACGATTTTGTTTTAGGCATTCTAGTTTTTTTGAAACCATAGCCAACTTTGTTATTTCTTATGACCGCTATATGAAATTTATATGTCAATAAATAGAGCATTAAAAGGGCTTTTCAACTATATATAACAAGCCTATATTTAGAAATAAAAGTATAAACTGTTTACATTTGATAACGGTTAGAGATACTTACTAACCGAAACTACGTGTTTTAAAATAAATAAAGACAATGGAAGTCCGAAATTTTATTTCCACACAATCATTGTCTACGAGTTTCAAACAAAAAGCCTATCTTTGAATGACGGAAAATGTGAATTTATGAAAAAAATAGTTTTTCACTTAGTCGGCTGTATCTCAACGTTGCTTTATAAAGAAGCTCTCCGAAGTAAATTTATTTGATGGCTTTGAAAATGTACCATTTTTGCAACTTCACCATGTAATATTGCAATACTTTGATCAAGTGTTTTCAATTTATTCAAAATTTTGGGACTGTACGGGCAGAACAAACTCCGTATTTGGATTCGTTACATTAAGATATAAAGACTTGTTTTATTTGCTGGGGTTATTATTGTTTAAATTAAGTTTTTCCTCTTGTGCGCTTTTTTCCGTGTTATTGGCGTAGCTAGGGGGAGGCCAGGGGGGGCCTGGCCCCCCCTGTAGTCCCTCAGGCCCCCCTAAGATATTTTAGGCTTCCCCTACCGACTACTAGTAAAAGAACATGACGCTGAAAATACATACTTTTCTATTATTATTCGGGAAATATTCAAATAAAATAAGTGCATTAAAATTTAAAATCATTCAGATAATGTTTACATTTCAGGAAAAAGCCCTTGTCTTGCGGAATTAGGCTTTTTCTCTTTAAATTATCGGTAACTTTTCTGCACTTATGCAATTTCCCGAAAATATTTTTTTAATTTAAACATAATTATGCATATTGAATATTTCATACATATTGGCGACATCTTGTAAAATATTATAGAAGTGTAAGTTGAATTTCACATTTAATAAAGACAGCGACCTTTGCCCCTCTGTTTCCGAAATCGGGTTGTAGATGTCGTAAGGTTATAACAGACCTTTTTAAACTGTTTTTCTAAAATAAATATAATAATCTTTTTTGTTTTTTTGAGGTTAGCGTTTAGTGTCTTATGGAAATTTTCCGATTTTGGTGACAATTTCATAACCATTTTCATATTAAGTTATCCCACGTCGTTAAATGGAATAAATTCGTCGAGCAATACCGGGAAATTTTTAATATTAATACTTCTGCTCTAAGAGCAGAAATGACCGTTTTAAAGAATTGTATTTTTCGGTTAAATCAAACTGTTGGTCATGATTCTATCAAACAACATATAGTAGAAAACACCTATCCAAACCTCTACCAACTTTTTAAAGTTGCGAGTATTCTTCCAATTTCAAGTGCAACTTGCGAGAGGTCTTTCTCTGCCATGAGGAGAGTTTTTAATTGGCTTAGAACAACTATGACTCAAGAGAGACACTCAGGTTTGTCATTGTTAGTCATAGAAAAAGATGTTGAGGTCGACTTAGACAGTGTGGTAGACGCTTTCAGTCAGCGACGTAGAAAACTTTCTTTGTAGAATTGCTGAATTACATACTTCCTGTGTATACATATAAATAAGTTGGTAAATGTATTATTAAATTTGTTATATTAAAATATTAGAACATTTAATGCGCGTATTTTTTTTTATTCATTGCACACTTTGCACGACTCTTTAAAACCTATGTTTGCTTTTTGTTCAAGATAGACCGGGGCCACGGCCCCCCCTGAAAACAAGGCTAGCTACGCCAATGTTCCGTGTACACTTTTTTCCACGGGAGATTTCTTCCTTGAGTGCTTTTATGATAAAGCAAGTCAACATAAATATAATTTTTATTAGCCTTAAGGGTCCATCGCAAAGACTTTTTTTTTGTTTCTTAGCCTAAAGAATACCTTATTTAGTAAAATTTCGTTGCACCGAAATTAAAGGCGGACTTATTCCTTCCTTAGTGTTGCTAAAATTAAGTCATCTTTTTTCGTGACTTTTCTGTTCCTTAAGAGCTGCTTAATGATAAGATGCTAGTCATATAATGTTACCCGTCTGGCATAGCAACTAACAATACCTACAAATGAGCAGAGTGTTGTGATTTAGGTGAAGGTGTCTTGTTGTGTTTTGTGAGTAAATAAATTAAGAAACATGTTTTTTTTTAAGAAGAGGAGATTTTTGCTCGGTGCAACAAATTAATAAATAAAACATGCTTAAAATTAAAGCAGCCATAGTTAGGAAAGGTAATTTTAAAATTCTGTGCTTTGGGTCCTAACTTACTTATAGTAGTAGCCGCTTATACTTTTCATTTCATTTTTGCATGTTCTGGGGATGAGGGGTAATTACCTTCTTTACCACCTTTAGAACCGCCAATGATATGTGCGTCAACCTATCGCCATTTATGCTTTAAAAGATCTCAACTCGACATCGATAGTTTTTATATAAAGAGCATTGTCAGACCCCCCATTAAAAAGCTATAGCTATGTCAATGTATACATACAATTGTTCCTGCGTATTTACCCTAGTATTTTTTTACTCCTCACAACTTTTTTACGTAAAACCAAACGTAGCCAGGTAAATGGAAAATATGGCTGTGCGTGCGGAAATGTCGCCGCCCACTTCTGGCCTCGCATGTTTTCAGGCAATAATATTTTTAATATCGTTGCAACATGATCGCAACAACTGTCGATCCTGGGGATGGAAAACGTCACGGAATTATTGTGACTGGATATTTTTTACAAAATAATAAACAATTGTTATTGTTTAATGTATGTCTTCTTCACCGACTTCTTAAAGTCTTCTTCAATGGTTTGAGGAGTTTTTCCTTACAGAAAAAAGAAGCGTACAAAGCTTACTCTCGGTAAGTTTCTCTTCTCAATAAAATTTGAATTTGAATTATTTGAGATTTAATTTTTTTTTTCTAATTTTGAAAATTCTTGATTGCTATGAAAATTATCCAAGTATTTAAAACTTTTAAATTTGGAGGATTTTAGAACATTTTAAATATTTTTGAATATTTTTAATAAATTTGAAAATTTTTGCAACTGTAAATAAATTTGGTTTAAAAACTATTTTTGAATATTTTTAAAAATTTTGACAATTTTTGTAATTGTAGATAAATTTTGTTCAAAACCTCTTATTATTTACATCTATAGGTTTCATTCTTTTCCTGGGATTATAAATGGGCCATTATGATTTAAACTATAGTATAATACATCCTCAAACAAAATAGAACACTGATTGTACAACCACTTATTCAGGGGCAGTTTTAACTATACACTTCCAAAATTTGAAATAAGCTGCAAAAACCTTGTAATTTTTCGCACGCACAAAAGAAATTGCATAAAATCAAAAGTGTCAATCACAAAATTGTACATTTTTTTAATGACATCAGCGTTGCATTATAAAAAAGTTCCGAAAAATGCTCAAATATTCTTGGATTTCGTTAAGGGATTCTATTTTTTTATCTAACTAATATAAATAATATATTTTTTGGCTTTGAAAATGTACCATCTTGCATCTTCACCATGCAATATTGCTATACTTTATTCCAGATACCTTAGAGCACAAATAGAGAACATACCTTCGAGCATGTCTTTTGAGATCTTTGGAACATACCCATGCATTTTTACACGCAATGCTTGAAGCCAGGACCCCTTTAATTCTCATTGTTCCGTTTTCGGGTAGACAGGTTTCGGTAAGTGTGCGTGCGTCACTTTTGGTGGTTTTGGAACATACTCCGTTACATCACTACATTATTTGATATAATATAATTTAAGGTTATTTTTATTATTATTTTTTTCTAAAAACAAGTTGATTGGTTGAAAATTTATCAAATTGCGGATTAAATTTGTACTTTTTCTAAACTTAATTGTGCAGATTTATTGTGGACACCATGAAGGGTGTTTAGTGGCATCTATAAACCACTCTTAACCAGCGACGTAGCTAGAAGTCAAGGGGCCCCGGGCCAAACAATGTCTTGGAGGCCCTCATAAGTCAATATATAATGTATGTATAATCTCTTTTTTTGCTTTTTAATTTGCAAAATCATTCATTATCATTGTTTTACTACGTATTTTCAACCTATCTTTTTTAAAGCAAGGTATTTTACAAACCTAATGAATACAAAATATCCATTTACAGAAGCGGATTCAGGATGTTAGGAGGGGAGGAACCAAGAAGACAGTAAAAACAAAAGAATTTTTTTTGTTTGTTTTTAATAAGCCGGAACTCTGAACTGAAGAACCAGATGAAAATAAAATGCGCCGCAGGCTAAAATTTTAATAAAAGTTGAGTAGTTTTTAGAGAAAAAAAATCGAAAAATGTTTATTTTTAAGTTAAAATTTAGTGTTTTTTATTACCTTTAAGTTACGAATTTATTGCCGCTTAAAAGGGGACCGCTGGGACCCTTTTTACGCACTGCCCCGGTTTGCCCAACTATAGCTACGCAACAAACCGCACATGTTTTACGTGAATTATTTACAATCTTTACAGAAAAAACACAATTTTACTGAAAAATAGGTTTAAAAAAAAACGGCGACTTTATTGATTTTTTAATTTTGTAGATTGATTTTTAGTGACTTTTTATTTTATCTAATTTTATTTTATTTTATATTTGTTTCATCTTACTATATTTTATTTAAAACTCTTACTATTGAGCTCTATGTATGTATTTATTGACTTATAGGCATTTGTGTTCGATTTTTTGTTCGATTGTTTATTGGAACTATTATTTTTTTAATTAACATTGTATCAATGTAGATTTTTTAACAACGAAAACTGTTTGAGTTTCAACATTATAAAACTTTCAGACGCTTCCTTTTATTGTTAAATATAATGTTTTGTTAAATGTATATTAAGAACACTCTCGGGTTGACTAAATCATACGATTTGGATTTAATAATTTTTTATCTTCCTACCCCGCGCAGCAGTGGCTAGAGAAAGAATTATTTTCGACGAAAAAATATTTTTTGAGATAACGCCGAAAATGTGTTATTTCCATAACGCGATAGCTCCTAAACCACTCAACCGACTCTCATGAAATTTTTAGGTAAAATAATCTTCGATGCTGTGAAGAGCTGATTAGATTTTGGTCAAAATTCATTAATGTTAATGACAGTTTTTTGACTGTTAAAACATTTGAAAAAATGCTAACTTTTTAACTGAGCGTCGCATCAATATGTTTTTATCGGAATATAGTAAAGCATATTTTTCTCAAAAATTTGTGTTTTAATCAAAAACTTTGTAGGAGCTTTGGTTTTGGAGTTATTTACAAAAAACTGTTTTCAAGGTTTATATAGCATGGAGTTTACTTGGAGGGTGCTAATGGGCTGGGAAGGTATCAGGAAGGTATCAGATCCATTTTTACCTTCCTAGCCCATGCAGCAATGGCTAGAGAAGGTATTATTTTCGACGAAATAATTTTTTTTGAGATAACGCCGAAAATGTGTTATTTGGGTGTATTTTGACCCATCTTAGCCATATCGTCGTGAAGTCTGTCTATGTGTGTGTAAGATATTGTTCGATACTGTGACGAGCTGATTAGATTTTGGTCAACATTAATTAATACTAATGACAGTTTCTTGACAGTTAAAACATTTAAAAAATGCTTACTTTTTAACGGAGCGTCGCATCAATTTGCGGTTTTCGGAATATAGTAAAGCATATTTTTCTCAAAAATATGGTATAAGATGGAGTTTACTTGAAGTGTTCTAATGGGCTAGAAAGGTGTCAGATCCGCCATGGATCCATTTATTTATATTGCTTTTTCTAAACTGTTTAAGAGTTTGTAAGTTGCTTTGTCAATGATTTTTTGTAAAAATTTGGACAATAGAGCTTAGTTGAATCGAATTGAATATGGGAATAAGAAGCTAACGAAGAATCGTATCAAAAAGGGCAGAATGACGGACTGTAGTTAATCAGGCTAAAACCCACTAGAAATTGTATTGCCACTTGAAGAAGATAATATCTTCGCTTATTATTTAGACTGTAAATATGTCTATTATGTGCTTTAACTCTTCCAGGGGTGGATCCAGGAAGGGGCACCCCACCCCCTTCCAGAAAAAGAATACTTTTTAGTTCTGCCGGGATTTTTTAACAAAATCTACTAACATTTTCCCAATTTTTCGCCTGCGGCGCATTTGAATCGCCTTTTGGCTCTAAATTTCACAGATCAGACGTATGAAATTTTTGCTGCCACTTTGGCCCCTCCTCCGAGGAAAACCTGGATCCGCCACTGAACTCTTATACTTACTTGCTGAGTGGTGAATAACCTTTAAAAGTAATGGAGTTCATAATATGTACAAGCTTCATGGCCGTTGCATGTACTCGTGAATACAAACATGCCATCAACCCACCATGAAAAACCACGATGCATAAAATAGTATATAGAATTTAATTATATACTTACAGCTAACATGTAGGTATAACAAATAACCAGTCGCCATTTTTAAAATAACATGCATAGTAGTTAAAGCAAAAAGAAAATAAAACTTTTTAAAATTACATATTGCATTTTTTATATTTAAATTTTTTGCGTTGTTTAAATTTAAATATTTTATAATCTGAAATTTTAGTAACATTTTAAAGCGCTTTGTATAAATTATCAAGTTTGAAAACAGTATTTCGATATATCTTCTGTTGTTTAAAAATTGTAATTTTTTTGTATTTTTGACGGATTTTTATTAAATTTTATTAAAATCATCTGTTCAGTAGTTAGAGAGCTTTTGTGTAGCAAGAGCATTTTGTTAAGTATCGCATATTTAATAAATAATAAAATAGTAAAACTCTGATGACGTATAGTAATATTATTGAATTCCTATCTAAAAATAATTTATTAAGTAAAGAGTTATTGGTTTAAAATATTTTTTTTACTTTTTCTGTTACCTATCCTTAAATTTTAAAAATAGAAAAAACTGTATTTTTAAAATTTTTAACTGTTAAAAAATATTTTTAAAGCGAGGGGTCATCGGCAACGCAAAAACTGTGTCCAAAAGGAATTGGGTCCTGTGGGGTCCCTGTTGGGTTTGACGAGTCCTTTCGTGAAATTTGTACGGTATTGCTGTGCCATCAGTAAATCTACTTTGAATTGTTTTGTCCTGTTCGGTACTGTCGTGTCCTATTCTAAAATGTGTACAGTACTGTTCTGAGCTGATGACCCCTCGCTTTAAAACATTTAATTTTAACGAAATAGCCTTTTTGAAAATGTTGCTAAAAATACTTTTTAAAAAAACACTCAGCTCTTTTAGGTGCTATCTTGGAATTTTTCTCTTACCGATTGTTATACCTTTTTTTTCTGCAAGATGCTGATTGAAGAGCGTGAAAACTCATTTTCACCTAAGTGAAAATTCAAAATATAAACGTTTTTTCTCTAAAATTTTATAATTTCTCATTCGCTTTAGATTATCTACATTTGTATTTAAAAATATCAAAGATACCATAGCAATCTTAAATATCTCTTTGCTCAAGGCTGCTAGAGTGAAATCAACCGGATTCTTTAATTAAAACTTCTTTATTTGGACTTCCGAAAACAGCAATAACATTATCTCAATACCAACCCGAAATCTATATTAGACCCGATTTTGCCAACTATCTTCCTGACTATCTATCTATCTATTTGGCCTTCTTCGATCCATCTTTGGACATAGGCCTCCCCCAATATCTTCCACTCTTCTCTGTCCCCGTATGTTTCTTCAAATCGCCCGCAGTTCTCATTTGGAAGTTTCACCTTCTTCTTTTATTTTCCCAAGGTCTCCAGTTTACAACATGCTTATTCCATCGATCATCATTCTGTCTGTTATTATCACCGGCAAATTTCCAATTTTAATTTGCTACCTCTCCTCTAAAATCCTTTACTTTCTTTTTATTTCTTATCCATTCATTCCTTTTTCTATCTGTTAGCTTTATATGTAACATTTGCCTTTTCACTGTTTTTGGGCATTTGTTACGTTATCCATGTTTGATTTTGTGTGTGTCCAGGTTTAGGTTCCAACTGTGAGTACAGGAAGGATACATTGGTTATACACTTTCGTTTTAAGGTACTGAGAATATTTTTAAAATTTTCTGATATGTAGCTTAATTAACCGAATGCTGCCCAGGCCAATCTTACTCGTCTTTTGATTTCAGCCGTTTGGTTTTCTCTTTTTAGTCTAATAATTTGTCCCAGATGACTCTACTTGATCTATTTTTTCTTGGTCTATTCTGGTCGTGATATCTTCATCTATGTTTATTATGATTTTAGTTTTAGTGTAGTTCATACTCAAACCTATATTTTTAGCTGTTGTATCTAGTTCTTCCAGCATTTTGATCAGTTCTTCTTTCTTATCTGTTATTAAGACGATATCGTCAGCATATCTTAGGTGGTTTAAGTATTGTCCGCTTACTTTGATGCCTATTTTTTCCCAATCTAAATTTTTAAAAACATCTTCTACCCACTGGGTAAATAGTTTAGGGCATATTGTGTCACCCTGCCTGACACCTCTTCTTATGTGGATTCGCTTGATTATTTCGTGGATTTGCATTTATGTTGTTGCTTCGCTATATATATTGGCTATAAAGTTTGTAAATCTGTGATCTATTCGGCTATTAATTAAAGATACTTTCACTGCCTATGTAAGTAAAATATAGCGAAATTGTTCTTTTGAATCCTCTAAAAACCAAAAACAAGACGTAACCGTGTACGCTGACAACCAATGAGAGGCTTCAAGTTTTTCAAAGAGATTAGTTGGTTTTATCTCTAATTTAGGATGGATTTACTGTTGCCCGGATCCCCCTAAATTGGATCTCACTCCAAAGCTGCTATCGCTTTGTTTTTCCCTAGTCACCCTTATATCGTTTAGTTTTATTTAACTTTGCAAAGTAAACAAGGACAGAGTGTACTATGTATGCTTGGTGAAATGAAATTGAATAAATTTTTTGGAAAAGTTTCCGTTACAGTTTCGGCAGCTTAATCGAATTTTAAACCAGTTTTTGCTTTGAGCGGGGGTGAAGCGTTTTGAGTGGCACGTCAATTTAAATTAGAATTTTTAAAAATTATTAATAATATGAAAATTCGGAATACAATATGGGTTTATACTACAATAAGAGTAAAGACGTCCAAGCTACTAATTGATGATACACCTATTACAAACTGGAAAAACTCGCAGCATTTGAAAGTTGGTGTAATCGGCGAATGCTTAATATTTTATGAATGGACAGAGTCGTAAACGTAGAACTGCTGCGCAGAATTTAAAAAGACTAGGAATTGATTATCATATACGCGCTGCTACAGAATATTACTGAAGACAAAAGTAAGGGTAAGAGAGTCAACGGAGAAGAACATCCTGGCTGAAGAATTTGAGAGAATGGTTTGGAATGACATCAAATCAGTTATCTAGAGGAGCAGTTAACAAAGTTAAGATTGCCATGATTTCAAACCTCCATTGGGGAGTTGGAACCCAAAGAAGAAAAATACTATATATTTATCCTATCTAATGTTATTTTGGCTAAAACTCAGTAGTACACCTGAAGAGAATGGGAATTTAGAGAGGTGCACCCACTTTTGCATGACCATTTGATGAAGCCGAAGAATCTGCTGCATAACACGAAACCTCTTGGAGAAAAATCCTTCCGAGGATACCACGGATTACTGAATTTGACCAAAGTTGAATTGGCAAATCCAAAATGGCCGCCATACGTTTTTGCTTCAGTTTGACATTTAGTTCTCTGGTTTACAAACGTTAAGTGCTTGTAAACCGATATTTTGGTTTATTTGTGTATTAGTATTTGCCAGTTTTTTTAATCAAATTATTAGATAAAATATAACTGTCAAAAGCTGTTCAGGGTCATAAAGTATTACTTTTTCGATTAGAGTAAAGAAAGTTCGAGATCTGCTTTCTTTTCCAATAAAAATGAACCAATTTTCTTTAAGTTCTTTTTTTATTTTAAAAAATTCTTTTGGTAAGATGTGGAATCCATTATCTAGATGCTTAATAATATCTGGAAGACGCCTACTTTTAGAAAATCCTAAAAAAGGAGGTATTGCTTCTCACTTGGTCTTCAAACCTTCTGTGGTAGAAAAATACAGGGCAAGAGCTAAAACAATATATATATATATATATATATATATATATATATATATATATATATATATATATATAATACTGGCGCTCACGTGTGTGATGACGGATAAAAACGCAATAAGCGTTGATCTGGCCTGAAACGCAGAAGAGCTGTCGTAGGTCACGGATTAGTTTGTTTCTTGATCGATATGTATAGCAGTTATTTTCGGCTGCTGTTGTTCTGGTTTCTCTCATACCACGGTAGATGGTGCTTCTTGCGATAGTTTTCTCACTATTTACATAGCATTAGAGACAAAACCGTCGAACTAACTTCGCAAGAGTGTCACATTGACCAAGCAGTGTTCTGAGGAGTCCCTAAGGACGAAACAGTTAAATGTCAACACTTATTAGGTTTTCATTAGATCTTGGACTCCCGTGAGGTTAACCTTTCAAGCTACCCACGGAAAAATATGAGAGAAACAAAAACTCCTTTTTTACCCGATTGGCCACACACCTTGTTTGATTTTTTAATTCACGGGTACTAAATTTCACGTTTGTTAGTATTATTTGGATTAAAAATTCCGTTGACTGACGGTCACGTTCCGTTCCTTTCCGTTCCTTAAAAGCGTTGATCTCGCCTGAAAGGCAGAATAGCTGTCGTAGGTCACGGATTAGTTTGTTTCTTTTTATTTGTAATCGATCTTTCATTGATCGATATGTATAGCAGTTATATTTGCCTGCTGTTGTTCTGGTTTCTCCCGTATCTCGGTAGATGGCGCTTCTTGCGATAGTTTTCTCACTATTTACATAGCATTAGAGACAAAACCGTCGAACTAACTTCGCAAGAGTATCACATTGACCAAGCAGTGCTCTGAGGACTCCCATAAGGACGAAACAGTTAAATGTCAACACTTATTAGGTGTTCATTAGATCTTGGACTCCCGTGAGGTTAACCTTTCAAGCTACCCACGGAAAAATATGAGAGAAAAAGAAACTCATTTTTTACCCGATTGGCCACGAAACTTGTTTGATTTTTTAATTCACGGGTACTAAATTTCACGTTTGTTAGTATTATTTGGATTAAAAATTCCGTTGACTGACGGTCACGTATCTGATGACGGGTAAAAACGCAATAAGCGTTGATCTGGCCTGAAAGGCAGAATAGCTGTCGTAGGTCACGGATTAGTTTGTTTCTTTTTATTTGTAATCGATCTTTCATTGATCGATATGTATAGCAGTTATATTTGCCTGCTGTTGTTCTGGTTTCTCTCGTATCTCGGTAGATGGCGCTTCTTGCGATAGTTTTCTCACTATTTACATAGCATTAAAGACAAAACCGTCTAACTAACTTCGTAAGAGTGTCACATTGACCAAGCAGTGTTCTGAGGAGTCCCATATGGACGAAACACTTATTAGGTGAGGTTAAGCTTTCAAGCTACCCACGGAAAAATATGAGAGAAACAAAAACTCCTGTTTTACCCGATTAGTCACGAAACTTGTTTGAATATTCTTCAATATTAAAAGCTCTCGAAAATTAAGTGATCATGTTTCAAGTTACTACATCCTATCTAATCAATAAATGAGTGGCGATTAAATTAATTAACCAATTCTTAAGGGCGGCAAGGTGTAGCGATAATATCTTCCAACTGTATACACGAAAAGACGGATCAATTTGTACAGGGCCCGACAAACGATTATTGGTTTATTTATCGGGCGAACATTCCAGGGTGCGATCGGACAAACGAGCGGCCATTTAAAAAAAAGGAAAAACCAAACGACTGAAATTAAGAGCCGAGTAAGATTGGACTGGGTAGCATTTGGTAAATTAAGCTACATATTAAAAAATAAAAAATATCCTCAGTATCTTAAAATGAAAGTGTATAACCAATGTACCCTTCCTGTACTTACCTATGGATCCCAGACCTGGACATTTACAAAATCAAACATGGAAAAGGTAACAAAAGCCCAAAGATTAATGGAAAAAGAAATGTTACATGTAATGCTAACAGATAAGAGAATGTAAGAGAAGAAGTAGCAAAATTAAAATAGAAATTTGCCGGTCATAATATCAAACAGAAAGACGATCGATAGAACAAGTGTATCAGTGGCGAATATAGAAAAAAGTTTCGGGGTGGGCCCGTGACAGTTTTGGGGGGGGGCGAGACCTCATGAGGCTGTATTTTATGCTATTTTATGTTTGTATTCATGAAATATGTGGAAAATATCCAAAACAATCGGGGGCCCGCCCCCCCCCCCCGTATATACGCCACTGAAGTGTATTGTAGCCTGGAGACCTTGGGATAATAAAAGAAGTAGGAAAAGACCCCAAATGAGATGAGCGGACGATTTGAAAAGACATGCAGGAGCTAGATGGATGAACACGGCGACAGAGAAGATATGGATCGAAGAAGTCTAGATAGATGGATAGAACATTTTTTAAATCTTATTATTCCTCGTGTTATCTTAGTTCTTCATCAATATTTTCATTTGTTTTCCTTCTGATTTGTGCATCGTTTGCTATTCTTATCATGGTGGTATTGGGTATATTTCGAAATTGAAACTTTTATTAAAGCATCCAACATCAATGCAAAACCTTCAGCTTCCATCCCTATGACAGTTAAAATTACCAATCATTTTATAATATTCATCACTGTTATCCAATTTTAAGTGCCCATTGGTCTCATCAGTGAAGGGATTTTTGCTGTGATACCTTTATAAATTTTCTCACTTTATCTCAGTATGGATCTTACTCTTCTTTTTTTCTGCTTGGGGTAGGTATCTAGTTTAACACATTCCTTAGAATTCTATTTTCATTCAGTTCTATATGTACCAATATCGAAGTACCAATACAATCTCAAATGCCTAAAACTATTTGTTCACTATTATCTTGTCTCTAATACTCATCTCAATCTGCCTTATTTCGGAAAATATTTTAGCGGTAGGACGTCTTTAAAAATCCGTGTCTATGGCGTTAAGGAAGCTTCGCGTTTGTCTAAAGGCCTTGCTACTTAAGTAAAGTTGCTTCTGACTATTCTATTATAAATGTTATAATTATTATCTTTAAATATTCAATTATCTTGCAGTATATGAGTGTGCTCTTTATTTTCTTCCAACTTTCGAAAATCGATTTAGGTTCAGTTTGGTAGCAAAATATAAAATAAATTAAGATTAGCTGGTAAAAAACATTTTTGTATTTTGCTAGTTACTGCCTTTTTTCATATTTGGGCAGAATCTGTCATACCTATAATAAATTTGTTTGATTTGATAAATTGAGGGATTTTTTTTTCGGAAGTTTTTAATTTGTAGTTTAGTACCTATGTGTGTATAGTAAACTTGGAAATGGCCAATTTTTGCCTACTCTGCTTTGATTAGGACTGCACGACACTGGCTGATAATAAAGTTTGCTAAACCTATTTTAGCGATATCAGATATTTTTTCTTCTGTATGTTTAAAGTTACAAACAACAACATGCTTTATTTAGCAAGTTCGGGAAAACAATAATATTTAGCATAACAAACGTTGAATACGTAAACTGGAAAATCAGTATAATCCTTTTAACACCTGGCGTGCCAAAACATATTGTCAGCAACTTCAGGAATCCCAAAATTTTGGAGTTTCGCTCGCAGGCACGCGTTGCGAAGTAACGTCTGGTAACTTCAAAGTTGACCGTCAAAGTGTCACGTAGCACATTTTACAGACACTCCAGAACTTCTTAAGCCTTAAAGGAAATGGAATACTAAAACATGGGCTATCTTGGAGTTGACTTTATGTGTATAGTTGATGCTTTGAGGAAATGTATGAGAGGGATGCTGTTCCCCAAAAACCATAAATTGTGACCTTAAAGGCCCGTGTGTCGTCGACACCTTGCTAAGCGGTGCTAACAACTCCCAAATCGCTGCTTATGTGTCATTGTTGGGTTTGTTAACAGCTTAATAGCATTTTCTGATAAAAATCTCAAATTTATTTCAACTTGAGAGTTTGACAATAAAAACTATCCTCAAACAACTTTTCGTGGCTAATCGGATAAAAATAAGTTTTTGTTACTCTCATATTTTTCCATGGGTAGCTCGAAAGCTTAAACTTACGGGGGTCCAAGACCTAATGGACACCTAATAAGTGTTGACAGTTAACTGTTTCGTCCTTATGGGACTCTTCAGAACACTGCTTGCTCAATGTGACATCCTTGCGAAGTTAATCAGACCGCTTTTTCTCTCATCCTACGTCTATGGAGAGAAAACCCTCGCAAGAAGCGCCATCTACCGAGACACGAGAGAAACTAGAACAAGAGCAGGCGAGTATAAACTGCTATATATATATCGATCGATGAAAAGATCGATTGCAAAGAAAAATTAACCATCCGTGACCTACGACAGCACTTCCATTTTTCAGGCCAGGATCAACGCTGATTAGCGTTTTTACCCACCTTCAGACGTGAGCGGCAATCAGCGGAATTTTAATGCCAAATAGTACTAACAAACGTAAATTTTAGTACCAGTGAATTTAAAATCAACACAAATGCAAGATTTGAAGTGTTAATCAATAACGATCTCAAAGATCTCAAAGCGAGAACAATCAAGGAAATTTTAGAAAAAAGAATTATGAATCAAAAAAAAAATCGTGTCAGTAGCTTAAGAAAAGACTATGTCGAACACTCGTTGAATCTGTCTTGAGCTATAATAGGGCTGAACTAAGTTCAATAAGGCCTGATTTAAAGCGTAAAGTCCAAGGTGTCCAGATGGATAATAAAGAAAAAGTGATGGTATTTCAAGTTTCGAAATAAAAACCCAGGCGTATTTTGAATGTAGGCGTAGGTTGGTGAAGAGGTATTGTAAATAATTGAGAGAAAGTTGCTAATATGCTGGAAAATAACGAAGAAGTTATTTAGATGATATCTACTCCGGCAAGACGAAAAAAAAGCCTAAGAAATCGAGAAAACGAAGGGTGAAAGAAATATTATGATAGTCAGACGAACGACAGTAATTTGTCTTATTTAAGTTATACATATATTAGGGAGTTTGTTTAACGATTAAAATTTTGACAATTTTGTGGTTAACAACCACTACCAGATAAATGTTTTAATATTGAAAACTGTTGATATTTTTTAATTTTTAATAGAAGACGCACAAAAACTTTATGAAATAAACAACAAAAAAATTGCCATTACCACAACGAAAAGACTCCGTAGCTTTCGGCACTGGTAGTGTGGACTACCACTACGGAATGACCGCTAGAGCACGGACCCAGTGCTTACAACTGCCACAAAGAAGTGTCAAATAAGTGTGCCAAAAACTCCCTATTGTAAAATTAATCGTAATAATATAGGTAAGCTTTTAAGGTAAAGTCTTAACAAAAAGCTATAACACATATCCTTTCGCAGGACCCCACACTGCTGTCTGTTTTACACCCCTGCTTATAAACAGCAGCAGCAGCAAGCAAGCAGGGCAAACTTCAGGCGTGAGTTATGGCCATTCTCTGACATCCGACACTCTATTTACAGATCATTCGGGTAAACCGTTGGCCCTCGAGCCCATTCGTCTTTCGGCCGCACGATTTAGACATTCAGTAACTTGTTTAAGCTGTGTATTGTTAACAATGGGGTAAAATTTATTATTTATTGCGCATCTACTTTTATGTTTATCATAGTTAATAGAGATCGTTATTGTAAATCCGACCATATTGGTTATAATGGAGTGAAAACCTCTTTTTCGTCGTGAGAAAAGTTAAGCAGAAGCGGGCTTAGTCTTGCGCAGACTACTGTAACGTGCTAATGTCTTAATACTCTGTGGTTTTCACTTTTTCCAACCTGGATCATAAGGATATTTATTTATTAATTTATGTTTATTTATCTATTTAACAGAATCTACAGCAAAAAGCAAATTACAGATTCTTTCTTACATTAAAGAGAGACCTATTCTATAAAATACGTCACTTACACTACTCATGATAAATACCAAACAAATCTAATTGCATAATAAGTCTATTGCGCAGTTTAAGATATATAATTTTAAAAAAATTCTAATACCTAGCTCATATTGTCAATATCAACATCTAAAGCATACTTGTTAGATAAGCTGGACAAATTGTAGATAGGATAGCTTTTAAATAGATTGGTTCGTGCATAAGCTTGTTGTCACAGCCTCTTTATGGAAAAAAACCCATACTTTTTATAGTGCATGGCTTTCAAAAATTTTCGTTGAACTTCCTCAACCATAGCTGTCCAAATGACATATTGAGGGAACCAGATAACACTTCCATATTCCAGTATTGGCAATACTACACTGCCAAATAAGTAAATGCTTAATGTTAGAACTTTTAGTATTTCTGAACCGAACCCAGCAACTTTTTGAGCACTCTCAATTTTGGAAATAATATATGATGGAAATGAAAGATTAGCAACGAAGGTACACCCAGGTCTTTTGGTTTAGATACATGTTTTTGGATTTCAGAATTTATTGTATATAATCAAATTCAATTAAATTTTTGTTACGACTAAGTGGCAAGCTAAAGCATTTACAGAAATTTAAGATGACACCATTTTCCTCACAATATAGGGCTGTGTCCTGAAATTATCTTTGAACTGTTTGACAATTCACCCTTGAAAAAACTTCAACAAACAATTTAAAATCATCAGAAATTAACAATGATTCAACAATTTTTACCTTAGAAATAATTTTTTGTAAAGCAATAATAAAAAGAAATGGTCCGAGATTTGACTCACTACCTTTTAATTCTACAAACTGATATATTTTACTTCTGCTAGTTGCCAGATTGAATAAATTAGTTAAGTATGGAGAAGCATACATTTCACTTAGTCTATCCAAAAAGGTGCTGTGGCTTATATTATCGAAAGTCTTTTGTAAATCCGTGTAAACAACCTCTACTTTGGAGAAAATGGCTAGATCTGTAAAGGTATTTCTTTTGGATTGCTGCCTGGGAGATATTTTATTTGCCACGTTTGCATAAAGTCTATCAAATATTATGATTTCGAATATTTTAGAAACTATTGTTTTCGGCCGGTAGTTCTTAATTTCTTGTCTAGGTCGACTTTTATGTATGAGTATAAGTTTGCTAAGCTTCTATTAATCTGGAAAAGTTGAAGTTTTGAGCATAATATGAAATGAAACCTGCAAAGGAACAAGCAAAAGCTCTCTACACCCTTTAAATATAAAAGCAGGAATCTCATCTTGCCCAATAGATTTATTAGGTTTTAATTTCGTAATTTTTTTTTCTATTTCTGAAATGGGTATATTTTTCTCACAAAAGTACGATTTAATTTCAATTGTGTCGGTGGGATAAATATTGTCATTGTCAATAAAAACTGACTTAAAATATGTTGCAAAACCATCGGCAATATTATGCTTTTTTGGAACACGTTCTGACAAGCTGCAGGCACAGTGATCCATGCACGACCAGTTTTCCTCAGGTGAATGCAGGCGATAGTTCCATTTATAACATAAACTGTGAAAAACCAATACCGGCATCGAACTATACTGATGGTTTGATACTTAACTCGGAGTAATTGTGTCTGTTGGTTTCTCACAGTATTCACCTGATGATGGCCCAATACGGCCGAAGGAAGTCGTGGATTATTGCACATGATCAATGCCGTTAGAGGTATTTTCCCTCGGAGGAGTTATTTCTGTTCGTTTCTCATATCTGTTTTCGAAACTATCCGCGGTTTTGTGGCGAGGTAAAGTCCCATGTCCCGCCAAGCTTCCATACGGGACAAACAAGGTACCGTATTTTTGTATGTTATTAAAATCAGCAGCAATTATTTACCCCACAGGAAAAAAAATCGAACCTAACCTAACCGACTCATTTTTCTTCTGTAAGAAAACCGCAAAATAAGCTGGCAGAGTTTATGGAAATCCTGATGATTAATTCAAAGAGATAACAGCCAAAATAAGAAGTCTTTAAAAATTATATTGATATAGGGTTTTTTCAATATTTTAACTATATTTTGCGGTTTTGATTTTGAAAAAGTTGTGTTTAACTTAGTTTGTTGTCCTTGTTGTGTTCTATGACAGAAATTTGTTTTACACGTGAACACCTCGCCCCCCATCCCCTTTTAAATTCAAGAGTTGGCAACCTTGAGGTAGGTATAAGTCTACCAAAAATATTTTTTTTCTAATTATTTTTAAGTTTTTAAGGATTTTGCAATATTAGGCTTCAGTTGATAACATATTTCACTTTTATCTTAATTATAAATCTTACTTATTTTAGGATATACCTTTCGGCTAAGCTTGAATCGGAACGGGCAGGAGCTGAGGGGAAATGGAGATTTAAAAAAAATACTGAAACACTTTAATTAGTAACAAAAAAAGGACCTTTTGGGGTTATTAAAATATTAATCGGATATTATTGAAAACGTCATTCTTCTAAACAAGACAAGAGCGAAATCGAAGTTCTGTATACCGTATTTTATCAAAACCGGACAAAATCAAAAAGGAAAAAATTATAAAAAGGGGGCCTAGCTTGTGGCGCTCGCCTAATGAAGAGCGGTTCTGATATTGCTATGCAATTGAAATCCTTCACTCCAATTTCTTTACTGTTATTCCCAAATAAAACGCTGTATCTACATAGGGATTGCTATTGTAATTGACCAAGAGGTTCGGTTAACAACGATTTCGACTTCCAAAAAGAAGGACATTATGTAATTTTGGGTACAGACAACAATGTTATTTGTTCCCGATTTAAATTTGCCGCCAAACCATCATGAGACCGATTTGTATGAGAGGAAGAGAGACGAAACCAGTATACATACAAAGAAAGGAGAGAGTTGGTCATGCAAGGCACGGCCTCTTTTTACGATACTAAACTTCGATTTTGCTCTTGTCTTGTTTTGATGAACGACGTGTTTGAATAATCTACGGTTATGAAGAATTCCGACTGTTTTGTTTTTGTCATTTACGATGATGGATATGGATTCCGACTTAGTCGTAAGTGACGGTAGAGGGCATGATCTGTAGAGGGTAGGTTACCTGGTAAGTTTCTGACCAATCAGAGCTTATTGTTGAACGCGGGAAATGACGTCACCCGGAGTGCCCATTTAAATAAAAAGCATTTAATATAGTAGGAAATCTTCAAATTTCTTATGTTCCTTTATTGATTTAAGTTTAAATACATGGGCGCATCCAGGGGAGGCTTCGGGGCTCGGCCCTCCCCCCAACTCGTTGGATTTTTTAGATGTTTACCACATATTTCATGAAAATAGCACAAAATAAGGCATTATGAGGTCTGGGGCCCCACCCAAGACAATTCCTGGGTGCGCTACTACTAAATATGCTTTTTTAAGTGTATCTAATAATAATATTCATAAAATAGATCAACTAACTCAAATATAAAACTTGCCTTATACCAAATATCCCAAATGCACAAAGTCTTGGGAAGCTTTTAGCTTCTTTAAGTCCGTTAAAATACCTAACAAGTAGAAAGTATAAGTAAACTAGAACAAGTATTTAGTTTTTAAATAAATATAGTCCGAAAAAAAGACCACAAATGTAAAAAATAAACCATCGAAGATTAAGAATACTTAAAAACGCATGTAAACATAGGGCTCTAATCAAATTGTGGCACTCTAAATGATGCCCTGTTACCTCTCACGCCGGCGCCGCTTTGGCCATAGAGTTACCAGGCAACCTATCCTCTACAGACCCAGAGGGTATCTTTTTGCTTAGGTGTGATTTTGCCAACTTTCCCACAGCAGAGTTTGTTAACTGTACTGCCGTCGCGTGCTGTAAAGTGTATCTTTACGTACCTGTTAAGTAAATAATTATTCCGTGGATTTAAAGAGTTAAAGGATCTTCTAACGACAATACCTCACTTCCGTAAGTAACAATGCTTTTGACATTACCGTTATAAACAACAAAAGCACGGAAATGCATGAAGTTTGATGCGGTCAAATCGCAGCCCACGAGAAAGACCGGCCCAGGCGCGGAAATATCACGTGACCGTAGGAGGCTCACAAAAAAACGCCTCCCGGCCAGCTGTCATTATAAAACATGTGTTTTTTCAATTTTGGTATGTTTGTTTACGTCGATTTTTTTTAATTCGGGCATGAATTTTATGTGAATTTTATCAACGTTATTAAAATAACGCATTCCACGAAAAAGACAACAATGCCGCGAACGTGTAGTGTTGTTGGTTGTCGGTCCAACTAGGTATAAAACTAACGAGCAGGTTATGTGGTTTGATAAGTGTGTTGTAAATGGAAAGTGTTGAAAATGTTCCGAAATACCTAAGTAGACAACCTGTATCTACTGTTCGATTAGCTGATGTCGAGAGGCAACAACTGGAAACTGCAATACAAGAAACTCTTGAAACATAAGAAATCAAAAGTTTTATCAAATATTGAGGACAAGAAGTGGTAAAAGATAAGATTGATCAAGTAATAGACATCCTTAGTGACATTTTCGATAGTGAGAGTGAAAAATGTGTTCAATTGTCATTTCTTATTGAACAATTAGGTCTCTTGAAAAGGTCACCTGAGAATCGAAGAAATTGTGGATACACTTCAATGTTGGCTGTATCTTTGTTTATCCAGTTATCCAGTGCATCAATTTACAAAACTAAGGTAATATGTCTTCTGCACCCTCGCAATATTAAAAAACTGATTTGTAAAATATCGCTAACAGATAGTAATCTCTCCGGTAGTGTGCAATATTTAAAAAGTAAGATACAGCTTTTAAAAGAACATGAGTTGGTAGTTAACTTACACATTGATGAAATATATATTAAACTTTGTGCTGGGTAATTTTTCAAAAAAATATTGACGACCAATACATTCAGTTTATTGAACGTGAAAACCATCTCACTTATTCACAAAATCACTTGTTTCTTTTGAATAAATTATTGTGAAATGTTTTATATTAAAACATTTTCTTTAGATAACTCTAGCGAGTGTTTTTGTGGAGAAAAACTTTTGTAAAATCTTGAAAAAATTAGTTTAAGGGCATGTAATTTCTTTGTAATTAATTTTATTAAAAAGCATAATGATTTAGTGTCTGCTAATAAATCTTTGAATAGAAACACAGACAAAGATCATGACGCTCAAAGCTTAGGTTTGTTATGTCCAATTTTAAAAGACTTGTATAGATTGGAAGTTACTAACAATATTATGTACTTAATATATGTACCTGAAGATATTAGAGTGCAAATTTTGTATAATTTTTTATTTTATAGATTCAGTTCTTTTATCCATGATAAACACATATATCAGCAAAATATTTTTTTCAATTTTTGCCTATAAAAGAACAAAAATTTTTTGTTAATTTATTTAAATTGTGTAAAAACATATAATATATTAAGCAATACAATAATAATCCTGGGACTCCTAAGATCACATGACCGCCGACTTGCTTATAACGCGCCATGGCTGGTCTCTATCGTTGGCTGCAGGTCAAATATAGATGCGAAAAAAATACAAAAATATATTTTAAGTGGAAATTCGGGAAAACCTTTTTTCTATAGAGAAAAATCTCCTCAATAAACGAAAAAAAAAATATGTATTTTTAAATCCCATTGAAGCCAAAGCAGCTTCTGTGTATTTTTAAAAATACTCGCAACCGTTATAGCTGCTGCGGTCTAAGGCTTTAAGAAGGAAGAGAGATAGCTGTCAGAATGCCAACAAAGAGCGATGGCAAAATGATTGATGAGCAAAAGTTGCGTTACAGTCGGAACAACAATATCGCGACCTTCGTAATTGTCTGTGAAGTAAACTGCTAGACAATTTTAAATATAAATCAATATCTGAAATCTAACCTAGAAAAAAATTAAAGAAATTAAGTTTAAAAAAAACCTATAAGAACAAAAAATAGTCGTTAAGTTTATATTAGTCAAAGTCGAGCGTGCAGTATCCTAAATACACTGTGTCCCATTTAAAACTTTCAACCCGGGATTTCTCGAGAATTGCTAAAAATTTTTAAAAATGTCGAGACACCTCGATTTTGTTTGCGAGGGGGACACTTTGTGGCTATCTAAGGGGTATATTTTACTGCTATATTTTGAATAGGGAAAGTGGGTCTAGTGATACCTTCTGAAGGTCTCTTAAATCTTTACAACCGTGGAAAAATTTCAAAATTCTACCAATTAGTTTTTGAGATAATTGCTTTCAAACATTCAAATTTAACATGGACTGGTAAAATAAAAATTTAATTAGAATTTTATATTTTTCGGATTTAATTTTTATTTTATCATTTTAATTTTCTAAAAAAATTTTGCAACGCACTTAAAATATAAATTTGTAAAGGTGAAGGCGTTGTATTAAGAAAAAAATTAAAAAAATAAATGGATCCATGATGGATCTGATACCTTCCTAGCCCATTAGCACACTCCAAGTAAACTTCATGCAATATCAACCTTGAAAACAGTTTTTTGTAAATAACTACGAAAGGAAAGCTCCTACAAAGTTTTTGGTTATAATACAAATTTTTGATAACAATGTGCTTTACTATATTCCGAAAACCGCATATTGATGCGACGCTCCGTTAAAAAGTTTGTATTTTTTGTCATTAGCATTAATGCATTTTGACCAAAATCTAATCAGCTTGTCACAGTATCGAACAATATTTTACCTGAAAATTTCATGAAAATCGGTTTAGCGGTTTAGGAGCTATCGTGTTACGAACAGATATACATACACACACACACACACACAGACAGACATCACGACAATATTGCTAGGATAGGTCAAAATACACCCAAATAACACACTTTCGGCGATATCTCAAAAAAAAATTTTTCGTCAAAACTAATACCTTCTCTAGACATTGCTACGCCGGCTAGGAAGGTAAATATGCGTTCCATAAATCTATTTCTCCATAATATTTCTCGACTTCTCGCCCGTGTGTTTGTTCAACGACAACATATTTATTTACAACACAGCTACTAGCACATTTTACGAGATTTACGATTATGGTTTTGTATAGAGATCCTGCAAACACATCTGAAAATATACTTACTTAATCAGGGTTGGATGGGCTCAAACAAACCGGCCGTGGCAATTTTTTTTATTCGGCCCTAGCTTCGGCACAAAAATTTTACGGCAAAGAAAACGAAGCCATATTGTGTTATTTTTGTTTTTGATATTATGGAGGTTTTGTTATCAAATAACATGCTAATTTTAAACAATGTAATTTGCATTTTGAGAAAAAAAATTATATAAACATATGGATGCATGTCCTAAACATCCTAACTTGTAAGATACAAGGTGTTTAAAGACTTTCAGAAAATCTCCTTTTTTATTTATATCTGTGATACTGCTCTAGAAATTTTTGTAAAGTTTTATATTATGTATGCCTATATTAAACACTAAGTACCTATTAACATAATTAATATCTAATTTTTTCACAAAATGAAAACTCAAAAAAAAAATGAAAACGTACAAAATTTCAACATACAACAGCACTGCCCCCGTTAGTTAAAAGGCTGCAAGTAATTTTTTTTCAAACTTAGGTTTTTGGTCTCGACGGGTTTTCCATCATGTCCTATGTAATAAAATTTAAAAAAACTTAAAAAAAACAAATAGCAGTAACTGTAGTACTGCCTTATGAACAATAAAAACTTTGAAGTCGTTTTTTTTCGAACCACACTGTTGTCAATTGCGCCATTTTAACTACCGGGGGCAGAGCAGGTAAGCTGATTTTTCATATGGTAACGACTTTTTTAATAATGAACTTCATGCTGCAATTTAGAATTGAACCCAATACCGATTTTTCAATCGGTTAATCGATGTCTTAGATTTTTTATGTATTTTAGCACCAAGAATGATCTTTTGCAACTAAGATATGAGATATTGGCAAGGCCGTACCGAAGGGGAAGATCAGTGAGATCGATCCCCACCAAAATAGTCAACAAAGTGTAAAAGAGATTTCACAACAGCAACACAAATAAAAAAAAAGTGGACAATATTTTTATTACATTTTTTTAATCTCCCGATTTTTTCTTCTGAATATTGATATTGTAAAATGATGTTAATAAGTTAGTGCCATTATCACATTACCTCCTTGATTGCCTTGATACATTATACTTATTTTAATATAAAAGTAACTGTAACAAGCAACCGAGTAACGCAGGCCTGGAGTTACTACATACAGATTTTTTTAATTTAAATGTTTAATGTTTTAATTAGTTCGTTTGTCAAATATAAAAAATAATTTGGAATAGGTACATCGGGCCTGCGGCCCAACCGGCCCTAAATTGTACCGGCCCACCGGGCATTTGCCCGGTTGCCCGCCTGTCCCATCCAACCCTGTACTTAATTAAGATAAGTTACAACCTCAAGTACAATGTATTTAATAAATCGCTAAAAATTTTTTTGGAAACATCTTAATAAGTGTTGAGCCATCGTATTTGAGATTTCGACCCTTGCTTTATTGATTACGGAAGAGTATTTGATAGAGTTTAACATAATCAAACCTTATAAATATCATACAAAATTTAAGTATAAAGATTTATGATTTGATAGTAATGAGAGAGTAGAGAACAATAGAAATAAAATGTTTAGATACTCTAACCCAGTATTTCCTTCTCAACTAGACCTAACCCTATGAAAACCTGTTGCATATGTGGGGTAGGAAAATTTATTTTACTGCTATACCGTCGTAATTTGGCGAAAAATTGGTGCTAGAGGTTAACAAGTCGAGCGAATAATAGTGTTTTCGGTTATCTTTATTCTGCTTCACATTTGGGAGAAAATACACAGATTTACTGGGGAAATATTAAACAGCAAATTAAACCAAAATTAATCAATGAGCTCACCAATCGACGTCGAAAAATCGCGGGAGTACTAACACTCGCTCTACCTCACTTATGTATGCTCCAAAATGTTAAAAGAGCCTGGGCAATTGTTTTTTTTAGAATACCAAGTGTAAATTTTTGTGCATCTACATATGTCGAATCTCATTACATTACAGTATGAGTTTTTGTTTATTTATCATGTAAATTATGATACCGTGATACGTTTCTACATAAAAATTTTATATCTTTTTAGGGGGCTTTTTTCTGAATCGTGTTTCGGGGCAAGGTGTTTCAGACTGATTGAAAGTTGACGTGTGTGTGTGTTTGTCCGGAACACGATAGCTCTTAAACCACTAAACCGATTATCATAAAATATTCAGGTAATATAGCGTTCGAGACTCTAATGAGCTGATTAGATTTTGGTCAAAATCCATGAACCCTAATTTTTTGACAATTTAAAAATTTTAAAATGACTAACTTTTTAACGGATCTTCGCATCAAGATGCGGTTTTCGGAATGTAGTAGATTACATTTTGCTCAATAATTTGTGTAATAACCAAAAACTTTGTAGGAGCTTTAGTTTTTGAGATATTTACAAAAAAAACGTTTTCAAGGCTGATATAATATCATGGCTTCACTTGAAGTGTGCTAATAGGTTAGCTAGGAAGGTATCAGATCCGCCATGCATCCATTTATTATAATCTGGAATACATGCAATCAATATATTGATATATAAATGTCATTGCTACATTAAGACCATAACTATTAAAAATGCAGATGAAAAAAAAGCAGCAAATAACTAGCTCCGATCTCCCCTATATTATTTTTTCATTTTCTTGTTTTTTTTTATTCTTAGGTAATAGGATGGGTCAGGGACAGGCGAAGAGTAAATTTGATTTTATAATTAATTAAGTTTACATACATTTATTTTACATAAACTAGACACAGGTATATTTAAATTTGTCAAAACAATAAACATAGAATACTTTTAGTCCAAGACTAGAACAATTAATTTATCCAATGGAAGAAATGTTCAGCAAAGTTAAAAGAAAAACTCACTCTCCACGTCAGCGTTTTCTTGTTTCTTGTTTGTGTGTGCGAAATTTTTTTCTCCCCTTTTTTCTCCTTTTCTGTAAGTCATGGCAAAAAATCCTCTTTGCCTGATTTTCTTTTGCATTTTTCTTTATACAGCTATGTACCTTGTTTAAGAAAAAAAGTGGTTGAAATATACAATGTGAAATTGAATTGATGCACCAAAAATTAAAGGTTGCGAAGGCCAAAAGTATAAATAATTTTTAGTCAACCAACGCCAACAAAAAAATACAGGCTACGACCCTGAAAAAATCAGCTGTTGATGGGAGGCTGCATTTTACAATGAGCCTTATGGACGGATATAGGTTTATTTGTGATATTTTCAAAATGACACTATAGATTTTCGCGAAATTTCAGTGAAATATTATTCCCAACCAATAGATAGTTTAAGTTGTGCTACGTATTTTTACGTAAAACTGCACGTTAAGCGCTCTACGTTTTGTTCCCAATTTGAGTTTAAGTTGAATGTTTTCACTGTGTTTTTTTGATGTTACAATTTGGTTTTTGGTCTTTTCAACTACAGTAGGAATATATTTGCAAAGAATCGTTTGTACTGGAAGCGGAAATTATCGTCTTGGCCTCATTTTTCGATCGGTCAATCAACCAAGTCTATTCTTTGGTAACGTTAAGGTGCCCGCAGACTGCCGTAAGCTAACGTAAATACGTAAGCTCCTAACGTGACCTTGACAACGGTGTGACGAAGTGCGCTTGCGTAACTGTCAAATCTCATGCTTACGTAAAAATACGTAGCACAACTTAAACTATCTAATATACCGATATTTGACCAAACTTTTGTAAGGATGAAAGATGGTGAAAAAAGTTTAAAATCTTCAAGATTTAGCATTTCTTATTTTGAATTCAAATTGCACGCCATGCACCGCACGCGAACTGTTATATTTATATTTGTTTGTCATGACATTTATTGATTTGCTTGTTATGTAAAACCTGTTCGCTTTTTTAATGATTTTTTACAATAAAATTAATTTAAAACCCAAAAATACCAGTGTTAATCTATTTATGACAAAATTACACTACAAAAAAATCATTTTTTAATGTTGTGATTTTTGTAAACTCATCTAAATAAGTTTTAAAAGTTGCCGAATATAAACAAATAGGTTATAGGTGAGCCGATGACTTTCCACGCAAAAACGAACACATTTGCTTCTGCTTTAAATTTAATTTTTGTGTGAGCTAATGAAACGGCTCTGGAAAATTAAGGATTACTATACATTAAAAAAAAATTGTTTTACAAGATTATAGTCAAAACAATTCTAAAACCGGCTTTATTAAAAAAAAATCAAATATTCATCAACCATCATTCCAACTTTAATATTTTTAACACAATCAGCTGTAGCGTGAAGTGACCATCAAAAAGAAATTCAGCCTCCGCTGTGACGTCAACAAAGTTTTGATAGCCCTAAGTCAACAAAAGCTTTTATTCCCAAGTTATAGCATTTCTCAAGTTTAAAGAGTGTGGAAAACCTGTACATTTTAAAAATGATAAACTTGGCAATATCAAATAATAATCTGTTTTATTATGATCAAAATATGTTGTATTTTCTACGAGCGTGCGGAAAGTGTCACTTTTCCGCACGTATTCAAAAAAATTAAAGGTTAAGGAGATACAGTGCGACGCCAAATAACCTTGGGAACAAGCATCAATTTGTAATTTTTTTAAGAATGGATTTGTTATAAGCTAATTAATTTAGAAAATAATAATGCTAAATTTTATAATAATTACAGAAAATAGTAATATTCAAAATACATTTAATTTTAAAAAATCTTTGGTGAAAAAAAGCTAGAACCATGCTATACCGTACCCACGGCCGGCGTCGGTTCGGAACCGAAAACAATGAGTTAACAAAATATAAAAGTCAACTTTATGGGGTAAAGTTAACCACGGACCCCGGTGTTTCGGAAAAAGGCATTTCCATCCTCAGCGTGGCTTGCCTGACACAAGGTAGATCAAACTGACTACAAAATACAAGGTAAATCAAAAAGAATGAAAAAATTATACCCTGTATTATAAATGTAAACCTACAAAAATATATTTCATTTAATGTTAGTTTTTTCTCTCCACTCTCTTATTTTTACCTTCCTAGCCCACACAGCAATGGCTAGAGAAGGTAATGTTTTCGACGAATTTTTTTTTGAGAACGCCGAAAATGTATTATTTGGGTGTATTTTGATTTACCCTAGCAGTATCGGCATGATGTCTGTCTGCGTGTATGTAACTCTGTACGTAACGCGATAGCTCCTAAACCGCCTGACCGATGATTTTCATGAAATTTTTAGGTAAAATAGTATTCGATACTATAGCGAGCTGATTAGATTTTGGTCGAAATTCATTAAAGCTAATGACAGTTTTTTTGACAGTTAAAAAGTTTAAACAATGCTAACTTCTAACATAGCGCCGCATCAATATGCGGTTTTCGGAAAATAGTAGCGCACATTTTTTTCAAAAATTTATGTTATAACCGAAAACTTGGTAGGAGTTTTCGTTTCGGAGATATTTACAAAAAACTGTTTTTAGGGTTGATGTAGCATGGAGTTTACTTGGAGTGTGCTAATAGGTTAGGAAGGTATCAGATCCGTCATTGATCCATTTATTTCATCAACTGTTTGCCATATCTTTGAAACTTCCAATCTTGCTGATTGATTGAGAAATTTTAATACTAATTCTCTAATGGTTCTAATAAAAACCTTGTTTTAATTTTGAAGTCGCAGACGCCACACACTCACATACATACACACAAACATATTGCGAGGGTTGCCGGTTAGCTTCCGTTAATTAATCCGGCTAAATCGGTCATAAATCAATCGAGCAGCCGCCACAAGGTGACGCCTCAATCATATTGACATTATTGACCTTATGCTTTGGAGCTTTCCCTTCTCGTGTCAAAGACTCATATTCTATCATATAAACCCACTATAAACCATACATACAAATCAAATAAAATAAATATTTACCTCTTACTAATATTAAAGCTTTTTAACCTACTGGCAAACTAGCACCTTCCTCCGACTTTTCAAAGTTGACATATTTTCACCGAATTTAATCATTCAGCTAGTGGTCAATTGATAATCCCCAACCTTAGGCTTTTCTTGGTTTAAGTTAGGTACCCCATTTTGTCTTATACTGCGGCATTAGCTTAAATTATTTCCTTTTCTTTTTGTAAAGTAAAAAAAACTTTTTTCTTAACTTCAATTCTATTAATAAATAGTTACCTTAGTAGGAACTACAACCATAAAATTTGTCTTATTTTTAGACCTTGAAAGTTACACTCGGAACTAAAATGGTATACTTAGTGTTGTTGTAATGGTGCACTTAGTGTTACCTGTGGATTTGACCACCATCTGGTAAAAGCAAAAATATTATTCCCTTTAAGAAAAACAAATAGATTCGAAAGAATTGGAGAAAATGAAAACCAAGGATGCATCAAAGAAAATCAAAAATAGAACTTTAGAATTCTAAAAATCGAAAGGACACAAAAATTGTCTCAGAAACAATTAGATGAAAAATTAATAAACACAAAACATGTATTTGAAGAGAAATATACAAACATAGTAAAAAGCTTGAAGGAAGCAAGCAAAGAAGCTGTTGGATACAAAGATAACAGAAATAACAATAAGATGTGGTGGACGAAGGAAATACAGGAAATGGTCAAGGAGAAAAAACGCACATACCTGAAATGGCTCAGTACTAAAAAGCAAAGAGACCTAGAAATCTACAAAGAAACCAGAAAACAGCTAAGAAATTCGATACGTATGGAAAAAAATAAAATGTTCGAGCGCAAATGCCACGATATAAATACACATGTAGCAGGTAGGCAGAATTCTAAAGTATGGAAGTTCATTTCTACGGTAAAAACCCAACAAAAGAAAGAGTTCATTCAGATCATCAAATCAGAACAATGGACAGAACACTACAAGCGACTGCTGCAGGAAGAGAGGAAAAAGAAATTATAAAGAATATTATTAAAAAGCTTAAGTCCAGAAAAGCTAGCTATTATTATCAATCAATGCATAAACGGACATCCAGTACCTGATGATTTTTAAAATAGCATTCACAAGCTGGATTGCAACAGTTACCAAGGAATTTTAGTAACCGGTCCTCTGAGTAGATTGCACGGTAGGATTCTTAGGGATGTAATAAAGAAAAGTGGGTTTCGTGCAGGCAGATTTTGTAGTGATAATATTTTTTTGTCTTAAACAAGTAACTGAAAAAAGAGGTGCCAGAAATATACAGACTCGTGTTACCTTTGTGGACATACAAAAAGCATATGATACCGTTCCAGTAGAAAAATTATGGACAATGTTAGCACAAACTAATATTAATCATACATACATAAAAGCGATAAAAGATCTATACAAAGGGTCAAACGGAAGAATACCAAAAGTGGGAGTTACCAGTGAACGTGGATAAGATATAGTACTTATGCATTGGAAACGAATCAAGTGAGTTAGAACTAGACAATTGACACATATATTACGCGTAACACAACAATATAACGCAAAAATTAAAAGTGTCGAAATGGATGCAATAAGAAAATCAATGAGAATATCTAAAACAGATCATATAAGATATGAGATCATAAAAGAGAGAATGAGAATCAAGGGAAGCATAACGGATGACATCACTGAAACACAACTGATATGGTACGGCTGGGGACACGGATGATCGACGAAAGATTACCAAAGCAGGTCCTAGAATGGCAACCAATAGAATCCAAAGATCAATAAGTCAAAAAACCTAACAGAAGATGATTGTCAGGATCGAAGAAGGTGGAGAATAGGCGTCGGACAACGTAGAAAAACGTTCTAAACCGACATAGTAGTAGTTACAAATTTTTTAAAATCCTATTATAAACCCTAAGAAACTTCTGTTATTTCCAACTCATCTAGTGGTCATGTACCCAAACTAAGACTTGTAAGCTTTTCTTATTGTACTTTTTAATAATATATTTGTATAAGTAAAAAGTCTTGTTATATAATATTTGTACCTCATAGATACGAACTTATTTAACTGCTTAAAACCTGCTTTTTCTCAACTATGGCTCTTTACTCCAAATAATCAATCACTTAATGGACAGGCTTACGAGACAACCATGAAAGAATTTGTACCTTCAATTAAAAAAACCTAATGGGAACTTACAATGCATTAGCACAAGGAAACCTACTATACAGCTACTTCTTTTCTGTAGACAAATTTTATTGTGGATAATAAACGATCCGTTTTTAATGTTTTTGTGTTTGTTGATCGATCTGCTACTGGTTTTTCATTGATCTTGTGACCTATTTTTATGCTGGCGTCATACAGATATTTTAGAATAATGTGAGCTTTTTAATACAGATAGTACAAGACCAGCAATAATCAACGTATTAGTTCGTTTGCATATATTTTCTTAGTATGGAGAGTAGGTGAAAGCGAACGAATGTTCGTGATGAGTGACAAAGAGCTTGAATGCTCAATGAATCCAGCCACAGCCAGTTCCGTCATCCCGCAGGGGTACTCGGGGCAAGCGCCCGGGCGCTGCGGGTGAAAAGAGCTTCTAAAGAATGGGCGTAATTGTAGTTATTAATTTGTTCTTAAATCGGTAACGATGTGTTTATTTATTTGATAAAAATCTACCATTGAGGCAGAAATGCCAATAGTTTGCTGAAATTCTGAACTATGCCATGAAGATTTTGATGCCAGTGAACTGAAGTTAGAATTTCTTCATTTGGTAAAGTATCTGAAGGATACCCCCGAGAAGACGAAAATAGATATTTTAGCTTTATACCACTTTATACCAACTTCTACATACATACGGAATTAAAAAAACCTTTCTAAATGTTGGTTTGTTAATGATGATAACAATCTATAGTGGTGAAATCATTTTTCGAAGCTTGGTTGAACTAAAAATGAGCTAAGGAGTACAATAATTCAAAGAAGACTTAATAGCTTGCCACTGATAAGCACGTATCTTCTATAGAGTATGGCCTACTTAGTAAAATTTTCGTTGGAGAAGGGATTTAAGAATTTGTTATAAAAAACAGCTAGTGTAAATATGATTTTTATTTATCTAGTTTTTAGATTTAAGCATGTAATAAGAAAAACTATATTTTTTGTTAAATTTTGGTGCAAAAAAGGATATTGAATGTTTAACTGTATTTTATGGAGCAGAGATAAAAAATAATGTAAAATTTAACATATATGGGACAATGGTGAAAAGCACGCTGTAATAGAGATTTGTCGCGTAACAGAAAAATACAAAACAAACATGAAAAGTGTCGAAATGGATGCAATAAGATCGATGAGACTTTCTAGAACAGATCATATAAGAAATAAGACCATAACAGAAAGAATGAGAATCGAGGGAAGCATAACGGATGACATCACTAAAAGACAACTGATATGGAATGGCAATGTACAACGGATGAACGATGAAAGATTAAAAAAGAAAAACAGGGCCTCCTAAACTAGAATGGCAATAGTCAATCCAAAGATAAATGAGTCAAAAAAACCTGACAGAAGATGATTGCCAGGACCGAAGAAGGTGGAGAATAGGCGTCGGACAACGTAAAAAAACGTTCTATACTGACATAGTATTAGAATCAATGATACCTATTGCAACAGATTATAGAGCCACTTTTTCCGTGAGTAAAAAATCTGTGATTCCTATTATATGTATACGGGCTTTTTCTTTTTTTATAATTTAAATTTAAGTGATATTTTCAAAACTAAACTTCTATTTAAACGAAGCAAACCGCAGAAATAAATCAGGCCACAGGAAAATAAACAAATAATTTTTAAGCAACCAAGCAAGGAGAAAGATTTTTAACTGCTGCTGTGCTTTGGGTAATTAAGCGACGAAGTTTTTAAAAGCAAAAAAAGGCATACAGAGTAGCAGCACAAAAATGTCAACCGACCAATAAAAAGACGAAGAAGCCCTCAACCGAAAAGTGTGGAGAGCCCGCAGCCGATGTCTTGGAAATTACCAAACGGTCTTTTGAGGCTCGTAAAAATTAAAAAGTGCCGAATTAATATCTGCCCTATTATGCACGGATATTTCGAGCGGAAAAGCTAAAAGGGAAAACCCTTCGAACATTGAAATGTTCTAAAGGAAAACCCAAATAAAATTTGAAGGATTTTTTTATAGAGGCATGCATAATTTTGGTAGTACTTTACATCGGCTATTCGTTCTTAAATTACCTAACACAAAAATTCAGAATTTTTAACCCACCACACATTTTTAAGAAAAAGCCCTTGAGCGTTACGTAATTTAAGAATAGTTTGTTACCTTTATTGTTACTAAGAATAACGGTAAAATTCAGGGCAAAAAAGAAAGATTTTGAAACACTAAAGATAAGCATAACAAAAACGTTTCACAGTCCTTCAACTTTTTGTTTATTTATATTTGTTTATTTATTTTTATTAAGTTTATTTATATCAGTATTCGTTCGATCGCAGTTCAGTACGGTTATATTGCAGCGTACCTGCATGATAGTACCAACGAGGTCAAAGTCGAAGTTTGTTTTGTTTACAATAAACCTCGCGCGCGAAAAACCTGTGTTAAAAATCTATATACAATGTGTATTATAAATAATATATCATGTTTAAAAGCAAAAAAAGTGTACCATCACCTGTGAAACTTGTTTTAAAAATTAGCGAAAAGCCCAAACAAAATCAAGAAAAAATGGATAATGCCGAATTATTTCAGGATAGCCATGCTAGAACACAAAATGAAGAAGTTTTATATAGCGAATGGAAAAAATCCCAAAACGAAAAAAATTCACTTAGTGTACAAGTGGATTATCTCCGAAGTCAACTGGAAAGTATGCAAAGAAAATTTGCAGATTTAGAGACAAAAGTCACTAAAAAAGAAGAGTCTGACATGGACTACATTACTGATGAGGACGATCTGGCAAGAGAAAATGAGTGGATCAGACAAAAAGGAAAAGGTTGGAAAAAACGTCGAATGGATACTTCACTGTCACCACCACAACAAAGCTCGGGCACTGAAGAGCCCTCCAATAAAACACAAAATGAAGAACCCCCAACTAAGGTTAAAAAAGCTCCATTACCTCCACCGATTATGGTAAATGGCGTGGAGGTAATGGAGTTAAAATAAAAGTTTTAAATAACGAAAATATTAAAATAAATGTACAAGACGCAGACAGCTATCGGCTGGTTACTAAAATGCTTAATGAAATAAAGCATCAATGGCACTCATACGAAAACAAACAAATAAGGCCAATTAGAGTAATAGCGAATAGGCTACACTTCTCATGTGACCCACAAAAAATTGTAGCTGATCTACAAAAAAAGGTTTTAAGGCACTGGAGGCCAGCAACAAACTTAAATGGAGAACAAGACAACCTCTTAACATGTTTATGCTCACATTTAGCCACGATGAAGATATCAACAAAATTTTTGAAATTTCCAGTATCCTTGGGATTGAAGTGGAAATAAAAGCACTAAAAACCTCAAAGTTAGTCCCTCAATGCAAAAGATGCCAATCTTATGGACACACGCAAAAATATTGCGCTAAAGAACCACGTTGCGTAAAATGAAACATCTTACTGTAGAATGCCCCAAACCAAAAGAATCTGAGCCAAAATGCATCCACTGTGGAGGCAAGCATCCTGCTACCTACAGAGGATGCCTTGTTGCTAAGGAAATACAAAAATTGAAAAATAAACCTAAGAAACCGAATCTCATACCAAACGTGAGTACAAATAGACAAAACCAACAGACAAGAAACACAGTCACACAAAACTCTGTGACAAGGACATACAGCCAAGTAGCAGCAACAGCTACTATACCTGATATTAATATCAGTAGTCAAAATACTATGGAACAAACACTACAATTAATTTTGGAGAAATTGAACAAACTTGATGAGCGATTAACTAAACTAGAAAGTAGCAATAACGGAGCTACCAATATGCCTCAAAATGGTCAGTAATCTTAGAATCCTAGCTTGGAATGCCAATGGTCTCTTGCAACATCAGCAAGACTTGCAAGTTATTCTAGACATAGAAAAAATTGACGTCTGTCTTGTGTCAGAAACGCATTTCACTAACCAGTCTCACATTAAATTTAAAGGTTATAAAGTGTATCATACAACTCACCCTAGCAATACTGCACATGGGGGAAGTGCTGTAATAATTAAAGAAAATATATCACACTATGAGGAGATGGGATATAAAACCATAGAGATTCAAGCTACATTAGTAAGTGTAAAAACCAAAACATATACATTAGTCATAAGTGCTGTCTATATACCACCAAGGCACTTACCAAAGAAAAATCAATATCTTAATTTTCTCAGAAAATTAGGAAACCGTTTTATAATTGGAGGTGACTTTAATGCAAAAAATACCTACTGGGGATCTAGACTGACGAATTCTAAAGGAAAAGAACTTTTGCAAGCTATTAGTGAATATCAATGTGAGCCGATATCAACTGGTAAGCCCACATACTATCCAACAGATCCAGGAAAAATTCCAGATCTAATTGATTTTTTTATAGTAAAAAATATATCTTTAAGTTTTGTAGATATAGAAGAAAGTTTTGATTTACACTCAGATCATTCACCTATTATTCTAACTCTTAGTAAAAACATAATAAAGAAAGAAGCAAATATCTCACTAGTTAATAAACTGACTGACTGGATTAGTTTTAAACAAAGTCTGTCAGAAAAAATAAACCTATCAGTACCATTGCAAACGCCAGAACAAATCGATAAAGAAGTTGATTATTTTGTTACAAATATTCAACAAGCAGCTTGGGAAAACAGTCCAAAACCAAAGAGAATTTTTAAGGGAAAAACTATCCAAAGGAAATTAGAGACCTTATATTGGAAAAAAGGAAACTAAGAAGAAAGTGGCAACAAAGCCGTGATCCTCGGGACAAAACAAATCTCAACAACATGACGCAGCGCATTAGGCGAGAAATTCTAGTAATAAAAAATGAATCTATTAACCATTTTCTTAATGAACTTACAGATGATAAAAATACCGACTATTCCCTTTGGAAAGCAACCAAAGATTTTAATTTATTATCCAAATTCCACCTATACGAAAATCTAACAACCAGTGGGCAAGGAGTAACGAAGAAAAAGCAGATATTTTTGCAAGTCATTTAGAAAAAACATTTCAGCCCCACGAAGCACCAGATGAACACTTTCATTTTAATGAACCCCATCAAATCGAGGACCATATTAAGCTTACATCACCAAAAGAAATATTAACAGAAATCAAAAATATTAATTCGAAAAAAGCCCCAGGGTATGATCTTATTAACGGGGTAGTCATAAAACAACTCCCCAGAAAAGCTATCGTAAAGCTATGCAACCTAATTAATGCGTCTTTTAGGCTTAGGTATGTACCTAAACTGTGGAAAGTTGCAGAAGTTATCATGATTCCAAAACCGGGAAAACCACTCCATGACGTGTCATTTTACAGGCCAATATCTTTGCTGCCAATTATATCCAAGCTCTATGAAAAATTATTGCTTAAAAGAATAAAACCCATCATAGAAAGACAAGAAATTATTCCATCTCATGAATTTGGTTTTCGAGACAAGCATTCCACGATAGATCAAGTACACAGAATTACTAATATAATAGAAAAAGCACTAGAAGAGGGAAAAGTTTGTTCTGCAGTTTTTCTAGATGTAGCACAAACATTTGACAAAGTGTGGCATGAAGGCCTTAATTTTAAACTAAAACGGTTTCTGCCAAAACAATATTCAGATATTTTGGAATCATACATATCTGATAGACATTTTAGAGTAAAACAGGAAGACTCATACTCAAATTTAAGAGAAATTCAAGCAGGCGTGCCCCAGGGTAGCGTACTAGGCCCTTATCTTATTATTATTCACTTGTGATATCCCAAAGCCAGAAAATTGTCACTTAGCAACATTTGCCGATGATACTGGTTTATTGACGGTAGAAAAATCTATTGAAAATTGCATAGAAAAACTTCAGGATGCAGTCACCCAAGTTCACAGTTGGACCACAAAGTGGCGAATAAAATTAAATGAAACCAAATCAATTCATGTTGATTTTACAAACAAAAATATAAATCACATACAAATAACAATTAACAACATTCCAGTACCATATTCGAATCAGGCAAAATATCTAGGTATGACACTTGATGCCAAATTGCGCTGGAAAGCACATGTTAAGAAAAAAAAAGAAGAACTTGAGATAAGGTATAGAAAAATGAACTGGCTAATTGGAAGGAAGTCCAATTTAACAATTCATAATAAGCTACTGCTTTATAGACAAATACTGAAACCAGTATGGACATATGGTATTCAGCTATGGGGTTGTGCTAAAGAGAGTAACATTTTAGTTGTACAGAGATTTCAAAATAAAGTATTAAGAAACATTGTGAATGCACCTTGGTACGTTCGAAATAGTGACCTTCATCGAGATCTAAAAATCGAAACTGTAGCAGAGACTATAAAAAAGTACGCAAAAAGCCATGAAGATAGACTCCATCGGCATGTGAATGTGGAAGCAATTCAGCTTCTAGACAATACTATGCTAGTTCGAAGACTAAAAAGAATGAAGCCGTTTGAGCTAGTAAACTAAGTGAATTACACATAAAACAAAATAATGCTATAAACACAACACAATTGTGAGTTACAGACTAAACAAAGCGGGGAGAACTGTTGAGTAAACCCTAAGTTTAAATCTGACTTTTCTAGTAAATTAAGTTTTTTTTTTTTTTTTATTTGTCAAACACACTGTGTTTTTTTTTATTACAATCTAGTCAGCAAGACTAATTAGCAATATTGTTTTAACTTAACTGTCTGCGTCTTGTACATTTATTTTAATATTTTCGTTATTTAAAACTTTTATTTTAACTCCTTGTATGATATTTAACTTTTCATAAATATCATTAAAATTATTTACGCCATTTACCATAATCGGTGGAGGTAATGGAGCTTTTTTAACCTTAGTTGGCGGTTCTTCATTTTGTGTTTTATTGGAGGGCTCTCCAGTGCCCGAGCTTTGTTGTTGTGGTGAGAGTGAAGTATCCATTCGACGTTTTTTCCAACCTTTTCCTTTTTGTCTGATCCACTCAGTTTCTCTTGCCAGATCGTCCTCATCAGTAATGTAGTCCATGTCAGACTCTTCTTTTTTAGTGACTTTTGTCTCTAAATCTGCAAATTTTCTTTGCATACTTTCCAGTTGACTTCGGAGATAATCCACTTGTACACTAAGTAAATTTTTTTCGTTTTGGGATTTTTTCCATTCGCTATATAAAACTTCTTCATTTTGTGTTCTAGCATGGCTATCCTGAAATAATTCGGCATTATCCATTTTTTCTTGATTTTGTTTGGGCTTTTCGCTAATTTTTAAAACAAGTTTCACAGGTGATGGTACACTTTTTTTGCTTTTAAACATGGTATATTATTTATAATACACATTGTATATAGATTCTCAACACAGGTATCTCGCGCGCGCGATTGTAAACAAAACAAACTCCGACTTTGACCTCGTTAGCACTATCATGCAGGTACGATGCAATATAACCGTACTGAACTGCGATCGAACGAATAATAATGTAAATTAAGTTAAAACAAAATTGCTAATTAGTCTTACTGTCTAGATTGTAATAAAAAAACACAGTGTGTTTGACAAATAAAAAAAATAATAAATTTATGGTTTTTACAAACCAACCTAATAAATTTTAGTAAAAAATTCGACTTTATTAAAAAAACAATACCAAACTAACCTTAAAAACGGTAACATTAAAGGACGGCCACCGCCAGTACCGGGCGCCGTTCCTGTAAATAACAAAAAAGGAGCGAGAAACTGCTAATGCGCAGACTCAGTAATAACAATAACGGTACCAAAGTGTAAAATACGCGTCCCAAAATATCCCTATTAACACAAAAAGAGCTAGAACAGTAACCAGAAAAATTGTCTGTAAATTATTGTCCGGCACAGTGTAGTAAGCAGTAGTTCGTCTGTGTTTCTAGTAAAATAGCACGTGGATCAATTCATTACTCCCCGGATGAAGGGAGCGATTTGCACCGTCATCCTGGGGCTTTCCTCACGTCCACAGATATACAATGCAAGTAAAAAATCAATCCAGTAGACCTAATCAAGAAACACGTAACACATTTTTACTACTACTACTATGTCGGTTTAGAACGTTCTTCTACGTAGTCCGACGCCTATTGTCCACCTCCGTCGATCCTGACAATCATGTTCTGTCAGGATTTTTTGACTCATTGATCATTGGATTGACTGTTTAGGTCGCCCTTTTTTTCTGCGATCTATTGGTTGTCATTCTACCCAAGTAACATTTCTTTATTTATAGCAGAAGCTAAAAGGTTGCCAGCGCCTTTCCTTAAAACCATTAGTTTCAATGTTTGGTCGCTAGCACGTTCCCATTACCCTTATATACCCCTTAGACCTCCTAAATGGGACTCCCCAATTGGTGGTGGCAACCTATGTATTAAACTCATTATAAAACCATAAGAAATAAACGCTAGCTTCGCCCTCTAGCGGTTCCACCAGTATAGAACCTTTTAGAGCCTAAAGCTATTATGCCAGGTTCTAAAAGCAACTCAGAAACGTCCTCTATCCTGTTATAAAACTAGATTTGGTAATTTGGTATCCTGGCAATTCTGTTGAATACTATAATACCTTCAGAGTAAAGAATTTTTCCTATAAAAGCTTTAGCGATATTTTAGATTCACAATGGCTATATAAAATAATTTAAGTCATAAAATTGCCAAAAATGTCAGAGTCCTAAAATTATTGTATCACATAAAAATATACCTATATATGAGGAGTTTGTCGTTTTGTGGATCATCAAATTGCCTGCCAGACTTATTTTTCTGATAAAATCGTATCTGAAAAGCTCTCAAAACAAGCGCGCCAGCTCACAAATGCTTTTTAATAGTTTTTTGATAACTGAATAACAAATATTTAAAATAAAAAAAAATAATTTACACTATTCACCATTAAAAAAGTCTGTTTGGTTTACATAAATCAAAATTAAAGTAAAATTATTGTTAAAAAACACTGCTAAAACGACTAGATAAATATTTTCTGTTTACAATATTTTTAAAATAATTCTATATACGCCATTACCGTTTTATAGTGGTCACTTGGTTTTATTTGTTACTCTATCGCAACAAGGATTTTTGAGTGCGCTTATGAAACCAATAAACAAGAGAAGGTAAACATAGTGAACATAACCTCACTTAAATTTTTTGTATTTGTTTTTTAAAGTGTTGTGTTAAATTTAAATGTTTTTTATCGTGCAATTTGCACACAATCAGGAGGGCCAGTGCAATGATATCCGTTGTGCCTGCAGGTTGGAGGGAAACCTCTTATATTGGCCGTTTAAACAGGCCTTATCTAGGCTTGGGTGCTCTACCCAGGAGGATAATAAATAATCAATCTTACAATAGGTAGGTACCAATCTGTACTAGTACTAGTAAAAACTAAAATACGAAAGTATTTATTTACTTCTGTTAGAACCCTTAAGGAAACAAAGTTTTATATGACCGCCTATTTAAATAATATTTAATATGCAGCTATGGGTAACCATAAATACAAAAGAATTAAGTTTACCTTTAAGCCTTCCTTTTAAAACCTGTTTAAAATGCCTAAAAGTAATGGCAAAAACCAAAAGTCTAAAGTTTATATTTACCACTCTTAAAAACCTTAAGGAAACTAGGTTCTATATGGCCGCCTATATAATCATATTTACTATTAAACTACTGGTAACTACAAAAACAAAAGGATATAAGGTAACCTTTTAGCTCTATTATAAAACACTTTTGTTATGACCTAAAGTAATGAAAAAAACTAAAAGACCAAAGTTTATATTTACTTCTTTTTAAAAACTTTAGGTAAAAGGGTTTTATAAGACCATCTTTATAAATCAGAAATCAATAAAACCAAAAGTATCTAAAAGGAACAGAAGAACACTTTTTGGTTGTATAACACCTCTTTAGGTAATTCGCAATATAAATTACCTTTTTGTAGCCAAATTGATCCTAAAAGCCATAACAGCACCCTCTAAATAACCTTGGAACCAAATTAATAAAACCTTGAGTGGTAATAATGTTACTTGGGTAGGACCTGCTTTCGTAACCTTTCGTCGTTCATCCGTTGTACATGGTCGTACCATATCAGTTATCTTTATTTGAAAATCGATTTCCAATTTTAATTTTAGATTTTGACCTTTGCATAGTTCTTTTATCGCTTTTATGTATATATGATTAATATTAGTTTGCTCTAACACTGTCCATAATTTTTCTACTGGAATCGTATGCTTTTTGTAGGTCCACAAAGGTAACATGAGTCTCTATATTTCTGGCGCTCCTTTTCTCAATTAATTGTTTAAGACAAAAAACATTATCACTACAAGATCTGCCTGCACAAAACCCACTTTGCTCTTCTTCTTTTTGTTCATGAAAATCATTCTCTATTAGATCTCTAATAATCCTACCGCACAAACTTCTTAGAGTACTGCTTACTGAAATTCCTCTGTGTTTTGCTCAAATCAACCCATGCGCTTAACTCGCTATACATAGACCGATGACAGTAATTAGTAGCAAAATGCCCTATATAGAGGTATTCGCAAAATTGTTACACTAGCTGCTGTTGTTGGTAAAACAATTTAAAAAACCGTAAAAAAAAGAAGTTAAAAACATATTGTCACGAAAATCAATTGATAGAAGCAGTATACTCGATGCTTCAGAAAAACTTCCGAATGAACTTGATATAGAAGACCCAAGATATTTTTAAAGTTCTTATGTACCTATGATTGAGGAAATGTTTAATACCTTGCTGAATATAGTAAGCAAATTTTGAAGTAATCTAAAAGGCATGAATAAGAAGGTTTTCCAAGCGGTTAGTGGCAACATCCAGAAGAAGAATATCGTTATGCGAGATCTATTAGCAGAGCAAAAACTTTAAATAGCTTGTCCATAACTAGCTACTTTCCAGACACTATTCCGATATTCCACCAAATTTTGTAAGGATGAAAGGTGATTAAAAGGTTAAAATCTTCAAGACTTAGCATTCCTTATTTTGAATTGGATTTGATTGTGTCATCTGTGTTTTTCATGGCCAGTATTGCCAGATTACACGATTAATCGTGTAAAATGGCCAATTCTCACGATTTTTTAAATCCGCTAAAGAAGTCGTTCCTTTTAATAAAAATTTGAAGAGATTACTAAAAAATTATCCACTAGATAATACTAAAAAATTACCATTTTGGAGAAATTGTCAATGTGAAAATAAGAGATTCGATAAAATTTCCAAATTTAACTAAGTTTATTTTTTAAGTTCTTTGTTTGCCTAATTCTAGCGCGGCTGTACAGAGGACATTCTCCCAATTAAAACACAGTTTTGCAATAAATTAAAAACAAAAACAATAGGTCTTTTGTACACAAAAAGTTTTATGGAAAACAACACATGTTACAAATTTACATTGAATAAAAATGTTACCAAAAAACTCGGTAATAGTAGGTATTTAGGTAAAACAAAAAGTAAAGACTCCAGCGATTCCCAGTCGTCTTCATAAGATAGTTTTAAAATATAGGTACCTAGTTATGTCTGTATGTCGCTCTGTATTTACTTTATTTGTTGTTTTAAAAATAATACCGTTGTATTAGCATTCATAAAAATAAACAATTATGTATTAGGTTGTCTGTCAATTTGATATCGCAATAAAGATTTTTTCGATAAATAATACGTATTTTATTACTTGTTTTTATGTATTTTTGAAAATGAAGATATTGAACGTTTTCAAGAATTTACACGATTTTACACGATTTTTGGCAGCCGAATTACACGATTTTCTTCGCACTACATCTGGCAACACTGGTCATGGCATTTGTTTATTTGTTTGTTTTGTAAAACTTGTTCGATTTTTTACAATAAAGTTCATTTAAAATCCAAAAATCTTAGTGTTAATCTTTTTAAAACAAAATTACACCACAAAAAATCATTTTTTGATGTAATTTTTGTCACACATCTAAATAAGTTTAAAAGTTGCCGAATATAAACAAATAGGTGTAGGTGAGCCGATTACTTTTCACGCCGAAATAAACACATTCGCTTCTGGTCTAAATTTAATTTTTGTATTAGCTAAGCGGCTCTGAAAAATTAAGAATCACAATACATTTAAAAAAATTGTTTTACAAGAATTTATTAAACACAATCTCAAAACCGACTTTATTAAAAAAAAATATTCATCAACCGTCATTCCAACTTTAATAATTCAAACACAATCAGCTGTGGCGTGACGTGATCATCAAAAGTAAATTCAGCCTTCGGTGTGACGTCAACAAAGTTGTAGATCGTGGCCCATCCGTTTTGATAGCCCTGGTTGGATGTCTGATCATCTTATAAGGAACCAGGCAACGAAGAAGAATATTAGGTCACAGAGAAGGTTCTGATATGGAAAGATTAGGTGGACTGTAAAATTGTGTAGACTTGTACTCACATCCACACACGCCGACACCCCAACAATCGGCGATTACCGCATTTGAAAAATGATACTTTACCACCGACTGTGATACGGCTGCTTCGGTTTTTCTTTCGACGAGCGACGGACCGGTCAGTTTTTTGTGTTGGTAGCCCGGTACATGCATTGGGATTGTCGATTTCAACCCACGGATCAGATTAAAGAAGGTGTCGAGTCATGGTGGTTTTTATTTACGAAATGTGGAAGCACATGCATAAAATGAATGAAATACTTTATAACGTTTTTTTACAATACCAGAAATATTAGGCACTGGTTTGACGCGGCCTCAGACCTGAATTTTTTTGACCTGGTAGCCCGGTACATGCATTGGGATTGTCGATTTCAACCCACGAATCAGATTAAAGAAGTGGTGGTTTTTTATTTACGAAATGTGGAAGCACACATGCATTAAATAAATGAATCACATCCTACTTTTTTTACTTTTATACCAAGAACAACCTGAAATATTAGGCACTGTTTTGTCGCAACAGAGTATATGTACATGTACAGACCTGTCAATTTTTTGTGCTGGTTCGGTTGCATGTCATTGGAATTGTCGAAATCGAAAGGTTTCAAGTCAAGTTAATTTTTATTTACGGGATGGTAATCAGAAAGAAATCTCTCTACTCAGTCTAACCGTAAAGCTTGTTGTCCATTTCAAAGTAGGCTGTAAAAGTATTATGTAAATATTCTGAAACAAACTCAAAAGAGCAAGTAGCACCCGTAACTCTAATCATAACAATTTTAGGATTTTCAGGAATATGTGCAAAAATCTAAAATTCATTTTTAAATTTTGGGAAACATATCTGTATTGTAAACACGACTATGGGGGTAATTTTGTAGATAAATACTTTCAAGAAATTTTCCTCTAGCAATTTTATTTACAGGTAGGTAGGTGCCATGAGAAAGTACTCTGAGACAATTTACTGGACATGAGATCAAACTCTTATGTATGTCGTTTTTATAAACAACTACTTTTCCATTTTAAGATTGATTAAAGTTAATATGATTAATATTTTAATCCGACTTGAAAGCCGATAAAATATGAAAATCGTCGGTAAAGACACATCGTTTAACATCGTCATTTAAATCAATTGCCCGCAAGTGTTTCTTTCTCCTCATCTTTGCCTCACTGGAGAACCACGTCTATCCGAATAAAAGATAAATGCAGGTTATAGAAAGTGTTTAGTATATTCCAGAAATATTGGGGCCTTTCCAAAACTAGAGTTTAAAATGTCCTCAGTATGAACTAATCAGTCAAGAAGTCTAGTTCCTCTAGGTTCCAAAAACATCCTCGGCAATGAATAGGCCATACTGGACAAAAGATGATCTAAATAAAATTTTATCGTCTCTGAACGCTGCCGAAAACGCATGACTGTCATAAATGCTTGCCACTGCCTAGAGTTGATTATATAGGGTAAATGAAATCAAATTTCAAAGGAATTTCTGAGGTATAATCAAAGAATAAAAACAATAATTTTTGGGATTAGGTTTAGAACGCGATGATAGACAGAAAGCAATCAGTGCCTCGGCTCTTCTTTGACCTTTCGAAGGCCTTTGACATTGTAGACCACCAACAACTAATAGAGAAATTAAGTAACTTTGAAATTAGAGGCTTATGTGTTAAGCTGATCGAATCTTACTTAACTCAAAAGAAACAAGTATTATGTGTTAGGCAAAACTTCAAATAAAATTATTCATGTAAAACCCAAGTAATCAAGGTGTTCCTTAGGGATCTATATTAGGCCCCATCATCTGCCTGATGCATGTGAACAGCTTGTCAGCTCTGCTGGATGCTGATTTGGTGTCCCAGTACGCTGACGACACTGGAACTATCTTGTCTGCTGAATCAGTGTCGAGGGGCTGTTCGCATACTGCCGGAAGGATGAAAACCTCGTGTGAGGAAAACCATCTAAAAATGAATGTTGACAAAACCAATTTAATTACATTTTACAAAACTGGAACCCCTGACACATCCTTATATGTGACATTGAATGGAAAATCAATAACATAAACTAATCGAAATTTCTTATCCTTGACCCTAACTTTAACTGGGCACATCAAATTTAAAACACTGCCGCCAAAATCAGTAGCCATTGTGCTGCTATAAGAGGAGTAAAAGAGATGTTCTTACACTAAATACAGTGAAAGTATTTTACTTCGCATCAGTGCAATCTTTAATTCTTTACAGCATAATGTTTTGAGGTGCTGCTTCCAGCGCAAAGAGAGTTTTTGTAGCTCAAAGAAGAGCAATCCGTTGCATGTGTAAGCTGCATCCAAGATCCTCATGTAGACCAATTTTCAAAAAACTAAAAATTTTAACAGCATCTTCACTATATTTTAAATCACTAGTTTTATTTGTAATTAATGAACCAATTCTTATTTGAACTCCATAGTGATTATGCATCGGAAACTGCTGTAATTACAAGAGGGAGGCAGGACCTTACTATTCCATCACATAATTGTACCTTCTTTGAAAGAGGCCCTATTACAGGGCTGTAAAGGCATACAGAATGTTGCCTAAAAGAGTTAGGAATATAGACAGTCTGCAGCATTTTAAAACTTAGGTACATAATTTTTTACTAGAAAAACAGTACTACTCATTTCAGTCATTATTAGTATTTACTTATACTTTATCTTAAGGATTGTTTATTGTTTTTGCATTCTCTGTAATGATCTGTTGGCAATAAAATGTTTGTATTGTATTGGTAGCTGCAGACATTGATGTTGCCGTCTTATTAGACGTCATCAGTATGGCACAAACAAATGGGAAGGCAATGCAATAAAGATAATGGACACTGAAAAGGAAAAATGCAATTTGGATACCCACTTTAGAAAACCAACAGCTAATCTGTAGTATCAACTAGGGTAGCCTTGGGTCTGAGGCAAAAAGCGAACATTACAACGAAAACAGCTAAAATTTGTTTCAGTAAGCATTCTAAGCTCAAATTCAATATTTAATATCAAAGGGATTTCTTGAGGTGTCGTCAAAGACTAATTAGACCAACCAAAATGCATGAAATATAACGATAATGATAATGAATAAGACAGTAACATCGAGGCCTACAGCTACCATCACCCACATTCTAAATAGCCTTAAAATAGGTTTAAATAAAATCAGCTCTTAAAAAAAGGACACATAAATAGCCACAAGAAAATTAGAATTACCTAAAACGCATTTGTAAAAACTATGAAAAGTTTGGGGATCTCTTATTTAAAAGATACAGTAATACGTTAACCTTAAAGGATACGTGATTCCGCAACGGATGCCGAAAGCTAAACGCTACCCTGAGAAAAGTCGCGTGATTAATAGTTGGACTATAAGACGAGCATCAATTTGCTTAGCGTTGCCTTAAGGAATTTGTTCTGGCTGACGCCTTCTAGAATATTGGGCCAGATACCCTTTCTTAAGGTAAGTGAGGGGTATAAGACCCACCTTATTTTTAAGCCACCTTAATATTAAAAGGTATGTGTCTTTATGAACGATATCCTTAAACTTGGGTTCTGCGATAATTTTTACTCAAAAAGTTGACTTTTTGTACCACAGGGTACATACAGTATGTGAGCCGTATTTTTTAAACTACCTCAAAATTTATTAACAAATTAATCTTATATTTTATTAAAGTGGTCAATACTGATTTGGATCATTAAATAAATCAGAATCTCCGTCACCTAGTTACTTTACAATCATATAAGAAGCGTATAAAAGTATTTCCTTCCAATGCATTAGGTGCTCAATGCATAAGAGTTTAGGCCTTTTACTACAACTGGCGTCTGTTACTTCTATTCCAGACTCCTTCCCAAGCCTATATAACATCACCGCAAGCAGCTCAGCAAACGTCGCGTCGTCATCTCGTGTTGTGATGAACATAGATGTTTTAACGCGAGATGATAGCATTATTAATAGTGGGTGTCTGGCGAAGAAATCGTGCAAGTCATTCGACGTCACTTCGATGTCTTTGCTGTGTTGTTTTCTCATCCTATATAGTTAAGGACACTTATTCTTTTTCTATATCTCTGGAAGAAAACTCATGAACTGAAACTGGATCCTTTCTCCCTTTGGAAGAAAACCCATCATCATCATAGTCCATCATTCGGTACCGAGTATGATTATCATCACAATCTATTCGTCATTGTCGTAGTCTTTTGTGCGTTCTTTGATGAATATATTAGCCACTTCTGGAGGCATACCCCCCTCCGCAGTCTGGCATACATAGTTTCCTGCTATAGCTTGACCGCGTTCCTTTCTCGATTTTCTTGTTTCTTTCTGCAGTATATACTGTCTTCTGCATCTCTTTTCCGCGTCGCTCCTGTTTAAATCTTTGTGATCCTTTATGGAACATGATGCCAGGCAACTCTATCATTTGCCACGGTCTCGAAATTGTTGGGGTCTCTCTGAGATTTTATCAACTAACTCTTGAGAACGTCTTTGTATCTTTTTAGTTGTCCTCCCTGATTTCTTCTTTCCTCTATTACTTGTCCATAAAATATTTACTTTGGAAGACATGAATCGGGCATGCGAATAACGTGACCTGTCCATTGAAGCTTATACTTGAAGATAAGGAAGGGCTTCTATACAAGTTGTTCCTGCCTCTTCTAATTCGATTAGATTTGTACGCCGATCATGCAATGTGATTCTCAATATCCTTCTAACGACAGCATCATTTTTGTTAACTAATAGACTTGAAGTTTTACACCTAAAGTAAAGGACCTATAATAAAACATTACCGAATAATTTGACAATCCAAATGGCAAATACCAGTTGCGCCGGAATTGTTGTGGTATTTTGAAATATATGTATTTATATGAAACATATAATGGAGTACTGCTCACATATATGGAGTGCGGCATGAGCTATCAAGCTGATCAATGACCACGTACCCATTGCTTGGATAGTCTCGAACATCGAAGAACTGTAGGCGATCTATCTCTGTTCTACAGGTATTATCACGGAATATGCTCTGAAGACTTGGCACGTATGATCCCCCCGGGAGTAGCACCTACTAGGCGAACACGTCAAACAGACGGTAACCGTCAATTTACTGTCAAAATAGAGGCACCAAAAACCTCATTATATCAGAATTTATATCTCTGGAGAACAACATCGCTGTGGAATGGACTCCTTGCGACAGTTTTCCCAGCAGACTACAACCTGAACCGTTTCAAAACTAACACACACCAACATTTCCGCGCACTCGCCGCTTCTCGAGCGTGATAGGGATCTCCTTGCGAGTGCGCATACCCGTACAAAAAACACAATTTATAAAATTTTTATATTCCTTACCGGGACCCTGCACGGCCCGTGTCCATGTTTTCAGAACACACGGAACACTACTGGCTACGCTACTGGCAAATTCTACACCTACAACAGAACCTTGATACCACTGACAAAGACAACCAAGTAGTATATGTCAAAAGTACTTTGATAATAAGATTGTGTTACTGCAACAATATACCAGGATTATTAATTAGCTTTTAAGATGAGCTGGCACTAAAGAACATCGAAAGTCAAACCAAAACATTTATTGGAAACTAAAAACCTCCCTTAAATATATAAAATTGTCCAACAACTAGAAAAGAAAAGCGACAAAAATCTGCTTGGACTTTTGAAAGTAAATCCTATAAACTTTAAACTTAAATGTTCCAATCAAAAAGTAACTGTAGATTGCACATAAAGAATTGAAAACTTTACCTGGGCAAAAACTGTTTTAAACTCACAATTTAATTTATTTTTGTTACACGGAAATGTAATTGCATGGTCCAGGATAAATAAGTGTCCTTACATTTTGTCCCTAGTAGCTGAAGCTGATCGATAACTAAACCACATCGCCCCCAAACGAAGCTGAAAATGTTTGTGTCATCATCATTTTTAAAGGGGGTGGTGGTGGCATTAAGTATTGCCTTTATTAAATTATTATTCCTACTAAGATTTTGCTTATCACAGTTAAACTATAAAAAATTGCTTCCAACATATGGCATAAATGGTAATATTTTATGAGGTTTTCAAAATTATTTAAGTGAAAGATATCAGAAAACGCAAATTTTAGATATTTACTCTAAAGAAAAGTTAATAAATATTGGGGTTCCTCAAGGTAGTAAATTGGGGCCACTAATATTATACCACTACAGGAAATTATAATGATAATTTAAAGTTTAGTATTTTTGTTATTATGATAGACTCAAAATTAAATTTCCACCAAGAGCATGAAAAAATTATAAACAAAATTACTAGTAAAATAGGTTATTTAAAATGTTAAAAAAAGCTATATATAATACAATTATATTACCACACTTTATTTATTGATCCACAATTTTATATTTGGCAAATCAAGGCGTATTCGAAAAATTACATATTTTACAAAATCAACCAATGAGGATAATGTTAAATGCAAATAAATATACAAAAATAAGTCTTATGTTATCAAAATTGGAATGGTTGTATGTAAAAAAATTCACATTTTATTTAGTTTGCATTTTTATCTATAAAATTCAACATAATTTATTTTCAGAAAATGTAAAATCATTTATTACTATAAACTTTGAACAACATTCATATTTGATTTAAATTAATTCATATTTTTACGTTGATAATTACAGATCTAATTTAAAATTTAATTTATTTTTTGTAAAGGGCTTTTAGAATTAAATCAATAAAAAAATTAAATTAAATCAAAAACATCTATATCTTTTTTTAAAAAATCTTTAAAATATTACCTTTTAAAAAAACAAAATGATTATTTTAGTTCGATTATAAATATTTTGTACATCGTAGCGAAATGACAAATAAAATATATTACTACTACTACTATAAAACATTGGATAATTATTAGGTTTGAAATATATGAAACTATCAGTATCAGTGTAATCTACTTATTTTCTAAAATTGTAAGTAATTCACATTCTAAAGCATCAAGTCCTGGCACCAAGAAAGCAGTTCAACGGTATACGAACTGGCCTTTGTGATTTGCCATACCACATGCCGTGGGAATCTGAAGTTTGGTTCAGTTTGCTCTTTCTCATATCTCATCGGAATATTATCGCAAAGTTTGTCCGAGATGTGCATCCAACGGTGTTTGTGGTAGTTTGACAAGTATTAGTGATAGCCGACATTTTCACTCCATACAATGTTTATTCATTTGAATTTAGCAAAATTGTGAACAACACTGATTAAAATAAAGATATGTATGTACGTATGAATGTACGGTAGTGGCGGTTAGCGCCCTTAAAGGATCTAATCTGGCACCTAGGCCGCCTTTCTGGGCCCGTTGTGCATCACATACCGACTGTGTTCGACTTAGATAATAATTTAAATACTATCAAGTATATAGAACCCAGTAGACTTCAAATTATATTTTTGGCCAGAAACTTAGTCATTATGATATGGTTGTAACCTTAGACCACTGATGGGTCATAAACCTTTTGACATAATCAACAGGGTACAGAGTGCCACAATGTGCCCGCACTAGCTGCTGGCTCCAAATGGGCACTCCATATACCCTGTCCCATGTGGTGATTTCCTAAATGGCCAGGCCACCGAATCCATTCAGAGAATCACCAGATTAACCCATCCCTTTACCATAGATGTTATCTGGTGTGATCCCAAAGGTTACCAGTTTTTTTTTCTGTTAACATACTGGTCAACGCTTGTCCGTTATCAAACTACCCATTTACCCTTGGGACGAGGCCGCTTTAGTCGCCTCTTACGACAGGCCTAGGGGTTACCTTGGTGCTATTCTTTTCTCTGGACACCCATACATGTGATTGCAAACCGAAGTATAGTGTGTAAAGGCTTTTACAAGCACAAAGCACAAACAAGGTTTGTTGGATTCCAGCTTAAGACGAAGGTAACGTTATACGTCCAAATCCCTATGAAGCAAGTAATATTTAGCATATGAAGATAATTTGTTTATTTTTCAATTTAAGTTTTAATTTTCCCAAAAGGCGTTTGCTTGTCTTGAATATAAATTATGTTAATTACGAATAACCCTTTGTCGGTAATGATTGAAAAACAAAAAAGCCTGGTATACACCGAAAAATTCGTTATGCCTGTACTTTTTCATCATGTCGAATTTTTCATAAATCTGTCACGCCTTTCGGGTTTGTTTTTCTTCTCTTCGTTTTTGTGGCTGGACCAATCAGAAAGGGCTATTAATTTTGTTAAGACAAAGCGCAACCTTCGAAGATCCCGTCGGATATCAATTAGTCGTCAGTAACCCATCAGTATATCTAGCTGTAAGGATTCTGTTGCCAAAAGGAAAAAACTGTCCCCAAAACACGATAGACCATTTAAAGGAGTGTTCTCCTAAAAATTGCTAAGAATAGACTCGCATGGTAGGAGTAGCTCTTTTTTACCTCAGGGCATTTGCTATGGCCATTGAAAATCGATTGTAGAGTTGCTCGGACATCAAATGCATTCGAGAATATTTCTCTCAAATTTACATGCACCCTAAGAAAGACTGCCTGGGTAGGGTGACAGTTTAAAAAGTTTTACCTTTAATATAGCAAATCGGATTATGGATCAAATCGCACATTGCTGAGAAAGTTTTTCAATGGCGTTTATACTTAATTCATTTGCAAAGGACCTTGTAGAAAGGGAGCCAGGAACATCATTGGACTTAGCAGACATCCGTATAGTGACTGGACTTTTTACGGGTCACTGTCGACTAAGAGTACATATGCACAGAATGGGACTAACAGAAGTGATCGAATGTAGACTCCGTATGGAGGTTGACGAAACAGTTAGGCACGTTTACGTCAGAACACTTTCGGTAAACTTCAGATTGATTCAGAAGATATGAACAGTATCTCACCCAAAGGATTAGGCATACAGTGGTGAGCCACTGGTGGTCGCAGTGGAAGGGCTGCAAGGCCCACTCACATATGAATCATCATTATCAATCATAAAGTATGATGCTATTTGATCTGAATTTCATTTAGATTACAGTAGTTACACAATTTAGTGTTTTATATATCAATGTTTATATTTATACTTAGGTGTATTATTTTTTTTTTATAAGTACCCAGTAGTTTTTAGATAGGTATATAGTTATGTATGTACCTATAGATTAATTGGGATAAAATTATTATTATTTAGTTCTTTTTTTTTGCTTAAGATTTATTGCAGAGGCCATTTTGTTTACAAGCTGGTGAACTGATCTTCGGCATTTTCTGGGCCTTTTTTTTGTACTCTTTGGAGTTGAATTGTTTTATATTTATTTTGTGCTGGAAATAAAGACCATATTTATTTATTTATTTATTTATAAAGGACATTTAGGTTGACTGTATGTGTTCAGCGTAAAGGAGGACATCGGGGACAAAAAAGCCTGATTTTGGTTGGTTTTTAAAAATGTTTGGCTTTTTTATCCAAACATTTTTAAAAAACTATTGAAAAATACTTGAACACAAAAAGGTTCTACTGCCTGGGAAAAAAGGCGGACAAGTCCAGTCATCTTTCCAGTCGTAACCAAAACTTAAAGACCACTCTTTCGTGAAAAAAATAACCGGATGAAAAAAAAAAGCCGTTTTGGCATTTTTATATTTACCAAACAGCCGTACTTGTATCATCCTAAGAAATTTTACACTTATTTGCATCGTATAAAAAGAAGGTTAACCACGTAAGAAAAATAACAACCTAACTAAAATTTACATAAATTAAAATGTTACAGACATTCGCTTTAAAATAACTTTTCAAAAATCCACCGTTTGATGTATCACGATTTTCACCTTTTAACTTTTCTTGAAATTTGTGCATTGCAAAGAGGGATCAATTTTTATCTATCTTACCTGGAAGTACCTTAAAACTCCTAATAGTGCTAAGTTTGAATCAATCCAAACTGATGGATGAAAGAATCAAAAGTAAAAAGCATTTTTGTCGCCCAAACTTTTACCGAGCCATCAAAGATGCGACCGAAGCTGAGTGACAGCTGATAAATAGCGGTCTATAATTAATACATATCTTTAAAAAAATAATAATAAAAAGAAGAACGACCGCGGATGATGAAAAAAATTCATCAATTTAAATTTAGGTCCGCGGGCGCGGCGGAGGTGAATAGGACAAGGGGTTTTGATTAGGTCTCTGCCCGTCCCGTCCGTCCCGGGTGATATTAATAAATGACTATATTAATTTACACGCCAACGAAAATAGGCTGTATGGATAAAAAAATTATGTAATTACAAGATAAAAAAACAGAGATGTTTTTATTAAACGATTTTATTTAACTTAACTTTGTATAATTTTAAATCTTGCGACAGAAATTTCAGATGCCTACCTGATTCCGAATGAGCTAAAGAATTAAAATTTGCTTGGTGACAACACATTTCACATTCTATTGTAATAACAATTCCGAAATTGCGGACTTTCTTAGTTTAACACTGATTCGTTTTAAATAAATCAATTATAAGGTCACTTAAATATTTGTTTGGTGACAACACATTTCACATTCTATTGCAAAAACAATTCAAAATCAGGGAGGTAAATAAGACAAGGGGTTTTAATTAGGTTTCTGCCCATCCCGTCCATCTGTCCCTGGTAATATTAATAAATGACTATATCAGTGGCGGCTCGTGACAGTAAAGTTTGCGAGTTCTGCCGATAGGGTATAAAAAATGCAATTTTTTTACAGTCTCCAGATCACGTGTCTATTATAAAAAGTAAAACATTTTTTGATGTTTCATGGCGTTTGATTTTTTCGCTAAGATGTACTAAATTGGTTCATTATGTATCTCCACCAAACAAAAGGTACGAAAAACAGAATTATTTTTATTGTATCCGCATATCCAGTCGTTTCTTGCATAAATTTCTCTTATAAAAATCCTTTTATACGATTTTCCCCGGCTTGAACCACACTTTTCTATTAAAATATCGGGCAATGGCCGTCCTTCTTCTTTCAGTTTTAGTTTTTCTTCATAAGTAAAGAGAGAGAATTTTTTTACATTAATTAAATTATCCACCTCATTCATTGTTACACAATTATACAAAAACAAACACGACCATAACCTCCCGCTCATGCGTTTGGCGTCTTCTAAATAAATAAATGCGCCCGCAAACACGCAACGCTGAGCCTGCCTGTCCGGAATTGTACTGGAACTGCAAGTTTTGCAGCCCTATTTTTGCCTAGATTTCGCTATCTAAACCCATGAGCAAGTGCGGTGCGGGGCGAAGGAAGGGGTTCCTAGCCAAGCACAGATCTCGTTAGCCGCCCAGCTACGTTGTGTTGCAATTTAATGTTGAAATTTTAAATCTTGCGACAGAAATTTCAGATGCCTACCTGATTCCTAATGAGCTAGAGACCTAAAATTTGCTTGGTGACAACATAGTTCACATTTCATTGTAATAACAATTCAAAATGGCGGGTCCGAAATTGGGGACTTTCTTAATTTAAAACTGATTTGTTTCAAATAAATGAATTATAAGGTCACTCAAAAATTTGTTTGGTTAAAACACATGTAGTCGGCACACTAAGCTTTTTTAAAACTGGTTCAACGTACAGAGGAACCGTTAACATATAGTCAGGAAAAAAAATTTAAGGGGAGAGTGATAAAAATATTTTTTAAAAATGTACGTAATATGCAATTATTTTGTCCTATTTGTGTTGCTAATAAATTTTTTTCAACACACTTTTTTTATTGGATTTATCCCCCTGATCACCCTTAAGTACGGCCTTAAAGCTTGCTAATTATCATTTACGTATCAAAGTTGTTAATATGTGTTTAAACGTTACATAATCCCTATTTTATAGATTTTTTTCAAGTTGACGCTTAAAAACTGGGCGACAAAGTAAATGCCACTCAAATATTTTAAAAGTTTTTGCAAACATTAACTAAAAAAATGCTGGTTTTACTAATTTCACCCCAAATTTACTCTTCTATCTCTTTCAAGTGTATATTGAGAGTTTTGATACAAATCTGCCTATTACTTGTGATTAAAGAAAATAGTTATACCTAAACCTAACAAAAATAGTTATAAATAACATTTTCCGGCTCTCATAATACATAGTCATGAGATGTGATGGCACAGTAGTTATTTTATTTTTATATAAGATTTTTTTAGTTTTATTGTTTCCTTGTTTAATTACGAAAGTTGGCTTGTTTGGTTGTGTTTCATATTTTTACAATGCTTGGTATCTTTCTCGACAAATATAAGAAATATTTAAATTTAAAAAAACGGGGACCATATCCCCTGAAATTATACCCTATAAGAAATGTCTACCTTATTATTTGCACTTAAAAACCAGCTCAAAAATAAAAGATTTTAATTTGCAGATCAGAGACTATTAAAAATACTCTGCCAATATATGGGCCCTAAGCTCACACTAGGTACTATAGTTATAGTGTACGTGCGAGCTAATAAAACTAAAACCTGAAATATATCTTATTCAACTTCAGATCAAATTACCTTTTGTTTGATATAAACACACGCCATATTTTCATGTAAATTCTAATTTTTGAAATCTAGCCCCACCCTTTTTGAAGAAAAGAAAACTAAAATGTATTTTGTTTAACTCCATACTCAATTACCTTTCGTTTGATATCACACACGCCATATTTTCACATAAACTCTAATTTTCGAAATCTTCCCCCACCCTTTTATTTGGCTTGTGTTCGGTGGATTTTGTTCATTTTTAAATGGGACCATCTCGACCCAAGGCCCAGCCTAGGTAGCAAATTTCATTAAAATCGGCCTAGCGGTTTTTGAGTTATGCGCGTTGGTCGTTACAGACAGACATACACACAGACAGACAGACAGACAGACAGACAGGCAGACAGACAGACATACAGACAGACAGACAGACAGACGGCGCGACAAAAAAGTTTCAAAATCATCTGAAACGCAGTAATATAAAAAATTTTGAAATCGGAGCAACTTTTTTTTTCTCGAAAAAATTAGGATCACCATAGCTCACACTACTATAGTATAGTATATGTGTGAGCTAAAAGTTATTAACTAGGTATATCCTTGAAATTCCGCATAGTTATTTGTGGGTTAAAAAAAGAGATGACTGACATATTTATCACATGCCAAAAAAGACAGCTATCAAAGATAACCCACGGGTCAGGGCTATTAAGAAACCGCCCTTAGATGGTTAACAAAATTTTAGGATACCCTGTATATGTCGCGTCGATGCACGGCGACATTATTATTAATCTTATGAATCAAAAATATCTTTTACGCCCCATTAAAAACCCCGACCTCTTTTATTATTAAGTATATAAATTCAACCCTTCCTTTTATCGGTGGCGATTTCAATTTTCGGTTTTCTCAATTAGGTAGAGACTGGGGTCTCTCGGATTGTATGCTTATCAGGGACCGATCTTTCCAAGTGTGGCGAGAACAAAAAGGAAATATATCCATTTTAGATGTTTTTGCCACTTCCGGAACGGACACCACGTAGTGTAGACCGTGGACAGTGTGTATAAGCATGCACAGGCTCGTACTCGCTTTAAACTACTAATATTAGAGACTTGAAAATTTCAAAATAACACAACAACTTTATTTAAATAGTGCGAGATCTTAAACCTGCCAGATTTTAGATTATAAAAAAAACGGGAATTTTTTTTCCAGATCTCCAAGAAAAAGAAGAGTACAAAACACAAGCACTTTTTTAACCATAAGTAAGTGTATTGATAAAAAAAACTTATACATTTACAGACTTTTTCAGAATATTTCAGAAGTTTTCCAGAATATTCCCAGACTTTTGCTGAACATTTCCAGACATTTCCTTAACTTCTCCATACTATTCAAAAACATCTTAGACTTTTCGAAAATATTTCTAGACTTTCCAAGAACATTTACCGACGTTTCAGGTACATTTCCAGAGTGTTTCTGGAAATTTCTGCACTTCTTTAGATTTTTCGAGATCTTTTCAGGACATTTCAAGTTTACTTCCAGTCTGTTCCAGAAAATATCCAGACTTTTCCATAACATTATCTGACTTTTCCAGTACATTTCCACATTTTTTTAGAAAATGTCTAAAATTTTTTAGAATATGTGTCAACTTTTCGTGTCTATTTTAGACGTTTCCTAAACATTTACAAACTTTTCAAAAGCATTTTGAGGCGTCCTGAGTATTTTCAGACTTTTCCAGAACTTTTCCATACCTTTGCACAAAATTATTTTCACACTTAAATACGGTTACAGATACTTACTAACCGAACTTAATAGACCGAGTGTTATAAAGAAAATAATAAAATAAAATGTTTTGTAGTGCAAAAAATGTAACCAAGGGCATGAAAATGAACCAGTTCCTGGAACTAACCTTCTGCAGAACCAGAAAACTCCTGGAAAAAGACCTCTCGGAGGAGGAAGCAGACTGTCGGAGAAACCCAATTGCGCATCGCGAGGTCTTCAGACCTTAAAAATTAGGAAAACACACACCAAAAGTCTTTAAAACCTAACAAAGCTTCAAAAAACCTAGATCGTTAGCCATTTGCGTTTCCTGAAAAGTCGTATTTTTTTAGTTAGATTTTTGTAATTTTGACAGTGCGATAATAATACTAATTTTTTTGTGTAGCGTTAAGTTCGACCCTGTAGTCTCCTTTATAAACCACTTCGGACATTCTATTAGCATCCCTACAATCTAGATCGGTGTTCTTGTGTAGCTGAAATGAGAAGCTGTGTGCCGTGGCTGACCCTTAAATACGGCGTAGCTGAGAGAGCTGCTTGACCGCTGGGCTTGCCCGCACATTATTATTCTTTCCAGGGATGACTCGGAATATTTTAGATCCAGGATACTTGCTAACTTGTTCTAAATCATTGATATACCTAGATAATAAGATAAGGTATTTAATTAACGTGGGATTTAAAAAAAAAATCGTAATCAGGGCTGTTTATTTTTACCTTCCTAGCCCGTGTAGCAATGGCTAGAGAATTATTTTCGAGGAAATTTTTTTTTTGAGATAACGCCAAAAATGTGTTATTTGGATGTATTTTGACCTATCCTAACAATATCGTTGTGATGTCTGCCTGTGTACCTGTGTGTCTGTGTGTGTGTATATTATTTCTGTCTGTAACACAATAGCTCCTAAACCGCAGAACCAATTTTCATAAAATTTTCAGGTAAAATAGTGTTCGGCCCTCTTACGAGCTGATTAGATTTTGGTCAAAATCCATTAATGCTAATGACAGTTTTTTGACAATTAAAAACTTAAAAAATTGCAAACTTTTTAAGGGAGCATCGTATCAATACACTGTCTTCGGAATCTAGTAGACTATATTTTGCTCAATATAAATAATATTATATCCAAAAATTTTGTAGAAGCTTTAGTTTCTGAAATATTTACAAAAAACTGTTTTCAAACCACCGAACAAACTAATTCTAAATATATTAAATATTATCTGTAGCTATTGTACTATAAAGGCATATTTTTATTTTTTAACTTATATTAAATATACCTAGAAATTAAGTAAACTATTCAGTCAATGAATGGGGATTAGGGGGTTGTAGAGTGCATGGAGGGGGGGAGAATTTTTATCTTCAGGAATGTATTTGGAGCAGTTAGGAGGTAAACATACTAAAAGTCCCCACTCCTAGCCCACCCGCTTCAGTGGCGTAGGGGGGTAAAAAGGTGCATTTTTTCGGTTTTGTGCCTATAACTCGATTACGGTGTGTTTTACAAAAAAAAATGTTCTATTAAAAAATAAAGTGCAATAAATTCCCTACAAAATCGTGTTTTTAACTTTATTCTTGCCGTAACAGATGCTGAGATATGATCTACCGAAAAACGGTAATTTTTGAAAAACATATTATTGCTCTATATTTTTTTAAATTTGTTATCATAAAATTTAAAAGCCGATCAATTTTCTTTAAAAATCTGTAATTTTTACCAATCTACCTTCAACTTATCACAAGATACAGCAAATTGAAATTTTTAATAAAATTTCTCAAAATTTAGAAATATTACAAAAACTTTCCTATTGGCTTTTTGTATTATTTAAAAGTAACACAGTTTATAAAATAAACTGAATATAATTTTTTTACACAAAAATATGCTTAAAGACAGGGGCGAGAAAAGATAAAAGTTAGGGTAATGTTAACTGTAAAGTTGAAGAAAATAAACTTGTTTTTCTCCAGGGTGGTGTGGTAAGAGGGTAATTGTTTAAACGGAACATGCTGTTTTTTGACGATTTTTTTGAATATTATCTTTTGTAGTTTTCGAGATATTTTCAATTTTATTTTCAAGATAATTCCAAGTTCAAGGTGAAAAACATTGATATATACGACATGGGTAAAAAAGTAAGTTAAATCAGGTTTGTTGCAAGATAAATTACTATCCCAGTTTTTATGTAATCTTTCTACGACATAATGTAAATTTAAGATCAGGGGGCAAAAACTCAATCTGTAAGTTCAGGAAAGTACACTGCAATTCAAAACTCAATACAAAATATATGCAGTGTATCTGTAATTGGGAAAGATATAGATCTCGCGGTAATCCTTGTTAAAAATACTTCACCAGACCTTAATATTTTGTTTATAAAACCTGGCAGAGGAAAAGTGAAAACCCATATATAATCCACCCACGAAATGCAGCAGCTAGAACTAACAGAAATATTGTTCCTGCATGCTTTTACTGGTTGCGATTCAACATTGGCAGCATTTCGAAGGGGTTTGGATTTATAAAGCTTTATCCAAAACACCGTGAAATCCAAAAATCAGCAAAAGTATTTCACAATCCCAGCTCCTTGCATACTGATGTATATTTAGGCATGGTATAATTTCCCAGTAAATGCGTACAGATTTCGGTTATATTTAAAATCGGGACAAGTGTTAAATCTGATCTATCATAACTTCTCCGAAGTCAGATAGCAACCAAACAACATTCGTATAAAACATATCAAGTACAGCTTTGATTTGAAAATCAGCTAGTTCAAGTCTTCAACCAAGTTCCTGTGGCACCAAAAGAAATTTTGGACATGATTTTTTGTAGATGCGGAACCGACTGCAGTAGCACCAAATGTAGCTGCAAAAAGATGTGTTGAATTGTACCCATTAGTGCCACAATTAACAGGGTAATTGTTTTTATGTGTGCGTTTCAATTAATCACAATGAAGACGACGAAAACATGGAATGCCTTTCTACACCGATTCTACCGAATAATGACCTTGAATTTACAAATGTGATAAACTTAACTTAAAAGCTTTTACTACGTACAGCGTGTCCCATTTTCGATGGGATTAAATGGGAAACTCGGTTATTATTAAAGATATCGATTTTCTGATTGCACCTTACCGTGCTCTTTTTTGGAGCCCTTAAAAATGGTGTAATCAAATTTTTGCTATACCCCGTGGTTTCGCTAATACGGGGAGTTTTTGAAAAAATTGCATTTTAATTAATTCCTTGTATCTCGCTTATTTTGCAAGATATTTTTATTCCGTAAAAACCTTTCTATGGCAACCTTTTTAGAGCAAAATAATGACGTCGGCAATTTTGTAAAATATTGTTTAGTTTTTGAGATATGGTATTTATCATAAAAAATTAAATACGGACCTGGATTTTTTTATTATTACTTTGATTGGTTCTATGCTATTATTGCCTCAAAATGATAAAACTTTAATATTTTTTTGATTTAAGGTTAAAAAAAACTATTTAATATTTGAAAAAAAAATATAGGAAATTTCCAACGTAATTATAAATTAAAAATTGCAAGACACACTAGTTGAACGATTTTTAGTTTATCTGTTTTGCAATGATAATTAAAAGATTTATAAATAAACTAAAAAACGTTAAAAAGTTACAAAAATAATATCACTAATTATTTGATGGTAGCACAGCAGGTCGTGAAATTTACAAAACAAAAGCGTGGAATTGACATTGTCATTTTAGTTGTCATGTTTGTGAATGGCTTACAATTATTTTAAACTGGCTAGAAATCGACCATATCCAGATTTTGAAAAATGTGATAAGTTTGACTGCTTCATTCAAGCAACAAAATCCCAATATTTAAATGGCAGAAATATTTTTATGCAAAATACGTTAAGAAAAATTACTCAAAAATGCCAACAATGTCTTACACATAACGGTAATCAGAAAAATTAGTTATTTTTTATAATTTGTTTTTTTTTGTACTTTTCGTAGACTTTGTTTCAAATAAATCTGTAAATTAACGTAAAACCATTTTAATATGCTAAGTATCAAAACAGTTAAACTAAAAATTGTTTGACTAGCAATTTTTAATTTATATTCATGTTGGAAATATCCAGGTTCGGACTAATTTTTTTTTTAACATTAAATATTTTTTTTTACCTTAAAACAAAATTTTTTTCAATTTTTATTATTTTATGATAATACTAGCATGAAAGCAATCAAAATAGTAATAAAAAAAATCCAGGTCCGTATTTAATTTTTTTATGATAAATACCATATCTCAAAAACTAAACAATATTTTTAAAAGTTGACAACGTCATTATTTTTTCCTAAAAAAGTTGCAATGAAAAGGTTTTTACAGAATAAAAATATCTTGCAAAATAAGCGAGATACAAGGGATTATTAAAAATACAATTTTTTCAAAAACTCCCTGTATTAGCGAAACTACGGGGTATAGCAAAAATCTGATTACGCCATTTTTAAGGACTCAAAAAAAGAGCACGGTAAGGTGCAATCAGAAAATCAATATCTTTAATAATAACCGAGTTTCCCATTTAATCCCATCGAAAATGGGACACGCTACATTAGTGGACTTATAGGGCTAAAAAAAAATTCGACGATACCAAATATATCTATTTTTGTACCCCAAAACTCAGCTATAACTTTTTGTGCCTGAAGATGTATAAGTTTTTTATGCTCCATATGAAATATAAATATTAATTTGTACGCATGACCGATCCAATCTATTAGGAATTATTTTTAAAAGTCTAATTGCTTAATCGATACAAAAAATGTTATAAAACCTTGTCCTGAATCAATAGTCCAAGTATAGTCTTAGTGCCCTATCCAATTTTTAAGCTGGTTCAGTAATGTCAACCCTTAATAATAATAATATCTACTTATTTTTTTAAGTACCTCTATCAGGGTGCTATTAAAAGTCTGTAGCTTGTCCAAAAGCTTATTCTGATGATGAAGAAGAATGATGGTAAAAGCAATTATAATTTTTTTTGTGGAAAATCACAAATATGAATATAAACCTAATACGTCTGTAACTTTGAATTTATGAGCACAAATTAGTAAATAAATAAATACATATTTTTAAATTGAATGCTTTACATTGTTATTTTGAATGTATATCTTTTAAAATTTAAAATAAAATTGTTAGATGTACAAGTTTAAGAAAAAAGATGTGCCAACAAGTTTTTTTTCAAAAAATACTGGTTTTGGTGGGCACTATCTCAGAATCTGTTACAATTAAAGGTAAGGTTGGTATAACCGTTTTATGGGGAATTTAATCCTCTTTCATTTTTAATAGATTATTTTTTTTAATCGTGTTATAGGCACAAAACCGAAAAAATGTACCTTTTCACCCCCCTACGCCACTGAAGCGGGAGGGCTAGGAGTGGGGACTTTTAGTATGTTAACGTCCTAACTACTCTTAACATATTCCCGGAGAGAAAAATTCTTCAGCACATTTCTCTTCAAAATCGTGGTTGTTGTTATTCTGAGTCAGCGCAGTGGTGACCTGTCACGCTGTTGTGTTTAATAAGCATAACGAACGTGTGAACGTAACCACTAAAATAGCCACTTATAGGCCTTTTAACCTCTCTAATACCTCAAACACTACAAACCACGACCACCTAAGCCACAAACACACAAGAGAACACAAAAGATAAATGCAGGTCTATTTCCAACTTAAGAGGTTCATAGAAACTACATTTTTTTTTTAATTCCGTGTACAACCGAAAACCGTTCAGAGGACAATGTAGATTTCGTTGAGAGCTTTAAATTTTAGCCCCTGGCTTTATTAATAGCCTGTGTTTATTTGGAACAAGTACCTTATTTCTTTTTTTATAAACATCACTTTTGCTGTACACTATCTGACTAAAAGTTAGAGAAGAGAATCCATATGAAATCCCTCGAAAAAAACGAATAATTTTCTTTGGTTGCCCTGGGCATCAAAATATACGAAACCTAGCTCTGGTCCCGCACTGGTCCTCTTGCGGAGGCCCTTATCTTGACCGCTGGCTATTAAAGTCGTCTCTCGAAATTTTAATGTGTGTAAAATACTGCTTGACACTTTACTTGAGTGTCGACTTTACTGACTTTACACCCTTAACTTAGGGGAGCGAGGCTTTTGTCTGTTGGTGGTTAAACCTTCCAAAGTTAGGTCAAGCTTAACTGATCAAAAATAGTAAAATTTCGCCCTCATTTTGAAAATAGTGGTTTTCATGGTTCCGGTGGATCTGGTTAAAGGCACCTAAATACATACGTAAAGTATTGCTGGCAATCTCAAAAGTGAGCCCCAATAGACCCACTGGTGGACGCAGTAGAGGGGCTGCAGGGCCCACTCACATATGAATCATCATCATTGAGACTGGCATTCAAAAAATTAACAAAAGTGCAAATATGTAAGCAAGTTTAATTAAAATTATGTCTAATCTGGATTAGAACCTCGAATCTCAATTTGCGCAATATTACACACAAAAAACTCTGCATTAGCGTGAATGGGAGTTACCATTCATATTCCTAAATGACAGGTATGATTGATGGTTACAAAAACAATGACACGTAACAACATTGAATCAATAACAGGTGCTATTGACTCAATAACTAGCTTCTTTTGATTTCTTATTCAATCACTTCTTGCCATTTAGTGTATTATACACCTGGTTTTGTTGGCAAACTGTAATTGTAATGTAAATTTAAAAATTTACGCCATTTCTTAAATAAAATTACACTCCGTAAATTCAAAACGTGTTTTTGTCTTAAACAAGTAATTGAGAAAAGGAGTGCCAGAAATATAAAGACTTAAACAATAGTGAAAAGCACGCTGTTGTTTGGAATAGAGGCTTGTCGCGTAACAAAAAAATTCATAACAAAAATGAAAGTGTCGAAATGGATGCAATAAGCAGATCAATGAGAATATCTAGAACACATCATATAAGAACAACTGATATGGTACGGCCATGTACAAGGGATGAACGACGAAGGATTACCAAAGTAGGTTCTAGAATGGCAACCAATAGGGCGCAGAAAAAGAAGGCATCCTAAACTAGAATGGCAACAGTCAATACAAAGATTAATGAGTCAAAAAAACCTAACAGAAGATGATTGTCAGGATCGAAGCAGGTGGAGAATAGGCGTCGGACAACGTAGAAAAACGTTTTAAACCGACATAATAGTACTAAATTAAAACTACCTCACTATTAAATTATTTGAAAATACCACCCAAATCTTTTTGAACGAACTTTGATCGAACTTTGGTAGTCAAATTTAAAGCCCAACTTTTTAAACTCGAGAAAATTTTAATCTTCAAATACTTGAAATTCCAACTTTAAAACTTTTTCGCAGAGACAAAAACAATCGAGAGCTAGCTCGCAGCGTTGCAGCAGCGCGCCAGAAATAAAACGACGAAAAAACTTCGAGGCATCAGGCACGAATCAAGCTTAAAATTTAAAAATTCTTCTTTACGCTGACATTTCTGTTGGTATAACGAGTTTTAAATTAAAATAAATATCTAACAAAACAATAAGAAATAACCAAAATACAGCCTAACTACTGTCTTCTTAGCTTGCACGATATTCCAAAACAAATTCAACTAGAGTTCAATCTCTTTATTTTTCTTGATTGAAAGCCTGCCATTTCTTTGCTCTTTTCGATTCTTGTCGGAGTTTGTTCCCTTTCTAATTCATTGTTGGTAATTTCTGCTTCCATTAGGTATTTAAACTTTTTGATTTCCACATTGGTAATAATCAGTAACTGGACCCTAACCTCTATATTAAGAGCCAAGCATTCGGTTTTCTTACTTTTCTGACTTGCAAAATCCATTTTCCAATTATGTATCATAGAGATTTGATCAGCAACTTCATGATCATCGGTATAGGCATAACTAAAGTAGTTTTCATTAGTTTAAAGCACCTATTTTTATATTTCCTGCAGTATTCGTTCATCTCTTAAGCCGCGTCCAGATCAATAAAATTGTGTATTGAATTCGACAAAAATATTTAAATATTTGCGCCGCAATTTGCGTGTTTTTTTGTGCCGCGCACAGTCCACATCTATAAATATTTTGACGAACACGAACAAATTTGCGTCAAATACAACGCACAACATACAAATTTATTGATCTGGACGCGGCTTTAGGACTTCGTTAGTATGTCAGATCTTAAAGGTTCTCTTAGAATATCATCATTGTGGGTAAAAGTGACTAACTAATTAAAAGAGCTGTGACGGATTTTTAGACATTTATTTGACAAAGACTTTTACTAAAAACAATAACTTAGCTACCCTGTTGACTTTATCTCTTCCAGGTATTAATTCAATTATTTTACCTATTGGCCAATTAATTATTTTCTTATCATCTGAACCAATAAGGAGGACTGTATCATTTAATTTAAGATCTGTAGATTTTTTGGACTTTTCTTCAATTAGTCCTAAATATCCCTTTCTAAATCTTAAAAAACTTCTTATCTGCTGCAAATCTCTGAAATATTGTTGAAGGATTGTTGTTTCATTCTGGTCTAGATTGGGCGTTTCGTTTGATGGTATACTTTGCAAAAGCTTAGCAGGAGTTAAAGGGCTTAAACTTTCGGACTGCTCTTCATGATAAGCTAAAGGTCTTCTATTGACTATGGATTCTATTTCACAAAGTACTAAAGTTGTGAAGAATTTTTAGAAATTTATTTTACAAAGACATCTACAAAATGTGTCTTTAACTAAAAACAATAACTGGTCGCATTTAAAATCTTATATACAATGTCGCATTCGTTACAAGATGTAGGAATCTGTTCAAAATGTTATCTATTTTCCAATTAAAACTCTTCATAGTGCTTGTCTCCTCCTTTCCATATCGCTTATTTTTGATAAGTTTTAATTTAGTTTTTACATCTTCACCATGCTTGCCTTTACCTAAGCAATTTTTTATAGTTGATGGTAGTACACAAAAAATTACTCCGTCTTGAGATGGAGGGTTGAAAATTGACCGGAAAAAAGGACGTACAGCAAAAGGAAAAGAATCGGCTAAAAGTTTTAAGACCATTAAAGTTCCTGCACAGAGAGCGAATAAGAAAAACAAATTCTCTGATAATTTGAATATGTGCCTCTTGGAAGGAAGTAAATCTTGGCTACAAGATGTTTTTATCGGGCCAAAAGTCTTTTCCTTAAGTTACGGTGAAAATACCGTCGCTGTTTTTTGCCATTACCAAAATACAAGCCGTAAAATTATTGTATATCGCCTGTAAAAAAGAAGGAAATAAGGTTTTCTGCAAGTATAGGAACATGTGGAGTTTTTTGGTGCGTCTATTTAATAAACAAATTATTGTCTATATAAAAAAAATCTGGCGAAGTTCTTTTTGGGATTATCCCTGTCTTTAAAGGGGTTTTATGCGCCTGACCCTTATTTGAAGTGGCCGGTAAGGTATTTTTGAGTAGAATTGAATTGAATTTCAAAACAGTACCCATAATCCCTAAAACTTGAACATGAAATAATTTGTAGATAAATATGACATCACTTTTCTATATTGAGGCTTGACCACTAATTAGTCCCGAAACAAAGACGTCTTTGGTGTCTCCCTTGCTGTGGCAAAAAGAAAGCGGAAGAAGGACTGCGCCAGGGTGAGGGCAAAAACCAACCCCGTAGATGCATGTAGATTAAAATACGCTGCCGTGGTTTTAAACGGCAAACCGCTGTCAGAAGGGGGGAGAGAACGGGTAAAATAGGGGAGCATATTTCTTATTTTAAAAACTCTTAAATTTTTTCTTCAATTTCCTCACTAATGCTTTGTTAAAATTGTTTATGACATTATTCTTAATAATACCTACACAGTGGGAAAGAAGAATTATGGAAATCAGTCGGATGGTTTGGTCGAGTTAATACCCTGAGAGTTTCTCGTTACACACATGCATAGATAGCAGTTTTCCGAAAATTTATGTATGGTCTTTGGTGGCTTAATGAGAGAGCGTTTGCGTACAGAGCAAAAGATTCCGAGTTCGAGTCCCGGCCGGTTTTTCTTTCTTTAATTTCACTTGTTGTTTATGGTTTTAGGTCCTTGCATTATTTTGCAATTTGGTATTTAAAAATACCTATTCCATTGAATTGAACGAATGAATTAAGAACGTAGGGTAGGGTAGGAGGGTGGTTACTAATATAAAATTTTTGAAAAAGGCAAAGTTCTTGACACTAAAGAATTTTGGGAAGATCGTGCATTTTATTTGATTTATTTCTAAGATATTTTACTGTAAAATGACAATGACAAATTATTTGAATTAAAATACAGTCGAACCTCTATAACAACCAATCTATAAGGGACAACCAAAACAGTTCAAGTTATGGAGAGTTCGAGTTATAGAAATTCAAATTAAAGAGGTTAAAATACATACAAAAAGTGCAGGGACCACTTAAAAGGTTCGAGTTATAGAGAGGTTCGAGTTATAGAGATTCGAGTTAGAGAGGTTCGACTGTATATATATTCTCATGTATTTCAAAAGTATACGTTTCAAAACCTTGGGTACAGTTGTAACTTATCCAAACTTTTATTCTATAAACAAACTTCAGCTATTATAACTATTAAAACTGTTACAAAAAAGCTCGAATTAGATGCAGAAAAAAAAATTATTGTGTGTGCTTAAGACCACACCGCAAAAGTGTAAACTTCAACAAGGCGAAATTAATAATACTGGCCTTCATCTGCATCATCATATCGCTCGCTGAATGTTCCTCTCACAGTCGACTCGACCCGACTTCACCCGAATGAGCATTAAATAGCCGAGCCTGATGGCTCAGTGCAATTCAGTACCCACAAAAACTGCTAAACGCGCCTAAAGAAGTTTACACTTCAAAAAAATTATAAAGCTTAGTATGAGACTTGAATAACGAATTAAGAGCGACGGTGTAAAAAAATGGATTTAAAAAATTTCGAACATTTTTACAACACAGAGGTAAGCGTATTTTTTCTAAATATCTCAGAAACTAAAACTTTTTTAAATTAAACTACATAATTAAGGAAAAAATATTTGGCCCATCTGAATGTTACGTTTGTACCATACCAGGAATATTTTCTTGATTGTACAAAATATTAAAACCATAACCTCAACATAATAATTATAAAATGTTACCAAAAATCTGAAATATCTAATAAACATATTCTGTTTATGACTGAAGACATTCTGAATATACCTTCGTAACTTTTAATTATGTCAAATAAAAGGGGTCCAAGTCTTTTAAATGTCCAAGCCTTTTAAATATTTTTTGGTGCTTTCAATCTGGGATCAAATAATCTTTTATTTACTATTAGCCAAGCATTTATAGATGCTTTTAACCCTATGGAATTGTAGTGGAAAGTTATTGAAAAACAAAACCAATGATAATTAATTTTCCGTATCACGTTTTCATGAATGCTCGTCAGTTTTGTAAATATGTGTTTTAGTTGAGGTTTTTGTTTAAAAGGTTTATCAAATTTCATTGCAGGGAAGTCAGGAATTTTGTTAAAATTTACAGCAGGATTTTCTAAAGAACTCTCTTTGTCTTTATTAAAGAATTTGATTATAGGTCCTTTTACAAGATTCGACTACTTATTCTGACAAAGTTTTAGCAGAAATGCAATTTTTGACAATTTTATGTAAAAAAAATAAATTAATACATTAGTCCCAAACTTAAACTTAGACCTAGTATCACTAGTGTCTAATTATTATATTATATTATATATTATTATTATTATATATAAGTCTTTAATTATTTATGTCAGAGGTTCAAAATCACTCAAGAGGTTTATTATAGTTCATAGTATTGTTTTGTGTCAATATTAATAATAAAATGAAACTTCTATGTTTCTAAAACAAACGGTACAATAATGAATATTTTAGTAAATGTGGATGAACAAATATTGATTCTAAAGCAGACAATATTATTGTTGAAAATTGTCAGGGAAATATAAAAGTAAAAATAGCCTTGGGTTTCTGGGCGGGTGGTATTTACTTGGGCGCTGAAAATATTTCTTTATTAATAAGTATCAAATAATATAATAGAATAAACTAGTTAACAGGCACAATGTCTTCTTTTACAAACTATACATTTTACCACTAAAACCACTAATGAGTTGCAATATGCTGTTAATGCTTAGATTTGAGAAAACTGCATTTTGAAATAATACCTATACGAACAAACATACTTTAATAAATTTTTAAATAACAAGATCCAATTTTGAAATTTCAAATCTTAGAAAATATCTATGCATTTTATTAAAAAACTAACACCATTATTTACTAAAGGGTCTACAGTGCTAAGTGCTACAACCCTAGGTCTGCAAGTCTAGATTTTGGTTGAAGGTTTAACTTAATTGTCCCGTCAATGCAATGATTTTTATTATATAAATTATTTATAAATACCTTGCTGGGTCATCTTTTCTCGTTGTAACAAAGAAATTATTTCCACACAAAGGTTAGAAATAAATAAAAATAATATAATATTTTTATTTAAAAATGGTAGTCATTTTTTAAACCTCCAAACGTCACTAGGAAATATCAAATAAAAACAGTGTACGTCAGGCAGCTGTATATTTTACATGTTAATTTTTTAGATAAGTTAGCGATGATTAAACCGATGTTCGATTGTTTTAATGGATGTATAACTGAAAACGGATCCTAATAAATCTTGTGCTTTTTACGATATTTAAATATTGATACGGATTTAATACGGTAATGCATCTACAGATATAGTTTTAAGTTATTTATGTATTGTTTAGGTTTGAAAATTTTTGTATATGAGTTTTTTTTATCAATAATGGATGAGATGAAACTCACTGAGAAATGCTTACTATCATATTACACATTAGGGTGAACCAAATCTTTGCAGTTAGTCGACCAGTGAGTATTAAAAAAATATACTTAAACCGATCCGTTCATATCATCGCATGCATATTTCAAAATAATTGAAGACGACTTTTAACCAATTATTGAATTAAAATTTATTGTTCCCAATTGACTACCGAAGGTGAAAAAAAGCTCCCTTTTCGTGACGAGGCGGAGGAGTAACGTCGCCTATGGGGAAATTACATTTTCTTATCGACTAATACATTAGACCGATATCGAATCAAATAATGTTTTAAAACAAACATCTATTTTAAAATCGAAAAATCATTTCACGACTTTATTTAAATTCAAGATCTGACTTTTATTACAAAAAAAAGAAATAAACAAATATGTTCATAACGCGTTATATTTTCGATTCAGCCCAGATTCACCTACACGGTAAAAAAAATGCCTTAGATCAAAGCAAATTGCTTTGAAGTCAAATAATTTGTGCTTTCCTATTCACTAAAAGAATATTTTCTTGATATAGCACAAAAAATGTCTTGCCTTTTATTTTAATGTGAAACAAAAATTGTTTTATAATACATTGGAACTGAATTAATCTAAGGCACCGTTTTCTCTGGAGGCAAAATATTACTTATACGAAGACAATTTGCTTTGTTACAAGACAATTAAAGAAGAAAAATAAAGTCTCATTTTAAGACTAAACGCTGCACTAAAAAGAAATATTTTAATTCAAACCAAATGTTTTGAGGTAAAACAATTTATTAAAGAAAAGAACGTATTTTCGTTGTAGACAAAAAATTTTACCGTGTAGTATTATCAATATAATGCTAATAAAGCAGCATTGAAAACTTTTTTCTGGTATGGTATGCAAAAATCATTAAAATCGGTTAAGCCAATCCATATTTGAAATTGAACCTATAATTAAACACACTTCTAATTTTGTTGTTTTTTTTTATTTTAGCCTATCGGGGTACAAAAGAAATCAGCATAAACGGTATGTCACTTTTAGATAGTTTTTTGTTCGCTGTTTTTGATTAAATTTAAGTTTTGTCACATATTCTTGAAATAATTCGAATAACAAATTACCGCATTGTAATTTTTTGAATAACTGGGTTGTGCTTCACCGATTAAAAATGATCCATGACGGATCTGACACCTTCCTAGCCCACTGGCACACTCCAAGTGAACTCCACGCTATAACAGTTTTTTTTTTAAATATCTCAGAAACGAAAGCTTTTACAAAGTCTTTGGTTATAACACAAATTATTGAGAAAAATGTGTTCTACTATAATCCAAAAATCACATACTGATGCGATGCTTCGTTAAAAAGGGAGCATATTTTCAATTTTTAAACTGTCATTTGGCATTAATGGATTTTGACCAAAATCTAATCAGTGACAACATCGAGCACTTTTTTCATAAAAATCTCATGAAAATCGGTTCAGCGGTTTAAGCCATAGACACACACACACACACACACACACACAGACAGACATCACGATGACTGCTAAGATAGGTCAAAATACACTCAAATAACAAATTTTCGGTGTTATCTCAAAATAAAAAATTTCTTCCAAAATAATAGGGATTTTTGCATGTCCCAAATTTTCACTTATCTTCTATTTGAGGCATGTGCAGTTACCTGGTTTGAACCTTATCCTTTACTAAACGATAGTGTTTGACCTTACTTGTGTTCCAATAACGCAGGCCACTACTTCCTTTATTTAGAGATAGTGTTGCCTCGCATATAACGTTATGTCAAAATAAATGTAAATTTAAAATATTTTTGATACCAGACAATTATTTCAAGAGCTACCAATGCAGGGTAATCCGCAGATTTAATTTTATGCCAGTTATTGAAAATTATTTTTTATAAAAACTGGTAGGTATGTGTTGTTTGGCAACAGTGTTCACCAACTAACCACAAGTTATCAATGTTCTATAAAATGCGTAAAATAAATAAGAACTACACAGTAAACCCAGACCTAATCTTAAATTTTCCTGCCAGTTTTTCATTGGTATTAGTACTCTTTCAGTTTTTTCCTAGTTGTTTTCGGAACTTTTTAATTAATTTGGCCTACAGAACGCAAAACAGCATTATAAAGGATAAAGGATAAAAAATTGTGTTTGCAAAAGGTCAAAATTGGGCTTCTAAATATCACGTGACATCTGTCATTTAATGTCGCATTTACAAAGGATAAAGTTAGTTAAAGGAGGGCGTGCAAAATACCTTACTATTTTGCTTCAAAATGGAAAATGGATGCCAGAAGTTTATTTAGCTTATCAGTTGAACATATTTGTGCGCCTGTTGTTCTGTCTTAGTCTAAGTGTTTAGCTACGGTGGAAAATAAGATAAATCTTCATCTACAATATAGTACCTCGGTTTCAAAACGTTCGCTGCCAACTCAATCTATAAGATATAACCATGGTCTATAAAGGCACGTAAATAAGGGGGGGGGGGGATGAAGGGACAGTCAGAGACATAGATTACCCCTACCTTTCTGCGCTAACGTTGAGATTTTTTGTGCGACCATTTTTACATTAAAAGTGAACTTTGCGTATTGCATATAATAAGCGTGTAAGCGTTTTGAAATAAAACTTTTATGGGAAAAGTATTTAATATTTTTTGATAAAACTTTTGACGTTTAATTAAGAAAATATTTTCTTCCTTTGGATATTAGTACGTGAGTAGCCCGCTTTGAAGGTAGTTTTGAGTTTCTTGGTGATTTTTAGTTTTAACCGGTTTTATCATACAAAGACTACAAGCAGCGGTACCTAAATTCTTGTCTGTGATTTTTAAACAAATCAAACCCATTTCCTTTTATTATAATCTGGTCAGACGAGGTCTCGTCAACGTTGTATTTTTTCTGTCGACTTTTATTATGAACACATTAAAATGAATAATTCTTCGAAGAAATCTTGTCGTGGACAAATTACCGAAACCAATCGTCTTTGAAAAGGCTCTTTCAAAAAGGACCAAAGTGGTTCCTTTTACACCTGTAGACTACCGAAATATTTTTTTCAAACATTACTGAAGGATTAAATTGAGCTATCGTTTATTTTTTTAAATTAATTATTTTTACTCACATTTGTATGTACAGTCAGGGACTTTTTAAATTGCCGTTGTATCTTTTTTCTGTCAAAATTGATCATTTAAAGACATCAAAAAAAATAAATTTTTAAATATGTATGTATACAGACAGCGGTAAGGTTAACAATTATTTTGTTTTGGTTCAAACTACTTTTCCGAATTTCAAATAGGAATATTATTTTTTTCGAGGGCGGCAATTTAAAAAGTCATTGACTGTACCTATGGCATGTAGCATGTAGAAAAAAAATTGAAACAAAGATAGATCAAGGGACGATTTAGTAAGAAGTACTTTTTTCAAAAAGGATTTTTGACGGTCAAACTTTCATGCATATAAAAAAAAATTATCTCAAATTTTGAAAACATCTTTTCAAATCACAGGATTCAATGGTCTGAAGCTAAAGTTTTGCATAAGGAGTCACACTGGCGAAAAGGAAAGTTTATTGAAGCTTCATTTATAAGTCAACCAAGCACGGACATGCCAAATATATGGAAATCACTGCTTAAGGAAAACAAATTTCAAATCTAGATTGTCATTTGTTTCAACAAGAATCTTTACATACAAGACATTTATTTGCTAAAATAGGATAGGCTCAGTATCTTAGATCAAATTTCTCTTACAAATTCCACCCTAAAATAAGTACAAATGCAACTGGGCTTTAAATATTGGCTTGTTTAGTTTAATTTTATTTGGTAGTCTTTAAATATTTTAGGTTCAGTTATAGGATTATTATACTTGTATTTATGAAAATTCAGCTTGTAACTTATCACTTAAAAATAGACCGGTGTACTGTGGACTATATAATTAGAATCATTTAATTGGTTTCTTTTTTACCATAAACATAAAAAGCTTTATCCGGAAGCGTGGATTTTTTTGAAGGGTAGAGGGGTAATTGTAATCACTTCCTCCCCTGGATTCCAAATCCAACATAAGCCAACGTTATATCTAATCTCCTTTATTTGGCTAGTAAAATCCAGAAATTTCGGAAGGAAAACACAAGTTTTTACAAAAATTTCGCTTGTGGCGCTTAAATTCGTTCATTTTGCTTTATTGTTATTAAAATTTCTACGACACACACTAGAAGAAACATAATATGAACAGTAAATTAATAATTAACTCCCTCTGGAAAAAAAATGTTATGAAATAATTATTCCTCCCCCCTAAGATTTTTACCCAGGTCCGCCCTTGGTTATCAGAAATTTGATCTTTTTCCATGTCACTTTACTACAGATATTTGAATTAATTTGTCATCAAAGAATATACGCCCTTAAATCAAATTTTACCGTCTGATGTTTCAAAAATCAAATCAGGAAGGGAGGATGGCTGCAAAAGTAAACTTTTTCCTTCATCTGAAGGGCTGGTCCTGCGGAGAAAAGACGAAACTTATATTAAACTCTACCTGGGTGACAGATGTCGCCTCCGTAGTTTATCACTCACCAATAGGAAGCGCGTCAAACTTTATTAATAATTTCCCGAGTGTTTTATTCATATTGCACGCTCCATATTGTACGCTATTGAAGAAATATTCTGGGGAGCGTTCATTTTTTTACAACTTGGAGCACATACAATATCTGAGGGCACGGCAGTGTCACCAAGTTCAAAACATTGAAACACTTCAGCTACGAATCTAAAACTTTGCACAGTCGTAGATCTCCATAGACTTAACAACTCCTCCAAGTTTTATGGACTTCCATAAAGTCGCTACGAAATTTCAAAAAACGTCGAAATTGCCACTCACTCATGTATAGATCATCAAAATTCTACTGTACTTCCAGACATGCTACAAAGCTGAAATTTGGCAGACTAATAGAAATTATGACTAAACCCCTGGAAAAAAATGAAAACACCCGAAAATTCTAATTTTCTCCCTTCCCCTATACATATAAAGTTATGTAAAAGTAACATTGCCCACATCCAGAAATGCTAGAGAGCTGAGCTTTTGCTGACTGATAGGAACTATGATAAAACTATAGGAAAAAAATTCAAAACGCCAAAGGAAGGCCGATAGTAACTTTGATAAAGCTATAGAAAGAAATTAAAACACCCCAAAATTCTAATTTACTTCCCTCCCCTATAAATGTAAAGTTATGTAAAATTAACACTGCCCACTTCCAGAAACGCTAGAGAGCTGAGCTTTGGAAGACTAATAGGAACTATGATAAAACATTTTAAAAAGATGAATTTAGTTTGCTCCCCCATAAATGAAAACCTCAAATTTTTTTTATGAGACTTTGCAAAAGTTTTGAAGAATATTCCGCATATTTTACTACTTTAAAACTTAAATATTATCCAAATCCTTTAAAAAAGGAGTGAAATCATAACAAAAACATTTCATGTAAAAAAAAGCCAAGTACGCGAAAGTGGTATTCCGTAAAAAGAATTGAGATAAAATAAAGCAAAGTTCTCCAATACAAATTTCAAAATAAAAGGTTTTTACTAGTTTAGAAATGTTTTTCGAAACTTGGCTATTACGGCTGCAAATGACTCTCAGACACAGTGCTAAATTGAACATAAACATTGAACATAGCAAAGTTTAAAAAAACATTTCTAAACTGGTAAGATCCTTTCGTTTTGAAATTTGTATTGGAGAACTTGGCTTTATTTTATCTCAATTCTTTTTACTGAATACCACTTTCGCGTACTTGACTTTTTTTTACATAAAATGTTTTTGTTATCATTCCTTTTTTTTACAGTTTTTATAAAAATCAATTCTTACTTTTAATAAGTTCACAAATTACAAGTAAACCTTTGTCATCTTTTGGATTTTAGGAATAGAGAAGAGTTGGATAATAGTGCGCAGAGGATAATAATGTAATTTCAAAAACGATTTTAGATGCGCCATTTATTCTAAAATAGTAACATAAAATAGTTTTTTTTATTTGTAGCCTTATCGCCTTATTTTTTTGGCCCCAAAGATTAATAACATATTGTGAATAAACAAAACATCCATTCTCACAGTGGTCGTATGAAATGGCATTGATACCGATCGCTTAATTATAGATAGCACTCCGCAAATACTGCGATGTTTAAAATAACTCGATGCGCACGATTCCCCAACTTTCCCCTACCTGCATCTGTAGAATCTATATTAATTATTATTCAAAACTCACGCAGTCAGAAGCTTTCTTTTAGCCAATATCACTCATAAAATTAAAAAATATTAAGAAAAATATTCTATTTTTAAAGTGAACGCCTCTTTTTCTTTTCTCCTTTATTTGATATTTTGAAAGTTTTGAGTGTGATGGTTATTGTTCGTACAAAGATATGAACAGTTCTCCGCTTGAATTTGTGAAAAATGAGATATTTTACAGCTTTCATCCTTTAAGCTGAATGAATCTACTAACATACAATTTAGTCAATTTTATTAGATTTGACTTTGAATCCTGAACAAAAACACACACAAAAAAAGGTCAACACAAATAGCATCGCTTAGAACAAAAACTGCTTTTTGTGCACCAAAGCAGTATTGGCTCCCCTTCAAACAGAACAATAAACAAAGTTTTATATTTTTTTTATCCTGGGAATTTCCATCTAAAGCTAGGATAATCGTTGTGTTTTTAGCGAAATTTTATGCGAAATTGTTGGGACGTTACAATAGTAACCACGTGCCCAGGTCACCCATGCAGGTGGGACTCGAACCCGCAAGAATCTTAGCGCGGCCAGTGTACTGTGCTTTCCTATTCACCAAGAGAATATTTTCTTGATATTGCACAAAAAATGTCTTGCCTCTTTATTTTAATGTGAAACAGAAATTGTTTTAATATAAATTATATTAAGGCACCGTTTTCTCTGGAAGCAAGATATTGCCTATATGAAGACAATTTGCTTTGTTGCAAAATGTAGTATTCTGAAACAAAACAATTAAAGAAGAAAAATAAAGTCTCATTTCAAGATTAAACGCTGCGTTGAACTAAAAAGAATTTTTTAATTCAAAACAAATTGTTTTAAGGTAAAGCAATTTATTCAAGAAAAGAACGTGTTTTCATTGTAGACAATTTTTTTTTACCGTGCAGTCATTTAGCACTATGCACGAATCAACGCGTTACGTCGGGCGGCCACGCTTACCACTTTTTTATTTATTCTTAACAATCATTTGTTGTTATACATAATAGTAGTTTCTTTTTCCATTTTTAGGGGTGTCACACGGGCGTCAGAGCATCTAATTTGCAGAACAAAGGTTTCTTCATGTTTGATATAATAAAATCTTTAGGTTTACTAGTGTTGCCACCGAGACGAAAGATTTGATTTAAAAAAAATGATTTTGGACGATTCTTTAAAGAGTTAAGATTCGGAAAATCGAATAATTTTCTATTTTGGAAAATATGGAAAAGGTCGTGCGTTTTTTTTAAAAAAAACAGACATTTATTGCAAAAACATGTTTTCCCTGAAAATTGCGATTAAAAGTAAGTTATGAATCAAAAGTTATTTAAAAAAAAAAAAGATTTATATTATTGGCAAAGCAAAAAATAATCTTTTATCAACGAACACTTGGAATTTTATGTAGAGTTTTAAATAAATAAAGCAATGCAAAACTTTTCTACAGCTTTTATTTCATCGCCATCAACGAGGTATTTTAGTACATGTTTAGTATTTACTTTATTTATTGTGTGTATGCATATACAGAGTATAACAATATCCCAGAATGGACTTACTTTATTTTGAAAACAAGTAAATACCTGCCATAAATAATAAGATTCACCTTGAAAAACACTTCCACACAGGGTGACTCAAAATTTTTTATAGCTGATATAAATCACGAGACACGAGACGAGAGAAAGGCTTTCTCGAGCGATAGAATAGTCCTATCGTCAAGAAGAGAGACTTATTTTACCTCGCAAAAGGAGACGAGACGAGAGAAGGCTTTCTCTTGTCTCGTCTCGCGGCAAGGTTTACGCAAAAAATTAATTATTACTAATAAATTAATTTTTACAGTTACTGAATTTAATTATTAAGTGTCGACGCCCTAAAAAAAAGAGAAAGCTTGTTTTTATCCACCAACTTATCCCAATACTCTTAAAACCGTTTATAGAATAAAAACCGTATTAGTGGATATAAATAGAATACTAGATATGGCTGCTAAAACAGCCATATTTTGTTGCATCCCTTCGATCCTTAGGCCATTCTTATATTCTATAACCGGATCACGCAGAGACACCGCCTGTCAAACTGTCAATCAAAAAATGCAGCCCCATACCATCCACTCTTTTTCGCATCGGTTGCCCTAGTTTACATTTTACACCCCCCGTTCTTCAGGAAATAAGGGTGCCGTATTATATTGGGAATATTTTTATTCCCTGTTTACCGATTTTAATATTTTTGGCTATGGAAAACACACAAAGATACAGATGGGAATATTTTTTAAAAGTTTATAGTCTCATTTATATTTATATGGAAAAAAAGGTATACCTACAAACAGTGGCGGCTAGTGACGTTATAAATGGGGGGGGGGGCAATTTATTTTGCATGGAAAAGGAGATAAACAAAAACCTAGTTAAACAATTTTATTTTAGCATTTTACAAACAAGCAGCTACTTGGTGTAGTGTTTAGTTTATTTGTTTATAGATAAAGTGTATTCGCCCTTCTTTTACATGCGCAAAGTGCTCGGATTAGCACCAGTTTCAGACTCATCATAGCCCCATAGAGCAACCTCAAAAATCCCACAGAATTTTAAACAATCTATTAACCTACTAAGTATATGTCTATTTTTTGCCACATTTTCACTATGTCCGGTAATGTTTTGCCTATAGGCACTATTCAATTGGCACCTAATATCAGTCTTGCCTAGCATAGAAAATTCTATGTGGTTATTTAAATAAGTAGCACCTACTTTGTGTCTTTAACTTTTCACTAAAGTGCTTGATATCACTTCGTGGATTGTTCATAATAAGACAAATAAAGGAAAAAAACATTTCGTTTTTCACAACCGCAGAACAAGTTTTCAGCATCGTATAATTTTTTATGACTTGCACTAAAATTTTGGTTAATTTTTAGGATTTTTAGGTCCAGTCTATGCCAATGAATTATATATATATATGTATATATATATATATAGAGATCATTGGTCTATGTGGCCCTAAAGATTTTATTTGTACTCGAAGTTCATGTGTCAACGTATTTAAATTTGCACATGTAATTGTATAATCCTATTTATTTCCATTTTGAAAACAAACAAAAACAAAAACAAACAAAAAACACGTGACCGGCAAGGCTTTTAACTACTGACCTACCCCAAATTAAACCAAACTCATACGTCTTCACCAAGGATAGAAGCGGCAACACGTAGGAAGGGCAACCAACGTTTTCGCACGATGAATATGGCCGACTTCAACTAAAATAAACATTCCTCTCGCCCCCGCGCGAGAACAGCCACCCATACACCGCTGAAAAACGAGTGAAATGAAATCTTGTTCCGCGCGGTGCTGCCGGCTTGTAATTATTTACGCTAAAAAAGTTTACCCAATTAATCGCCTTTTGTTAACCACAGACTAAAAAAAAACTGGATATGTCCTACGGGAGATTTAACTTTTTTTAATTAAATCAATTAAAAATACTGTTTGTTGTCTAGCTTTGGGAGGGCACTGCCTCGTTGGTCTCCCTGTAGCAGCCGCCACGGTCTACAAACTACAAAAAAAATCACCCTTCTTGATACGTTCAAGAAAAAGACACAAAATACTTTTTCAAAATTAAAATAACCCAAATAAATACAAATAAATAAAACTTAAACCAAAAACCACCAAAATCATTTTTTGGCGGCACCCATTTTGTCCTTAGATTTTTCTGCCATGGGTTATCGAAAGAAAGACAATCCATTTCAATCCAACCTTACAAAGAGATAACTGATGCTCAAAGCCAATAAAATGTCAAAATATGAAAGAGTGCCTTGTTTTTTATATGAACATTTTAAAACCACATGAGTTCCTTTCTTCGTTCTAACCTGGGCAAGTCCAAGTTTTCTCATATTAGGGACTTACTGGAATAAAACCTAACTTTATTTCAGAGTCGACTATATTCTGACAGATTTACAAAGAAAACTGACAGCTGACCTCTCAAAATTGACATATTAAAGTCAAATTTAAAAATAAAGTCGCTAACTCTTATTTAATAAATACAGACACTAATAAATACACAAAGGCCGAATTTTGAAAGAAAGCAGCTGCTTTTTATATGTAAGTCTGTCACAATACGGTCGATTTTAAAATAAAGTCAGGTTTTATTCCAATAAGTGTCTATTGCCTATAACGGCTCAAAATTAGTCATCGAAAATAGCCTACATGACAAACTTCAAATCTTTGAGAGACAGTGGCGGATCCAGGAGGGGGCACGAGGCACGAGGCACTTGCCCCCCTCCCCTCGAGAATTTTTTGAATATACAAAAAATGAGTAAAAAGTAAGGTTTTTGCTAATAAAAATTTAAAATTTTTGCTTGCGGCGCATGAAAGTGTCTAGTGTTATTATCATCGAAAGTGCCCCCCCTCCCCCGAGAAGCACCTCTAGATCCGTCCTTGTTGAGAGATGTATCCTCTCTTAAGTTATAGATTATCGCAGCTTTAAATACTCTGGCACAAAAATTAAACGAAAAAACGAAATGCGGCTTATACTTTTGGAGGCTGCAGAGAGAAGCTAGCAGCTGAAATGGGGGCGTTATTGGGGTGAATTTCAATTTTACTTTAAACGGTTTTTAAATCACTTTAAATAACTTCGCATTTTTTGACTTCTGTTTCAAACCAACCCGCCCCGCTTCGGCTCATCTGCCTTTTTCTTATAATTAATAAAAGAAAAATTGTTTTTTTCCAAAAAGGCAGATTTTAATTTTGAGTAGGCTGGTCGAATTTTTTTAGCTGCTCCTCCCTAACTAAGTTTAAAGCGATCTAAAAATTTAAGAGTCAAACAAGTTTTCGTGGCTAATCAGCCATAAAGAACAGTGGCGTAGCGTCGGGGGGCGAGTGGGGTTTATCGACCCCTCCTTCCCGCCCGAGGGTACTGGCGCCCCATGGGTGCCCTAAGCGCCCCAAGCTTTATTAAGTACCAGGGCCGGCAACGGCAAATTGAGAGGGCGGCAAAAGAGAGAAACTAAAGATATCACCTTTTTTTTTGTTTTTTTTTTTGTGGTCGCAAGTTTTTTGATGGGCGCCCTTTTTAGCTTTCGACCCCCCCCCCCGCCCCGTCAGGCACGCTACGCCGCTCATAAAGAAGTGTTTGTTTCTTACATATTTTTCCGTGGGTAGCTTGAAAGCTTAACCTCACGGGAGTCCAAGATCTAATGGACACCTAATAAGCCTTGAAAGTTAACTGCTTCGTCGTTATGGGACTCCTCAGAACACTGCTTGGTCAATGTGATACCCTTGCGAAGTTAATTAGACGGTGAAGTTAATTAGACGGTTTTGTCTCTAATCCTAGAAGAAGCGCCATCTACCGAGATACGAGAGAAACTAGAACAAGAACAGGCGAGAATAAACTACTATATATATCGATCAATGAAAAGATCGATTACAAATAAAAAGAAACAAACCATCCGTGACCTACGACAGCTCTTCTGCCTTCCAGGCCAGAGCAACGATGATTATTAGCGCTTTTTACCCACCATCAGATGCAACCGTCGATCAGCGGAATTGGATAGCTTAAAAGAAAAACTTCTTTTTACCCGATTAGGCACGAAAACCTGTTTGATTTTTAAATAAAATTCACGTTTGTTAAACATTTTAGTTTGAATCAACTCACAGTGATCGAAAAGTAGTAAAATATACTCCATTAAATTTAAGCCACCACCCAATCAACGAAATCGTTTAGAGATTACGAACCCTCCAATCCTCCAAAACCCAATACAAACTGAAACCTAAACAAGAAATATGTCCGATAAAGCCGTCCAACCCTGCTCACACTTTTCCGATGTGAAATTCAAGCTTTTTGGTGCTTTTCTACAGTAATCGTTTACACTTTATACATTTACTCATACTGATCCAGAATAGTCTTCTATCTAATATGCTGATGATTGTTTTTAGATGAACCAATTTCAAACAAGTAATTGAGGAAAGGCGTGCCAAAAATATAGAGACTCATGTTACCTTTGTGGACCTTCAAAACGCATATATGATACCGTTCCACTAGAAAAATTATGGATAGTGTTAGAGCAAACTAATATCAATCATACATACATAAAAGCAATAAAAGAACTAAACAAAGGGTCAAAATCTAAAATTATAAAATTGGAAATCGACTTTCAAAAGATTTCCTACCGAAAGACTTAAGACAATCTCTCCAACTCTCTTTAAAATATATATCGTAGTAGCTCTAAAAAACTGGAAATGTAAAGTACACAGCATGAGAATACAACTTAACGACTGATTTACTATATACACACTACAGTTTGCTGACGACCAAGTAATTACAAATAATGATAAAGAAGACATGGAGTATATGATGAGAAAGTTACCGGAAGAATACCAAAAGTGGGGTTAACAGTGAACGTGGACAAGACAGTACGTATGTATTGGAAACGAATCAAGTGAGTTAAAACTAGACAATGGAAAAACAATATCTCCATGCAATGCTTATGTATACTTAGGTGTCATATTTGATAAGATAGGAACAAACTGTAAACAACTAGAAAAAAGAATAGTAGAAGCAAAAAAGGTTATTAAAGGCAGCGGCGTAGCGTGCCCGAAAGGGCGGGGGGGGGGGGGGGGGGCGACAGTTAAAAGGGCGCCTAATGAAAAATCTTGTGGCAAAAAAAAAAGGTCAAAAAGGTGCCTGTCACAAATCTTGCGACCCAAAAAAAACAAAAGGTCATCATGTGTGAGGGGGCGGCCGATAAGTCACAAGGGCGCCTCGTGAGAGATCTTGCGACCAAAAAAAAAAAAAAGGTCTTCATGTCGTTAGTTTCTTTTGGCACCCACTCAATTGGCCATTACCGGCCCGACTTAATAAAGCTGAGGGCGCTTCGGCCACCTATGGGGCGCCACTACCCTCGGGCGGGGGGGGCGACGAACCCCCCGTGCCCCCCCCCACGATACGCCGCTGATTAAATGTCTTAACAGTATTTTAAGAGCAGAGAGATAAAAAAGAATGTAAAATTTAACATATATTAAACAATGGTGAAAAGCACGCTGTTGTATGGAATAGAGACTTGTCGCGTAACAGAAAAATACAAAACAAAAATGGAAAGTGTCGAAATGGATGCAATAGGAAGATCAATGAGAATATTTATAACAGATCATATAAGAAATGAGATCATAAAAGAAAGAATGAGAATCGAGGGAAGCATAACCAATAGGGCGCAGAAAACGAGGGCGTCCTGAACTAGAATGGCAACAGTCAATCCGAAGATCAATGAGCCAAAAAACCTGACAGAAGATGATTGTCAGAATCGAAGGAAGTGAAGAATAGGCGTCGAACAACGTAGAAAAATGTTCTAAACCGACGTAGTAGTAGTAGTACCAATTTCTGATACTAATTTACCCATTAACGTATTCCGGTTAATACGTTAATGAATTTACCTCATCGAAATGAAAATTCATTCAAACTAACCCTTTAAAAATTTTTGTCTCACTCCCCAGGTCGTCTGGATAGGTTTAAATCGTCGAACCGATATCGGTTCCCTTGCTCGCATGATTGACGTGTTCCTCATCAAGTATTCCGACCTTGTGATTGGACAAATGCGGCGAGCTGTCAATCAAAAAAGTTTGCGTGTAAACCGACCCTCAGGCGTCAATGTCCGCCCCGCTGGGTTTCGTATCGGTTACTATGGTAACGTTACGTTTAGCTTTAGTTTTCCAATGTTTTTAAGGAATTATAATGTGGGTCTTATTACTATACAACCGATGGTCAATATTTCAAAGCTTTTTTATATTTTATGCCTATATTAGTTCTTTAGAAATGATTTGTTAAAATATTTTGTTATTTAAATATCATGATTCTTTAAAAACTAGACATACAGTGAAACCTCCTATAAGCGGACACACACATTTTGTCCGCTTATTGAAGGTGTCCGCTTATGAGAGAGAACTGCGGAATTTCAATATATATATTTATTAACAATTTTCGCTGCTTAAGTTTTTCCGATATTAAATTTTTCAGCGATCTTTCGTGCTGATAGATGTTCCTTCTCCGAAAGTAGTGAACAACTTCTAATTTTTCACGTAAACTAAGAAGTTTTTTACTAGAAGCCATTTCAAAGAGATCTATTACTACCCAACTGAACAATAAAAATAAATAAAACACAGCAGTCCCGCCGAATCAAATATGTTGTAAATACGACAGAAGTTATTAGTCCCCGCATTAAAACGGAAAGAGGTAATTCCCCGGCTGCAGAGTGCGTTGTTGCCAACATACTACATAATATTTATGCCCATGTCGTGCAGCGCTCCGTCCCGTTGTCAGAGGTTCGCGTCCGGTTAAGGGAGGTTTCAGAATGTTTTAACTAGAAAAAATTGTCAGCGTCCGGTTATTAGAGTGTCCGGTTACAGGAGTGAATTTTACATGTAAAGAAATAGGGAAAAGCTTGGTTCCAACAAATTTGTTTGCCTATAGGGAGTGTCCGCTTAATAGAGGTGTCTGCAGGGAGAGGTTTCACAGTATATGTTAAACAAATTCCAAAGTAAATTTATTTTAAAGTTAGTAGTATTCTTGGAGTAAGTAATATGTTATTACTCTGAGGTAGTATCAGTCGTTAATATCCCCTAAACTATTTAGCCAGGCCCTAGAAGATGTTTTACAAAACTTAGATTGGGAAGAAATAGGCATCAAAGTAAGCGGACATTACTTGAGCCACCTAATATGCTGACGATATCTCCTTAAAAACAGATAAGAGAGAAGAACTAATAAAAATAATGAAAGAGCTGGATACAGCAGCTAAAAATATAGGCTTGACTATGAACTACACTAAAACTAAAATCATAACAAACACAGATGAATATATCACGATCCGAATAAACCAAGAAAATATAGAACAAGTATTGGAATATACACATATTATCTCGGACAAATTATTAAACTAAAAAAAGGAACCCAAACAGCTGAAATCAAGAGATTAGTAAGATTGGCTTGGGCAAATGTATTCTAAACAGGAGACCTTGACAAAATAAAAGAAGTAGTGATTTGAAGAAAGCGGAAACTAGATGGATGAATACGGGGACAGACAGAGAAGAGTGGAAGATGGGGGAGGCCTATGTCCAAAGATGGATCGAAGAAGGCTAAATAGATAGATAGTGGGAGTGAGTGACCCGTAGTGATCCAGGTCTTTCTTTCAACCCAATCTCTGCATTTCCATTCGATGTCCAGGTAGCTCATCGGGTCTTCCTGCTCTCTTTACAAAGTCCAGTATGTCAGCCCATTTCATCAATTGCAGCTCTTCCTCATTCAGGGTTGGTTCCTCGACTGCCTGATGTTGTCTCGTCCTTGAACAGGCCTCACATTCTGCTTCGAGGTGCATTGCTGTCTCTTCTTCCTGTGTACAGACTGAGCAGGTTGGGTCATTCGCGATTCCTAATTTTCGTGTCCATCACACAACACAATCTAAAGTTAAGCAACTCGTCTTAAGTCATTTCAGTTTATTTTAGAAGCTGTTCAGACTTCTTTGCTGCTATGGTTACAAATCGTTTTAATTACGAAAAATGTTACAGATGATAAGAAAGACGACTGTAATAACATTCAGGAAAGGAGGTCTAAAATAACATTCAGGAAAGGAGGTCTCAATATCTCAATTCTTGTTAGCATTTTCACCAATTTCTTTACATAGACAAAGTATTAAATTTATTTTAAAATTCATAATAAACTTGGATCCAAACAAAAACCCAAACTATTTTCATGCTATTTGACTTTATTCTGTGCCACCGAGGAATACAACAAACAATTGAAACTTTTTCCACAAAACAAAAACAAAAAAATGAAGCGGACAATCGTCATAAAAACGACAATAATTATAATAATCATAACCTTTTGTGATGGTTGAACGACAATGGTGTAGCTGGACTACATGAAAGCCGTTGTTCACTTGAAACAAATACACCAACAAGGGAAATGAATAATAATAAAAGTAATTGTTGTGACGTTCCTATGGATGATTACAATAATGCAAATGGCAACTGTTTTTGCTTTTTTTACGACTAAATTATTTGCAAACTAAATGCAGCAGACCTTTAAATATTTAACTGTTGAGAATAATTTGCATCTTATGGTTTCCAGTCTACATTATTGGGCTCGGTTCCAGAGGTTCTCATTTTATCCAGCTTTTGATTGAGCGATTGATACATGCCAATAATAAGTTTAGATTTTGGAGACATTGACACTGCAGTTACTAGCTTATAGAATCTTCTAGTGTTTGTTTTTGTAATTTAAAAGGTAGGAAAACTCTGCGAGGCTTAATTGCCCCTTTATTAGGTTTTTCTGACAGTCCTCCTTAAATGGGTCTTTCTCCAGGAGATTAGAACTGGGCATTCGGATATGATAGAAACGGCTGATCCGTCGGCCTTAGTAGTCTCAAGTCTCTGAAGATTCTCACTCGGTGCAGGCGTTTCTTCAGTGTGCAATAAAAGGTTATTAGCTCCGTCAAGGATACAAATAGGAGGAAATGAAAGCGCAGGCATACTTCGATAATGTTGTGGTTAGAAGTCAAGGCAAATTTGATGGTGTAATATCTCACATTTTACAAAGGGCGCTAAACCTAATAAATTAATGGTGTAATAATAGGGAGAGACTATCAATCAACCCTAGGAGAACCACTATAGTACTCTTCACAAAATGGCGGAAACTGAACCTAAGAGGACGACCCACCGTCGGCGTCGTAGGGATACGCATTGCTTTTCAAATCAGGGCCAGAATGGCCTTGTGAATATGTATCCTCTAAGATAAGAATAGATAAATAATTAAAAATATGTATGGTAAAAATAAAATAAAACTATTTCCCCGTCATTCAACGTTTGCTTCTAAACCCGTCATTGTTTTTTTAAGCAGGTGCGAAAGCAAAATTGACTGACAACAATCAAAATAATTTTAAAACATTTCGTGGCGTTAATTATTCGGATTTTGTTTTAAAAGATAACGGTGTCACAAACTTGGCACCGTTTGTGACAAGTTATTTTAACTTCTCATAAAAAACATTTGAAAATTATTTTTAAACACAATCCTAAATAATTTAATATAATACTAAATATACTATAGACCTTAAAACTGATCATTGATAAGAATTTTAATAAAATATGTAAAAAAAGTAGGTGTACAGGGTGTTTTAAGTTAATTGTCCACTATTGCTAACTTTTTTATTATTAAAGAAGAAAAAAAGTTTAAATTGGCAAACTAGTAGAATTTTTGATGCTCTTTAAAATACTTAAATAAAAAAAATTATAGTTTTTTTGGAACTTACAAGTTTTTTTCAAAAACTTTAAAAAATACTCTGCCAATATATGGGCACCTAAGCTCACACTAGGTATTATAGTTATAGTGTACGTGTGAGCTAATATAACTAAAAACTGAAATATATTTTATTTAACTCCAGACTCAATTACCTTTCGTTTAAACTCTAATTTTTTAAATCACCCCTACCCTTTTTTTTTAACTAAAATGTATTTTGTTTAACTCCTGACTCAATTACCTTTCGGTTGATATCACACACGCCACATTTTCAGTTAAACTCTATTTTTTGAAATCTACCCCCACCCTTTTTATTTAAATAAACTAAAATGTATTTTCTTCAACTCCAGACTCAATTACCTTCCGTTTGATATCACACACGCCATATTTTCTTATGAATTCTAATTTTTAGCTCACACTACTACTATAAGTAGTGTGAGCTATGGTGATCCTAATTTTTTCGAGAAAAAAAAAGTTGCTCCGATTTCAAAAATTTTTATATATCTTTGCGTTTCAGATGATTTTGAAACTTTTTTGTTTTGCTGTCTGTCTGTCTGTCTGTCTGTCTGTATGTCTGTCTGTCTGTCTGTATGTCTGTCTGTAACGACCAACCCGCATAACTCAAAAACCGCTAGTCCGATTTTAATGAAATTTGGTACCTAAGTTGGGTCTTGGGCCGTGATGGTCCCGTTTAAAAATGAACAAAATCCACCGAACGCAAGCCAAATAAAAGGGTGGGGGTAGATTCCAAAAATTAGAGTTTATGTGAAAATATGGCGTGTGTGATATCAAATGTAAGGTAATTAAGTCTGGAGTTAAAAAAAATGAATTTTAGTTTATTTTTAAAAAAAGGGTGGGGGTAGATGTCAAAAATTAGAGTTTAAGGGAAAATATGACGTGTGTGATATCAAACGAAAGGTAATTGAGTCTGGAGTTAAACAAAATACATTTTAGTTTTTTTTAAAAGGGTAGATTAAAAAAGTTTGAGTTTAAGTCAAAACATGGCTTGTGTGGTATCAAACGAAAGGTAATTGAGTCTGGAGTTGAATAAAATATATTTCAGTTTTTGATTATATTAGCTCACACTATAACTATAGTACCTAGTGTGAGCTTAGGTGCCCATAGATTGGCAGAGTATTTTAAATCTACCCCCACCCTTTTATTTGGCTTGCGTTCGGTGGATTTTGTTCATTTTTAAATGGGCCCATCACGACTCAAGGCCCAGCCTAGGTACCAAATTTCATTCAAATCGAGCAAGCGGTTTTTGAGTAATGCGCGTTGGTCGTTACAGACAGATATACAGACAGACCGACAGACAGACAGGCAGAAACGCAAAGATATATAAAATTTTTTGAATTCGGAGCAACTTTTTTTTCTTGAAAAAATTAGGATCACCATAGCTCACACTACTATAGTATAGTAGTAGGCTGAGTACTATAGTATAGTAGTAGTGTGAGCTAAAATTAATTGTAATTCTAAACAAAAATTGTCTCAATTTTTTTCCTAAATTTAAAAATAACGAATTTATTTTAAATTCAAAATTAAGTATTGAAATTTTATTTAGGAGGAAGATATCTGAGCTTAATTTTGAATTTGGAATATCTTCGTTATTTTTAACTTTAGAAAAAATACTCTGCCAATTTATGGGCACTTAAGCTTACACTGGGTACTATAGTTATAGTGTACGTGTGAGCTAATATTAGTAAAAACTGAAATATATTGTATTCAATTCCAGACTCAATTACCTTTCGTTTGATACCACACAAGCCATGTTTTAACTGAAACTCTAATTTTTAAAATTTACCCCCACCCTTTTATGTGTCTTTTCTTCGGTGGATTTTGTTCATTTTTAAATGGGACCATCTTGACCCAAAACCCAGCCTAAATACCAAATTTCATTAAAATCGGGCAGGCGGTTTTTGAGTTATGCGCGTTTGTCGTTACAACAAATATATAAAAATTTTTGAAAAAGGATCAACTTTTTTTTTCTCGAAAAAATTAGGATCACCATAGCTCACACTACTATACTGCCGTCCTTAGTAAGACCCACCTATTTGCAAAAAAATCAAAAATGAGGACCGAAAATGGCTTCAAATAGGTTACTTTCATCTGTTTTTTTAAGAAAAATACCAACATTTTTGTTCGGAAGTATTTTATTTTGAAAAACAAAAAAAAATATTACTATGTACTCTTAGTAAGCATTTAAACTTTAAACTCGCATTTCTCGAAATAAGTAAAAACGTAAATAGGTGGGTCTACTAAGGACAGCACTATAGTATAGTATATGTGTGAGCTAAAAATAAAATACAGTGAAACCTCTCCTTGCGGACACCTCTATTAAGCGGACACTCCCTTTAGGCGGACAAATTTGTTGGAACCAAGCTTTTGCCTATATCTTTACATGTAAAATTCCCTCCTATAACCGGATACTCTAATAACCGGACGCGGACAATTTTTTTTAGGTAAACAATTGCACGACATGGGCATAAATATTATGTAGTATGTTGGCAACAATGCACTCTACAGCAGGGGAATTACCTCTTTCCGTTTTAATGCGAAGACTAAATACCTCTGTCGTATTTACAACATTATTTTATTCGGCGGGAATGATGTGTTTGTTGTTCAGTTGGGTAATAATAGATCTCTTTAAAATGGCGCCTAGTAAAAAAACTTTAGGTTTAGGTGGAAAAATGGAAGTTGTTAACGTTTCGGAGAAGGAACATCAATCAGAACGAAAGATCACCAAAAAATTTAATATCGGAACATCTGAAGCAGCGGAAATTGTTAATAAATATAAATCAAAATTTTGCAGTTCCCTCTCTTAAGCGGACACCTCCAATAAGCGGACAAAATCGACGGAACCGTGAGTGTCCGCTTATGGGAAGTTTCACTGTATAATTTTTGTTTAGAATTGAAAAACCTATCGGAAAAAGTTATCAAATACAGAGTGTTCAATTAAAATTTGCTCAATTTTTTTTATTTAAGTATCTTATAGAGCATCAAAAATTCTACTAATTTGCCAATTTAAAGTTTATTTTATCTTTAATAATAAAAAAGGTAGCAATGTTGGACACTTAACTTGCAATACCCAGTATATATTTTTTTTAAATTTATATAGATATAAGCTAATTATTTTAATTTTCAAATTAAAATTAGCTAAATTAAGTAATTTTTTTATTTCAGAAAACGGACTTCCAAGAAGACTTAGGACAGCCTACACAAACACTCAGCTTTTAGAATTAGAAAAAGAATTCCATTTTAACAAATATCTATGCAGACCCAGAAGGATAGAAATTGCAGCTTCTTTAGATTTAACAGAAAGACAGGTATGTAGAGCGTGTCCCATTTTCGATGGGTTTCGGTTGTTATTAAAGATATCGATTTTCTGATTGTCCCTTACCGTGCTCTTTTTTTGAGCCCTTAAAAATGGTGTAATCAGATTTTTGCTATACCCCGTAGTTTCGCTTGAAAAAATTGCATTTTTAATAATCCCTTATACCTCGCTTATTTTGCAGGATATTTTTATTCTTTAAAAAACCTTTTTATGGCCACTTTTTAAGGAAAAATAATGACGTCAATTTTTAAAAATATTGTTTTGTTTTTGAGATATGGTATTTATCATAAAAAAAATTAAATAAGGACCTGAACTTTTTTTATTACTATTTTGATTGGTTTCATGCTCTTATTACCTTAAAATGATAAAACTTTAATATTTTTTTGGTTTAAGGTTAAAAAAGATATTTATTATTTACAAAAAAAATTGTCCGAACCTGGGAATTTCCAACGTAAATATAAATTAAAAATTGCAAGACACACTAGTTGAACAATTTTTAGTTTATCTGTTTTAAAAGATTTATAAATAAAGTAAAAAACATTAAAAAGTTACCAAAATAATATCATAGTAATTATTTGATGGTAACACAGCAACTGATGAAATTTACTTCAACATGACAAAACAAAAGCGTGGAATTACCATTGTAATTTTGCTTGTCATTTTTGTGAATGGCTCACTCAAAATTATTCTAAAATGGCTAGAAATCGACCATGTTCAGATTTTGAAAAATATCTGCTTTATTTAGGCAACAAAATCCCAATATTTAAACTGCAGAAATATTTTTATGCAAAATGCGTTAAGCAAAATTACTCGAAAATGCCAATAATGTCCTACACATAATGGTAATCAGTTTGAACATTTGTATCACTAAAGAAAAATTAGTTATTATTTTTTGTATTTCGTTATTTTTTTTGTATTTATCGTAGACTTTGTTTCAATCAAATCTTTGAATTAACGTAAAACCATTTTAATTTGCTAAGTATCAAAATATTTAAACTAAAAATCGTTCAACCAGCAATTTTTCATTTATATTTATGTTGGAAATTTCCAGGTTCGGACTACATTTTTTTTAAAATATTAAATATTTTTTTTAACCTTAAAACAAAGAAATATGATTTTTTTATTAATTTGTGATATTAATAGCATGAAACCAATTAAAATAGTAATAAAAAAAATCCAGGTCCGTATTTAATTTTTTTATGATAAATATCATATCTCAAAAAACTAAACAACATTTTAAAAAATTGACAACGTCGTTATTTTCTTCTACCAAAGATGTTATTAAAAGGTTTTTACAGAATAAAAATATCTTGCAAAATTAGCGAGATATAAGGGATTATTTAAAATGCATTTTTTAAAATCTCCCTGTATTAGCAAAACTAATCTTTCTGATTACACCATTTTTGAGGGCTCAAAAAAAGAGGACGGAAAGTTGCAATTAGAAAATCGATATCTTTAATAATAACCGACTTTCCCATTTAATCCCATCAAAAATGGGACTCGCTGTACCTATAATACAATAAGATGGAGAAAATTTAAATATTACCTAATAATAATAAATAATCATTGAGTTCCTTATCTAAAATCACATTACATATTTTTGGCACAACAGAAAATTAAGCTTGCTTTAACATTAAAGAAAATAGCAAAAATATCTTCTTTTAAAACAGTAGAGTCTTTACTTGCCACGTTTTAAAGCAGATCAGTCAAGCAAAATAGTTTTATAGTATATTTCTCATTTGTTAACTTGTCGGGCATACTAAGGTGCAGTGGTATATCTACCCTATAATTTTACACAAAATTGAGGAAAAGTCTTAAAATTACTAACGCCTAAGCCGCTTATATCTTACGATCATTAATCAAAATCAAAAGCGGTTCAGCTTAGATCAGAGATTAGTATTTATGATCTATTAGTTTGGCTTTGTCGCAACCTTTGCATTAGAAAAGATTTTGTTATAAAATAGCTTACAATATTACTTGAAATGTTCTTTTTTGCACCAATAAAATAACTACTTCCTATAATAATTTCTACTTTGTATTATATTGGTACTTTATTTAAACGGCCAAAATACGAAATTTCATGTCACTTAAGAAAAAAATTATATTTTTTCACATTTTTCGAGAAAAATGTCTAGCAGAATATCTCGGAAGGACGATCCATTTTATCAGAGCTAATAGAAAATTTGGTTTGCGTCACTCTTATAATGACGAAAAAACCTTCAAAAACTCAAAAAACATAGGAAAAAACATCTAAAAAACGGTGTCACTCGAGTTATTTTTAAATTTCAAACCTGTATATTTTGTAAACTACCGTAGCAAGAAGGAAACATAAGTACATTAAATTAAACCTTGAGGTTTGTAGAATTGTAAATTTCTAATTTTTTACTTGAAGTTCTAAAACTTATTTCAATATTAAAAAAATATAGATTGTCATCAAGTTTTGCAATCTTCCAAAACATCACAATTTTCTCTAAATAAATTAAAACTGTAGTGGCAATTTTAACTTTTAGTTAACTTGAAACTTTTCATGTGAAAAGGGATATGTTAGATTTTCCGGCATTAGTCTGCTTTTGTTTGTCAAGTCAAAAAAAAAATCTGTTCAAAACGTGAAATTTCTTCGATAATGTGAAAAATTGCTATTCTGGTAAAAGGTCGCGGCAAACAAATGAACAAAAATATCTTTAAATTGCAACTAACAAAATTGTATAGCAACCTAAAATGTTAAGAAACGCAATTGTCCGAAACAAAATGTATCCCTCCGAAACACCAATTTTTAACTGTTTTGTGGAGCCTATGTGCAACTTTTTAGAAAACGAGTTAATTTAAAACCTAAAGTATTTTTTGTTAAAATAGTTAGTTTAAATGGATAGTAGGGCCCAATAATAATTTAAAAAAATATATTTTTTTAACTGATAAGTTTTTGCTGTTTTCTTAAATGTTACTATGTGCTTTTTACTTTTATAAACATTTTTTGAATTTGTTCTTGTTTATTTATAGTAGACCAACACAGGGTTTTCTAAGTTAATTGTCCACCATTGCTAACTTTGTTATTATTAAAGATAGAAAAAGTTTATATTGGCAAACTAGTAAAACTTTAAACGATCTTTAAGATGCTTAAATCAAAAAAATCAAACATCGCGTTTTCGAGATTTCGAGTTTTTTTAAAAAACATAAAACAAATTTTAATTGAATACCCTGTATTTTATAATTTTTTCTGATAGGTCTTACAATTTGAAACAAAAATTATCTTTCGATTTTTTCTCCAAATTTATAAATAACGAAGGTATTCCAAATTCAAAATTATGCTTAGACTTATTTCTAGCAAATAAAATTTCAATACGTAATTTTGAATTTAAAATATCTTTGTTATTTTTAACTTTAGGAAAAAAGTGTTCAATTAATTTTTATATGTTTTTTAAAAAAACTCGAAAACTCCCTCAAAAACTCCAAAAAGTGATGCTCTATTTTTATCTGATTTAAGTGTCTTAAAAATCATCAAAAATTTTACTAGTGGAACAACAATGGTGGAAACTTAACTTGGAACACCCTGTATATATACGGCGGCCGGCAAAAAATAGGTCTGAGACTGAGGGAACAACAAAAAACTGTCCGGGACTACAAGGGTTAATAAAGTTCAGTACTAAACAATACATTTTTTATAAACAAGTAAATTTGTCTTCGGCCAAAGACAAACTTTTTATAATTTTTCTTTCTTTAATTTTACTTGTTGCTTATAGTTTTAGGTCCTTGCATTGTTTGCAATTTGGAATTTGAAAATACATTTTTTCTTAGGTAAAAGTGTGGTTCCAAAATCGACGGATGAAACACAAACGGCAGTCGCTTGGAAAATCAGGTGAAGATGGAGACGACAAAGACTCGGTCACCAGTGAGGGTGGAAAAAGTGCAAAGTTGTCAGATAAATTTTTGGATGAAGAAATGTCTAAGAAAAGCTGTCAAGGATGTGAAATGCCTAATACAGGTGGGTACATATTTTTAGCAACATAAAGAATATTTAAAAATACAGTTTTGTTGGTTTTTTTAAAATTTGACGAGGTTACAAAAAAGTGCAAACCATAGTCAACATAGTTCAAAACAATTACAAAAAACATTTCAATTTCATTTTTGGTTTGGAGTTAATCGTTTGGCAAGCCAAAAGGCAAGAAAATTTAAGTACACCAATAATAGATATATTATAACAGGCAGAAAAAAAGTAGGAATAGTAAATAAATACTATAGTTATAGTGTATCTACGTGAAAGCTAATATAACTAAAAACTGAAGCATATTTCATTGAACTCCAGACTCAATTATTCGTTTGATACCACACAAGCCATGTTTTGACTTAAACTCTGATTTTTCAAATCTACCCCTACCCTTTTTTTAAAAACTAAAATGTATTTTGTTTAACTTCAGACTCAATTACCTTTCGTTTGATATCACACACGCCATATTTCCACTTAAACACTAAATTTTTGAAATTTACCCCCACCCTTTTTTTAAAATAAACTAAAATGTATTTTGTTTAACTCCAGACTCAATTATCTTTCGTTTGATATCACACACGCTATATTTTTACATAAACTCTAATTTTTGAAATCTACCCCCACCCTTTTATTTGGCTTGTGTTCAGTGGATTTTGTTCATTTTGAAATGGGACCATCTCGACCCCAAACCCAGCCTGGGTACCAAATTTCATTAAAATCGGGCAAGCCGTTTTTGAGTTATGCGCGTTGGTCGTTACAGACAGACATACAGACACACAGACAGACAGACAGACAGACAGACATACAGACAGACAGACAGACAGACAGACAGACGGCGCAACAAAAAAGTTTCAAAATCATCTGAAACGCAAAGATATATAATTTTTTTTTAAATCGGAGCAACTTTTTTTTTCTCGAAAAAATTAGGATCACCATAGCTCACACTACTAAAGTATAGTAGTAGTGTGAGCTAAAAACCTGAAACTTTAGAAGAAACTATCAGCGAAATTCCGGAAGCTAATTATAAGTAATATAATTTCGAAAATAACCCGCGAAGAAAATTTGATATGCACGGATTATATTTTAATAGAAAATATATCAAGTAAAACTGCACATTTCCAAAGTTATGCGATTTCCATTGAAATTTTTGAAACATCATATGATTTCGAAAGATTTCCACTTATTAATCTGAAAAAAAATCTAGTTTTTCATCTCCGCTAAATGTATTCTCAACACACACAATTAATTCTATTTTTTTTAAGTATACTGAAACCTCTACTTGCGGACACTTCTAATAGGCGGACACTCCTTTTAAGCGGACAAACCTTCCTTAACCGGACGCGAACCTCTGACAACGGGACGGAGCGCTGCACCTCATGAACATAAATATTATGTAGTATGTTGGCAGCCTCTTTCCGTTTCAATGCGGAGGCTAAATACTTATCTCGTATTTACAACATATTTTATTCGGCGGGACTGTGTGTTTGATTTTTATTGTTTATTTGGGTAGTAATAGATCTCTGTGAAGTGGCGCCCAGTAAAAAACTTCTTAGTTTACGTGAAAAAATGGAAGTTGTTAACGTTTCGGAGAAGGAAAATCTATCAGCACGAAAAATCGCTGAAAAGTTTAATATCAGAAAATCTCAAGCAGCGGAAATAGTTAATAAATATATATTAAAATTTCGCAGTTCCCTCTCATAAGCGGACACCTCCAATAAGCAGACAGAATCGACGGAACCGTGAGTGTCCGCTTATAGGTTTCATCGTATACATTTTTGTTTACTTTCTAGGACTTTGCCTTTCACACGACGACATTCCAGACGTTACTTCTTCTCGGGGCAACAACAACAACACGCCCAGTGCAACAAACAACAATAGTAGCAACAATAACAACTTCAGCAGTGGAAACTCCACGGGTGCTAGCAGTGTTGCCAGTAACGCGTCATTTGATAAGTTACTAGAAGAAGATTCGAGAAGCAACGAAGATTGTGGGACACCTGGCAACAGCGGAACTAGTAGAGGAATCAAAAAGGGTGGCGTGACATCAAATATTAAGGTAACTAATTCCTTAGGTATTAAACCACTGTTTAATTCGTTTTATTTTTTAAGTTCAATTAAATCTCCAATTAAATCCAGTACACTCCGCTGACTCGACATAAAACGTTTCGAAGGCGGAAAAAATGCAAAATGCATTAACCCGACCTGAGGGACAAATTATGTCACGGTCATGAGTACTGTTTTGTGTTTCATCTACCAGCCTTTTATTTTTACTCTGGTAGTTTCTATTGTATTTGTAGATGTCACCACTAATGTGAAAGTATACGGTAATGCAGGCATTATTTATTTATTTCTCTTACCAACATCGTAAGATGAGATTCATATACCGTCTCTGTAGCTTTACGAAAGTGTCACATTGACCATACAGTGTTTTGAAGAGTCCCTTAAGGACGAAACAGTTAAATCGCAACACTTAATAGGTGTCCATTAGACCTTGAACCCCCGTGGGTCTACAGCTTTCGAGCTGTCCACGGAAAAATACAAGAGAAACAAAATCTTTCTATGGCCGCTTAGCCACGAAAAATTTGATATAATTATTTTTACTTTTGAAGGTCGAGAAAAGTCGTAACTCCCCAAATTCAACTTGTGATAGAAAAATTGCCGTAAGCAAGACTTCTCCTTCCGGAACGAGCAAAGATGGACTAATAGCGCTTACACCACCAGATGGTCTCAGTTCGATAAAAATGTCACCAAAAAGCAGTACGTCGATGCCTGGCACCCCAACTATACATCCTGGAACAATAGGTAAGCATTCTTTTCATACCACTGGTATCGGTAATGGATTTGCGTTAATCCTCCTATCATCTGTCTTGTTAGAACAGGATTTAAACTTGTTTTTGCTTGCAGGTATGTCACCGAACATGATGTATTCCTCCCACCTGCCGCGCTCATCCCCCACTACAGCTACAGCTGTTGCGTCAGCAACTGTCACGATCCAAAATATTCCAGCCAACTCGATTCCCGCATTCGCTAGTAGGGGAGCCAGTGGTCCGCACTTCGTCAATCAGTATCACATGAACGCTCAAGTGGATTATAGTCGAGGGGCTGGCACTGATGGCAGAAAACAGTATCATCACGTGCAGCAGATGTATAGTGATGGTAAGAAAAAACGATATCAAAATAATTTATTACAACTCACATAAACATTAATAAACAAACTTTCTGATTACTAAGGAAACTAAACTAAATATTTCTTTTTTATATTGCAGGTCTCTACAATCCTGACCACCCAACAGTTACTGAAGGTCAACCCTATGCACGTGGTCACCATTTACCCCATCAAGCTCCTACTAACCCTCCAAGAACGACATCCAGTAGATCTAGACAAAACTACCAGACTGGATATAATCAGCAGCAATATTTTGCTGCCTATAATGCCAAATCTGATGGTTATCAAAGTGGTTATGTCCAATACCATGGAGATAACCAAGCATATAATCATTATGGATATCCAGGAACCAGCATGTATGGTCCTGAAACTGCTGATATTCATAACCAAGTACAAGATAATACATATTATCCTGCAGACGGGGTGAACCATATAACACAAAAGAATGTAGAATATTCACAACAGTCCAAATTAGCTTATTATGAAAACAATTCATATGGCAATCAAATACAGACCAATGGAGAAGCTTCAAGTTATGCTATGTCACAAGAAGTCTTTCCCAATAATGCTGCTGCTAGTTCGGCTGTAATGACTCCACCAAACAGCTTACCAACTCCAGATAGCAGCGAAAATTATAACAATTTCCATCAGTTTTATGGAGCAGCAAATAATGAAGCCTCTACAAATGCCAATACAGTGGCTCAACCTGGGGAAGGCAGTAATAGTTCGTCTGATTTTAATTTTTTAAGTAACTTAGCCAATGATTATACTCCAGAGTATTATCAAATATGATCAGTTGGAGACTTTGATCCTATTGTTTGTTAAATTATTACCCGACAAAGGTGAAAAGAGATAGACGGAAAAATAAATATTTACCTTTAATGAATCTGATAGCTCTAATCCTATACCTCCATCAAACAGCACTACCAGTACCAAACCAATTACTAAATTGTTGAGAATTTAAACAATTTTCACATATACAAACCCTACAACATCCAGTAGATCTAGCCCGCCTGGATATAACAAATAGTAATATTTCGCTGCTTATAATGTCAAATCTGATGGTTATCAAAGTACGTTTAATACCATGGCGAAAATCAAACGTATAATCATTATGGATATCCAGGAACCAACATGTATGGTCCTGAAACTGCAGATATCCATAACCAAGTACAGGAAAATACGTATTATCCTACAGATAAGGTAAATGATATTCCAGTCAAGTACAGATCAATGGAGAAGCTTTAATTTATGCTATATCACAAGAAGCTTTCTTCCAGTAATGCTGCTGGTAGTTAGGCTGCAATGAACTTGACAAATACCTTACCAACTTTAGATAATAGCGTAGCTTCTACAAATGCAAATTTAGTGGCTCAACCTGGGGAAAGTAGTAATAGTTCGTCTGATTTTAATTTTTTAAGTAACGAAGCCAAACTTTATAATCCTTGGACTTGCAGACTTTGATCCTATTGTTTGTTAAATTACAATCCAAAAAGACGCACGAAACGGATTGGGCGGTAATAATACTCCTATACCTCCATCAAACAGCACTACCAGTAGCAAAGTAAACACTAAGATATTGAGAATCTACCAAAAATACTCCCCACGAAAAAAATTAGACAAAACTACCAAGCTACGTTCAATACCATGGAGATAACCAAGCGTATAAACATTATGGTTATCCAGTTACCAACATGTATGGTTCTGAAAGTTCTAGATAATATGTATTTTTCTTATTACAGGGTGATTCATATACCACAAAAGAATGTAGAATATTTAAAACAGTCGAAATTAGCATATTATAAAAACAATTCATAAGGCAATCAAATACAGGCCAATGGAGATGCTTCAACTTACGCTATGTCACAAGAAGTCTTCCCCAATAATGCTAGTAGTTCGGCTGATACCACTTAACAACTTACGAATACCAGATAATTTAACAATTTTTACCAGTTCTAGGTTGTAGCAAATAATAAAGCTTCTACAAATGCCAATTTAGTGGCTCAAGCTGGGGAAGGCAGTAATAGTTCATCTGATTTTATTTTTTTAAGTGCTATCAATACATATGATCAGTGGGGGCAGATTTTGATACTATTATTTGTTAATTACATTTCAAAAAAATATCGAAAAGCAAAAATAAATATTTCCCTGTAATGCATCTGATAACTCTATTCCTATATCTCCATCAAACAGCACTACTAAATAAATTTAAAATTGTTGAGACTTTAGATAATTTTCAAACATGCATCGGATAGACTGTAATGTTAATAAGATAAGTTCAGGTTTAGTGGTTCATTATTTAAATGATAGTAACAGTTCATCCGATTTTGAAAATCAATTGATTCAATAACTTAAAGGAAAATTCAACAAGATTTAAATTTGGTTTGGAAGAATAATTAAATTTAAAGAAAAAGAAAAGTGCAATATTAGGAAGTAATGTGAACAAAGGATTTATACGTAACTTAGAAATAGGACAAAATAACTTGTAAAAATATTAATCAAGATGTTATGTAAAAACCTGTGGTAAAAATTAAGGTCTTAGACAATCTTAAAATTAAACTTTTTTTAATTAGATGCCAGTTTTAAAACAGCAATCAATTTTAAAATAATATTGTACACAGTTCTTGTCAAGTTAAAACATTGCTTTTGTACAGTTTTATACGATTAGGTGCTTGATAGTTTTAATTTTTGTAATGTTGCAAAAATCTAATTTTCTTTTTTAAGTTTCTCAAACTAATGTTATAAATGTATATAGAACCATGTAATTTTTTGTTGTAAATTCATAGTTAGTTTAGTTTTAGAAGAAATTATTGAAAATACAATTACCTTTCGGGTTTTCAAAAATATTATTGTGTACAAGATTTATATTATTGTTTTTTTTTATCTAAAATCATTCATTATAAATATTTAATTAAAGCTACAATTATAAAATATGTCGTTAAATTAGATTTTTTGAAAACCCGATAGCGTAAAAATAAATAATATAGACTCACACAGTACTTAAAAAATAGGTTTAGCAATTTTGTCATTTCAATCAAAATATACGAATTTTAGCTTTATTTTGATTGTTTTTTATCCTGCATACACATAGGTACTCAGCGTTTAATCAGTAAAATGTACATAGACCGAAAACATTTTAAAAACGTATTTCTTTTTAAATACATATTTTTTAGTTTTTTTTTATATTTGGTTACAAATCTATGGTTGTTTTATTCTAAGGGTCGACATGAGTCACTTTCATCCCTATTTCAAATTGAGAGTAATCAATCACTGTCAGACACCTTATTTCCAATATTATCCCGTCCTATGATTTGCACTATGTATATGGATATTTTTTGCTAGATTATTGAACTTTCCAATCAAAATATGGAAAAAAAGCCCGCGTTTTTTATAATTTTTTTATTAAATAGTTTTTTAACGTTATACAGTGAAACCTCTCCTTGTGGACACCTCTATTAAGCGGACACTCCCTTTAGGCGGACAAATTTGTTGGAACCAAGATTTTGCCTATTGCTTTACATGTAAAATTAACTCCTATAACCGGACACTCTAATTACCAAACGCGGAAAAATTTTTTTGGTGAAAAAATTATGAAACCTCCCCTAACCAGACGCCAGACGCGAACCTCTAAACGGGACGGATCGCTACATGGCATAGGCATAAATATTATGTAGTTTGTGGGCAAAAACGCACTATGCAGCCGGAGAACTACCTCTTTCCGTTTTAATGCGGAGACTAAATACTTCTATCGTATTGAGAACATATTTTATGCTGCTGCTTGAATAATAAATATATATTAAAATTTCGCAGTTCTCTCTCTTCAAAGGGCGGACAAAATCGACGAAACCATGAGTGTCCGCTTGTAAGAGGTTTTATAGTGGGGGGCCCGTATAACTTCTGAAGTAAAGAAAATACCAATGTTTTAAAAGACTTTACCTTTCCATCCTACAGTGGGATAGGAGTGTTCAAAATGATTTTCCAAATTTTTTTGAAAATTAAAACATTATGGTTAACCCGTTAAAATATGCATAAAAAACAATAAAAAATATAAATTTTGATAAACTGAAACTAAATAAAAACGTGCAAAAAGTTAATTTTGCAAGGAACAATACTGTATCAGTTTGGCCAACCATGACAAGATTATTGATCCTTTTAAGCCGGGATCAAACGACTTGTGTACTTGGCGAATAATTGTTACTTGCGTATACTTGCCATGTCGTGTGAGTGGGTTACTAGTACAATTATTTGTCACTCGTTGGTTTTCCGTTTGTGGTGGGTAAAAATGGGCCGAGTCAAAGGGCTCACGATTATTCGTACACTTGCCAAGTACATACTTGTCTATACTTGTAGAGGCGCTCAAACGAAATGCACAAATAATTGGCTTTTACTGCGACTATGTATTTAGTTTTCATGAGCTAGCAGTATTTGTCAAGGTTTTAGCCAAAATGTACGCGCTCTCGTACTTATAAATTATACACGTCGTGTGAGCGCCCTGCTTGCTATCGCAATTCGCAAAGCTCGTACCCACTAAACACAAAAACATTTTAATAACGTCAAAATAATGTATAAGTTAAAAACATAACGTTAGGTTGGATGTTAGTTCTAACGTCATACTCATAGTGAAAAAGAAGCTTAATAACCCGTTTTCTGACGTTAGAAAAATAATCCTATGTTTTTATAACGTTTTTGTAAAGTGTTTTTCGAACGTTAAAAAATATTGATTTTTTAACAGTGAAAAAGAAATGTTATTCTACATTGAAAAATAAATGTTTTTTTAACAATGAAAAAATATATTTTTTTCAAATATCTCTAAAGATAAGGTAACATAAATAATGTAAATAAAATTGTTCTATTTTGGAAACGCAGGGCAGCAACAGTCCGTTGAGGTTTTCGTGAACTCGACGCTCGGCTCGTAGCTTCTGAAAATAAAATTTTAAATTCTATGTAAACAATAATTTTGTAGTAAGTGCCTCGCTACGAGGCCAAACAATTCATGCTCAAGTGAATACACGGCAAACAATTTCAAGGCGCGTATTCACTTTAGTATGAATGCAAACGAAGCATTCGTTTGGTCCCGCTCCGAATCTTGCGAAGTAGCAGTTTGCTAAACTTTGCCTATGTAACATTTATTTATCAATAAAGACGATTTATTACTATTATATAATTCTGCCTCAAATGAATACGCGGCTTAAGGTCCGGCGGCTAATCGTCCGCGGTGAATTGTCGCATTCCCTGTCTGATTACCTATAGGTATGCGATATTTCATACAAAACCATTTTCTTTCTTTTGTTTACTTTTTCTTACCTGATTTTGTGGTGCTTCATTTAGATCACTGCACACACATTTGTTGGTCTTTAACTATACCATCTTTCCCACACAACTGGAGTAATATTCCGATCCAAATATGTATTCACTATCAATATTAATAATTGTGCTTTAAATTTGCCATGTTTGTTTCTGCAAAATGCAAATATATTAACCAAAATTACAAAAAGCGTCTTTGCTACCGACTCGTATCAACTCGCAGCGAAACGCGACTAGTTAATGGCGCTGCGATCGCGCCCTCTATACTATCTTTTTTTTATTGTTTAAAAAACAAAACATTTATTAGCTTCATATATCTTAAATTCAACGTTAGAAATGAGATCTAGGAAAAACATTATAAATATAACCATATATTGATGGTATTATTTTTAATGTTAGTAAAATTATGGTTTTTTTAGTGCTGGTTTCTTAACGTTATTAAGAAATATATTTTTGGTAATGCTTTTACATGAAATCTTCGTTAGGATTTTCTACATGTTTTTTTAATGTCAAAAGTTGACTTAATTTTAAAACAAATTTGTGTTAGAAAAAAAAGTTTCAAAATTTATTTAACGTTTTTTACGATTTTGTGCTTAGTGGGTATACCTGCCAAGTACGCAAATAATTGTGTATTTGCCAAGTACACGAGTCGTTTGAGCCCGCCTTAAGACGTTCACACAAAAGGCGAATTTTGTTTGATGATCCGCTAGTTTACCAAAGGGGGTGTTTACAAATGTCGTAGGCAACTACATCAAAAGCCGCAAAAGTTGGGTGACTTCGACTTTCGTCGCGCGATTGTAGGTGACTTCAATCGTGTAAATGTTTAGATGATTCGCAGCCGCATAGGTCATTTGCACACTTTTTTGGTAATTAGGAGTTTGTGACAACAATATTTCGTTTTTAAAGATGAACAAAAATAAAATCACAAAGTATATAGCCTATGTATTACTTTGTGATAAAATATTCAAAAAACGAATCAGGTGACGATGCATTTAAAACCGTTGCAAATCCATGGTCTATCACGTGATGCGTTTTTTGAATCGGGGTGAGCATGCATCGGTGGAAACAGGGTACAAGAGTAAAGAAAAAATGATGTGCGTTTGGCTGCCCTGAAAGCAATTATTGCAGAACTTGAATTGTTTGTTCTTTTCTCTGTGTTTTTCGAGCAATTCATCAATTATTGCTTCACTCACTATTTCAATTCCATCAAGTAAAACACCTGTTTTGCAGAACATTTTCAACAAAAATTACCTATTTTCCTTGCGACTTTAGTCGGCCCGTTTAAACGGGGTAGCGATTAGACTTGCCGCACGGCAATCGAGGCGACTCGCCGCAAGGCTAAAATCGACCCGTGTAAACACCCCTTTACTCTACAAAAACAGTGACAAGCATGCTCGTACAAATTCGTTGGTCTGGCAATCAATTCTCTGGGCCTTGCCACGTTTTGTTTTTATTTTTTGGCCGTTTGTGGTAAACTTTAAGTTTTCAAGAGGTATGCAATTTTTTTCAACTTGTCTTGATAAAATGCCACATTAGCATTACTTTCAAACCTAAATATTCTTTTACATTTATTGTAATGTTTTACAATGGGCTTGTATAAACTAGTTGTGTTAGATTTTAACTGCATTTATAAAAATTATATGAGCGTTTTAATAAAAAGTGTGCCATATTATACCAATATCCCCTATGTCATTCCGGCCTACTTTGTTATTCTGTGCATCTTTCCCTTGGTTCTTAATAAAGCAGACAGCGCCACCTAAATTTTACCCATTAGACGAACTGTATTTATACTTAAACAAGCAGTTACATATAATAATTAATGGTTTTCGTCAGCATAAAAATTTACAGAACACTGCTAGGATAGCCCGTTCAAACAAGAGTGATCTTTAGATTCTGATCAAAATCCACTGAGCTTAAACTTTTGTTAAATATTAATCTATAATCGGTAGTCTTGGTTTTTTACTCTACACACGGCTTTTGGGACATCCTAGATCCGACTTTAAGCACTCAGCAAAAAGTTTTAATAAAAAAAATAAAAAAAGCGCTAAAAAATATTTTTTGAAATATAATTGATTAAAAAAACACATTAAAATAAGTTATTCTTTACAAAACCCTGATTTTAAAATCAAACTTACATCTAAATGAAAAAAATCAAAAATACACTTATTATAATTTTTGATATTTGTTAACATTTGGAAAATTTTATGCTAAAATCCTTGCTTTCACACTTTTTTTAAACAATTAATATAATTTTTTAATTAAAAGGTATTCTAGTTTTGCCTTATATTATATATACAATTTGTCAATTTACTGTTTGGCAACTTTAACCTTTATCTTTGGTGTTCTTCTAGAAACCGATCCATAAAATCAGTCACACCAGGGTTTAAGAAGAATTTTTTCTTTTCAAACCTGCATTTATTCACGAAAATGTCATGTCTTTCGGATTTTTTCTACATGTAATAAAATTAGACAAGTCTACTAACAGATCTCGTCCGGACTTTTTGTTGGGTTAGGTAGAAATTTTTGCCAAAGAGTCTTATACCAGCTTCGAATTTTCTGCACTCTTCTTCAGACCATGGCTGATTGGGATCTTCATATAAAAATTTGTTCATTTTCATTCGCCTTATAGCTTCTTCCACATTGTGACCACATTGTTGCAGTAACTGCAACGCATCTTCATGATCTTTGATCTGTTTTCCTACCGGTATCGCAGATTTGTCTAATTCTGCAACTTGTTTTAGAAAATCTTCAATTGCAGCATTAGTTAATGTAGATGAATACCTTAAATGTTTTTAATTATTTTTATACGGCAAAAAAACATCGTAATATAGACTTTTTATACACCATTAGTTTTAATCCAATTATTACACATATATGTTTTGTACAAACTTATATTTGATTAAAAGAAACGGAAATAAAAATAAGTTAATATTTACAAAAATTACTTAAAAATAAAAATTTGACCTAAATAAACAACTCAAAAACACACTTAATACATATTTAAAAAAGAGGAATTTTTGAAATTTTTTAACATTGCGAAAGTTTTATACTAAAATGCTTGTGTTTACAACTTTTATTAAAACATATTTCTGACATCTTTTATTGTATAATTTTTGAAAAGGTATTGTAGTTTATTATTATATTTGATATTATAATTTTGAAATAAGCCCTTTTCTCTGTCTCCTAAGATTTAACAAATGTAATGATCTAACCTTATACAATTGTCAATTTACGGTTTGGCAACTTTAACCTTTAATAATTCTTTATCTTCCTCGGGGACTTTTGGCGAAGAACTGCTATCTCGGCCCTCGTGTTCTTCTAGAAACCGATCCATAAAATCAGTCACACCAGGGTGTAGGAAGAATTTTTTCTTTTCAAACCTGCATTTATTCGCAAAAATGTCATGTCTTTCGGACTTTTTCCACATGTAGTAAAATTGGACAAGTTCACTAACAGATCTCGTCCGGACTTTTTGTTGGGTAAGGTAGAAATTTTTGCCAAATAGTCTTATACCAGCTTCGAAATTTCTGCACTCTTCTTCAGACCATGGCTGATTGGGATCTTCATATAAAAATTTGTTCATTTTCATCCGCCTTATAGCTTCTTCTACATTGTGACCACATTGTTGAAGTAACTGCAACGCAGCTTCGTGATCTTTGATGTGTTTTCCTATTGGTATCGCAGGTTTGTCTAATTCTGCAACTTGCTTTAGAAAATTTTCAATTGCAGCATTAGACAATGGAGATGGATCCCACAACAGTTTATCTTCGTTTTCGTATGGTAAAGCGTCATCGTAATGTTTTAAGCCTTTTGGAACTTGTGCTTGATAATCGCTGCCAACCATGATTGTTTTTATCGTCATCATTTTTTTGTTTTCTTCTGCGGGATATTTGAGATGGCATTTTTCGTCCTCTTCTTCACTTACTTTTGATCTAAAAGAATTTATTTCTTCGTAAATATCTAAAAATATTATTCGACTTAAAAAAAAACACTTTTTAACTTGAATACATTAGTATTATTTGCTAAAAAGTTTTTAAGATCTGGCAAAATCTTAAGTCGAAATCATAATATCTAGGTACTGAACTTGATTTATTGTTAGCATCGGCAACGCGTCGGGGCAAGGGAGCCCTGTCTCCCAACATTTTTCAATAGATAGTTTTTGGTCATGCCCAAAACGGCCGACTAACGCAACTTGACACTGTTGACATTTGAACGTCACCAGCGGCGTAGCGTGCCCGAAAGGGCGGGGGGGGGGGGGCGACAGCTAAAAAGGGCGCCTCTGAAAACTGATGAAAAATCTTGTGGCAAAAAAAAAACAAAAAGGTCAAAAAGGCGCCTCTCACAAATCTTGCGACCAAAAAAAAAAAAAAAAAAAAAAGGTCATCATGTGTGAGGGGGCGGCCGATAAGTCACAAGGGCGCCTCTCACGAATCCACGAATCTTGCGACCAAAAAAAAACAAAAAAAAGGTCATCGTGTGTGAGGGGGCGCCCGATACGTCACACGGGCGCCTCTCCCACCTATGGGGCGCCACTACCCTCGGGGCGACGAACCCCCCACGCTACGCCGCTGAACGTCACATGTAGTTAGAGGCTTCCGTGGAACGCCGCAAACTCACGGTCGGTTAACATAGGATTTTTTACATACGTAGAACGTGCGCAATTGTGTTTTAGCGTGCTTCTATTAAATTCCGCGCAAAGAAATTCATTTAGTTGAAAGTTTTTGATTCCGCGCCATTTGGTGGCGCAGGCTGCACAGGTTACAACAGTGTTCAGCGCACGGTCCCTATATACTGTGTGTTGAGCGGCACCAGGGACAGATGGAAGAACATTAAGCAATCTCTGGCGGAACACATCACCTAGGGGATAATGGGGTAATAAGTATTAGGAAATATTTTTTTGCTACTCTTGCAGTTTGTCTTTTGTCATTTGAGAAATCTGAAAAAAACCTTTCAAATTTTCTACTACAATATTAATACCTTCTGAGGCTTGAAAAAGTTTCAATACAGAAACGAAACGTTGCCACAAGAAAAATCGGTTTTTCTTTCATTACTCCCTATACCCAAGAAAAAACTACAAAAAATATTAATAAAGTTTTAGCACTTTTGTTTTTTACAAGCAAACCATTTCAAATAATTTTTTTTTTGTCTGAAGGAAACACTTTATTTTCAGTTTTAATACTTAAGTTTGCTGTCTGTGTAAGACTTTCTATGTATTGTTTTAAATTTTGCCTGTCATGAGCAAGTAGTTCAGAATGGAAATGTTTCTTATTACCCTTTCGTTTTGATTATCGTGGGATAAGGAAAAACATCGCAATGGGGTAATAAAAAATATATCATTTTTTATTGTATATTGATTTGAGTACTTAGTGAAGTTGCCTTCAAATTTAGCAAAAGTGACCTATATTAAGCTTTAGAAATGGCAAGTTGCAAATATATTAAATGGCATCTAACTCAAATAGTCCACAGCACACCGATCTATTTTTTAAGTGATTACTAACAGGCTAAATTTTCGTACATATATTATTTGGGCGAGACGCCTAACTTTTTTCCCGCAAAAATACTTGAAAGTGATTCCTAGCAGAGTGTGCAGGCGTAGACATGCTTCGTGCATCGGACTGCCTAAACCTCAGAGTAATATATATTATTATTACTCTAAGGCCTAAACCAAGCATTTGATTTGTAGAACAATATTGCCATTAACTTTTACACATAAAAAAAAATTGGATACTAATTCTTCAATAGAACGAGCCAACGAATACATTTAACTTTATAATACGTTTATAGCCTGAAAAAACTTTCGATAGCATTGGGCACTGGGCAGTAAAAGCATCTCTAATTAATAGCCGAATACACTGATTTAATAGTCAATATAGCGAAGCAACAACATCAATCAAAATCCACGAAGGAACCAAGCCAATCCTCATAAGAAGGGGTGTCAGAAGGGTGACACAATATCCCCTAAACTATTTAACAAGGACCCACAAGATATTTTCAAAAAATTAGATTGAGAAGAAATAGGCATCAAAGTAAACGGACAATACTTGAACCATCTAATATAAAGCCTTAATAACAGGTAAGAAAGAAGAACTGATAAAAATGCTGGAATAACGGGATACAGCACCTAAAAATATAGGTCTGAGTATGAACTACACTAAAACTAAAATCATAACAAACACAGTTGTAGTAGTAGAGAAAATAGAACAAGCACAGGAATATATACCTAGGCTGGGACAAATTAATAAACTAAAAAAAGAAAACCAAAACAACTGAAATAAAGAGACGAGTAAGATTGCCCTAGGCAACACTCGGTAAATTAAGCTACCTATTAAAAAATAAAAAAATATCATCAGTAATTTATAATTTTGAGATAATTTGAGAGTTAATAGCTGTTTGTTTTTTTTCTCTTGTCTATAAAATGTATGTGGCAACATTGTGCCCCAAAATCATATGCTTGGTTTAGTTAGTCCGAAGCTCTAAAATTTCTGCACCTGCGCATTCTGTTAGTATAGGCGTCTTGGCCTAATAAAGCTATGTACGAGAATTCAGACTGTTAGTAATCAATTAAAAAATACACCGATGTACTGTGGACTATTTGCGTTAGATGCCATTTAATATTTCTGCAACTTGCCATTTTTACTGCTTTAGATAAGGCACTTTAGTAAAATTTTAAGGTAACACTACTCAAATCAAAGTGCAACAAAAAATATTATATTTCTTATTACCCAATTACGATGTTTGCTATTACCCCACGATAGTCAAAACGGAGGGGTAGTACTATAACAAGAAAAACCACAAACAAAGTATTAAATCTGCAAATAAAGTTTCTCTTTAGACAAAAACTCCCCCACCTTCCCCTAATGAATATCACGATTTTAATAGTCTTGCACCCCAAATGACAGATAACCGCACCGTCGCTATTTCGAACTGTCAAATATTGTTAAAGTTGTCGTTATCGGTGAAGTTATCGGGCCTAAATTTGGCACGACCAAAAACTATCTAATATTCATTCAAAACCCATAATATTATATGATTGAATGAATTTTCTTTGGTTCAGAAGTTATCGGATAATTTCCGCCCCCCCATCTAAGTAAGGCCACGTGCAGTCGTGGTACTAACCTGAGTAGTCTGGAAGCGTCAGATTCATAAATACTTCTAGAAGATTTGGGATTTTCATTTTCTTGGTTGTCGTGATGATAGGGAAGTAGTTTTGATTTTTTGTTTGTAGACATGACTTTAAAGTTGTTGGCTAAAAATAAAGAAATAAGTAGGCACTCAGTTTTAGATCGCGGCGGCATATAATGAGGCTAATAGAACTTGTCACCCAGAATAATCTCGTACCTAGGGGGGGATCAAGGGGCTAGATCAATCCCCCCCCCAAAATTGTCGATAAATTATGCTAAAAGATATTTCTCAGCAACACAAATAGAAAATAAAAACTTTTTTTAGCATATTATACGCTAATTTTCTTAAGCCTCCAGCCCCCCCTCCGAAATTTTTTCTTAACCACCGCCCAGCCCCAAAAAGATTTTTTTTCGAATATTGTATATAAGTGCTTTTTAATAGCATCAATATGGTCACAAAATGCAACTTTTATTTTATTTATAGTACTTTTATTCCTATTCCTAAAATTAATGTATGATTTGCAAAATAAAAGTATAAAAGTTTGTCCACCTCGATAAGTAGGCTCAAAAATCGTTTTTTTTCCAAATACTAGCAGTGGCGCACCCAGGAATATGCGTTGGGGGGGGCTCTTGGCCTCCGCATGTGGGGGGAGGCCTCATGACGTCGTATTTTATGCTATCTTATTTACTCATAAAAAATCTTAAAAAATCTATGGTTAGGGGGGGGGGGGGTCGAGGCTCTCCCCCTAGGTGCGCTTATGTATCAGCTCCGTGTTTTGGTTTGTAAAATAACAAATATTGCTAAATTATATTTTTTTGACAGTTTAGTGCGGTTTTTTTACATCTTTATGACAGCTATCTAAAACTACGTGTTCGAAAAATGAATTTCAAAAGTTTAAGTATTACATACGGCACTTAATAATCTCTTTTTTTTGTGGATCTTTTCGCAAAGGTCTATGTCAAAAGGAAATCGATGTTTTTGTTTATATGCGTACAAATGCGTGTCTTTCGTTTCTGGTTTTCATTCAAGACGACCTTCTCTAAGGTCAACAAACAGACGACGCACAAATTGTGTGCGTGAGGCACGTAGCTTAAACTAATAATGTATTTCTGAAGAAGTATTAAAAACACAAATTGTAGCGCAGAATAAATTGAAATTTGACGAAAAAAATAGGAATGAATGGAACCTCCTAAAACTAGCCCAGATTGCAAGGGGTCATCAAATGACGTCTTTTTTTCGTCGAAAAGTGGTCATTTGGATGACCAGTAGGTCATCTACCAAAAAATGTTGTCTTTAAGGCGTCAGTTACTTGACGTCTTTTCGTAGTGTAGTTTTTGACGTCTGGAAGACGTCATATATTGGTCACTACCCACACTGCACACTTTGTCCAAGGGACATACCATCATACTTACATAGATGGTGACTCAGTCAGTACTTGACCGGATTTATACGGAATGTGGGGGTACGTATGTAAAATGAATTAAATATTAAATCAAGACAAACTTCGAGGCTTCTTTCGCTTCAAGGTGGAGATGTGTAAGTCTAGGTATAGGTCTATTTTGATCTGTACCTCACAGACGAACACCGCTGTACCCAGTTCCAGTACTTCCAAGTCTAAGTCATAGAAGAGTCACCTTCTGCGTCTAAGTTTCCTTCAGTGTTCTCAACTGCAGGGACTATTTCATATATTTAGACGAGTTTAAAAAAGTCATAAATAGGTTTGCGTCTGTGTGTGTGTCTAATGTTCTGATTTGGTCCCAAATACGTCATATTGCTGACGTCTTTAAAACGTCTAAAAATGACGTCATTTTGTGTGTGTCTTTTGAACGTCATTCAAAGGTCATTTACACGTCAGATTAGAGACGTCAAGGGTCATTAAAAATGACCTGTTTTTGACGTTTAAAAAACGTGACCTTGCTACCTGGGAGACAATAAACAGTATTTTTAATTGATTTATTAATTTATTTAAAAAAAAGTTAAATCTTCCCGTACGACATATCTAGTTCTTTTTTTAGTCTGTGGTTAACAAAAGGCGATTAATTGGGTAAACTTTTTTAGCGTAAATAGTTACAAGCCGGCAGCATAGCGCGGGACTAGATTTCAATTTAACCCGTTTTCAGCGAGTGGCTGTTCTCGCGCGGGGGCGGAAGGAATGTTTGTTTTAGTTCACGTTGGCCATATTCATCGTGCGAAAACGTTCGTTGCCCTTCCTACGTGTTGCTGGTTCTATCCTTAGTGAAGAGTATGACTTTGTTTTGATTTGGGGTCGGTCAGTAGTTAAAATCCTTGCCGGTCCCGTGTCCATTGTTTGTTTTTGTTTGTTTTCAACATGGAAATAAATACCTTCGATTATATAATTAACTGTGCAATTTTAAATACGTTGACATATGAACTTAAACGATTACAAATAAAATCTTTGGGGCCACATATAGACCGGACCTAAAAATCCTAAAAATTAACCAAAATTTTAGTACAAGTAATAAAATATTGTGCGATGCTAACAACTGGTTGTGCGGTTGTGAAAATCGAAATGCTTTTTTTGCTTTATTTGTCTTATTATGAACAATCCACGAAGTGATCCTGCGTGGGTGGCAAAGGGAATGTATGATATCAAGCACTTTAGTGAAAAGTTAAAGACACAAAGTAAGTGCCACTTATCTAAATAACCACATAGAATCTTCTATGCTAGCAAAAACTGATATTAGGTGCCAATTGAATAGTACCTATCGGCAAAACATTACCGAACATGATGAAAATGTGGCAAAAATAGATATATACTTAGTAGGTTAATACATAGACTGTTTAAGATTCTGTGGGATTTTTCTGAAATTGGTGCTATCCGAGCACTTTGCGCATGTGAAAGAAGGGCCAATATACTTTATTTATAAACAAATAAACTAAAAACTACAGCAAGTAGCTACTTGCTTGTAAAATGCTCAAATAACGTCACCAGCCGCCACTGCTAAGAACTATTAGAATAGAGCCTGACGACACTTAAGTAATTTCGTGAAGACGCTCAAGCAGTGGCGTGTATAGAAGAAATTTTCGTGGGGAGGGGCGAGACAGTTTCGGGGGGGGGGGGCCCAAGACCTCATGAGACCGTATTTTATGTTTGTATTCATGAAATATGTGGAAAATATCTAAAAAAATCTTAGCATCGGGGGGTGCCCGGTCCCCCCGGCCCCCCCTATATACGCCACTGCAATGAAGCCAGGCAGTAACTTTGCCGGGCACTATTCTGACAGTTTCGCATTATAAGAACAGCTGTCTTCTTTTAAAATTTGGCCTTTGTGTGTAAGAGACGGAATTAATAGTGCCGCCATTATTAATGGAAAATAAACGACTGGATTTATAAATTCGACTTTGGTATGGTAATTTTGAAAAATTAACTGTTAGTTTTCAATGCGAAACTGTCAGAATAGTACCCGGAAGTAATATTGCCTGGCATTCTCGCAATAAGTCCCTAATAGGGACTTATTCCAATAAAGTCAGGCAGTAATTGTGCCGGGCACTATTCTGACAGTTTCGCATTGAATTGACAGTTGATCTTTTAAAATTGACATACCAAAGTCGAATTTATAAATCCAGTCGTTTATTTTTCATTAATAATGGCGGAACTATTAACTCCGGCTCTTATAATATACAAGGCCTAATTTTGAAAAAAGACAGCTGTCAGAATAGTGCCCGGCACAATTACTGCCTGGCTTTATTGCAATAAGTCGCAATTACTTAATCGAAACTTACTAGTCGCGTCTGCTGTTCGACCATTACTCGCCATTACCACACAAAACTATAGCTTACGCTGTTTTTCTTATATACATAATATTCCAATAACCACGGTAACTGCCCATTCATGATGCAAACATGAGGGCCTTGGGGTCTTTAAGCAAACAAGACCTGATTGGTTGCTTTCAAAGACATATGCATATTATTTCCATATAGTACGTATTATTACAATATCTACGGTACCTTACGATGCAGAATGCAAACATATTTGTCTAACTTTTTGCGAGCATTAAGTTAAAATATCCTTATTGTTTATACTTTACACATGCATATTATTTTATTCGTGTATTCGTCATGTGAAATCATCGGCTCACAGTTGACAAAAACTCTATCTATGTAAATTTGGTAACCTGTGCATTTTTCTTACCTTTATTTCTGAATGTTTGCATCAAACACCAACCCTTGTGTAAATAGGTAACCGGGAGTATTGGAATATTACGTATGTGGTTTTTCTATGTCATTACCTACATTTTAATTACGCGATACGTGATAAGGAGTTCTTTGACCGTTTTTGGCAACTTTACTTCTGATTTTTGTGCGTTCCTGGTCCGATTGCCTTCACTGCGGTCATGTGCTACCGTTTTTTCTCCTTATTTATGACTTTTGCTTTCGTTGAAGTTCGTTTAATAACCTTCCTTGTCTGTACAGATTTTCGTCACTTCTCTTGAAGCTTATTTTATTTTAGGAACAATTTTGTGTTTTAAAATGAACAGAGTAACTCAAAATCTGCACTATTGAGGGATCTAAGTTGGTTCCAGGGAGAAAAGTGACGCCTCTTTACGAATCAAATTTCAAGCAAAGGCGCACCAAGGGGGGCCCCACTTTTTAGATATTTTGGGCATATTTCATGAATAAAAACCAAAAAGTGCATAAATTACGACATAATAGGGTCTCGGGTTCCCCCAAGACATATTCTTGGGTGCGCTACTGTTTCAAGAGAAGTTAAAAAAACCGTATTATGATACATTAAGCCTTTTTTAAACCTTTGAAAAACCCCCCTTGTTTTTCAAAAGTTTGCAATTTGAGATGGATCATAACTTTTGTTAGATTAAATTTTATTTTAGCCTAAATTGCTTTTTTATAGTAGTTTGTTCTATATAGATCAAAAGAACTTAAACCATCTCTTAATATCTAACTCCTATTTTTGAGATATAACGTAAAGTTGTTAGGTATTCTTTATAAAATGATCGTCTTTTTAATCGATTTTTAAAATAAGTAGATATTTCGCAAATAACATACAGAGTGGCCCAAAAATTAAAACGGCGTCTTAATAGAATTGGTAATTTTTCAGCTACGAGCATGCGCGAATTTGAGGGGGGGGGGGGGGGGTAATGTGGTAATTACCCCCTCTAGAAAAAAAAAATTATACACAAATATTTTTTTCGTCGACAATCACCACCCTAGATTTATGCACAGATCCGCGCTTGGCGGGGCCATTGTGATGCGAAAAAACCACACCCTGAGTTAAAATCCGGAAAAACGTCATTCAGCGAATGTTAGGGTAGGGAATTCCATAAAACCAAAATGACAAAACTTTGAAAAATCATTAAAAACTATACAGGTTATCAACAAAAGCACCGAGTTGCAGTATGGTGGGGCCCTAGGGATGCGAAAAAACCACACCCTGAGTTAAGATTCGAAAAAACGTCATTTAGCGAATTTTAGGGTAGGAAATTCCATAAGACTAAAATGGTCAAACTTTGAAAATTCATATTTCAGAAACTATATAGTTTATCAACAGAAGCACCGAGTTGCAGTATGGTGGGGCCATAGAGGTGCGAAAAAACCACCCCCGGAGTTAAGATATGAAAAAACGTCATTTAGCGAATTTTAGGGTAGAGAAGCCCATAAGATTAAAATGGCCAAATTTTGAAAATTCATATTTCAAAAACTATATAGTTTATCAACAAAAGCACCGAGTTGCAGTATGGTGGGGCCATAGAGATACAAAAATACCACACCCTGAGCCCTGAGTTAAAATTCGAAAAAACGTCATTTAGCGAATTTTAGGGTAGGGAATATACAGTTATATTAATTAATAATATAATTTTTTTTTTATTTATTTTTTAATAGATAGTTTATTACTTATTTACCTTTAAATTTTGAATAGTAAATACAAAAATTAAAGTATTAAATATCGACAAAAATTAAAAAAGAAAGGAAATAATAAAAAATAATTAGATATAGATTTTGCTACGTCGGTACTGGAACAATTCGCCGCCGCCGGCGCCGCTTCGCTGCGGCCGACTCGCGCCACCGATTTGCCGACAACCCAACGCCGCCATCGCCGCTGTGGTTTTAGTTTACAATTTTGTTAATTTCGTATAGTAAACATTTGAAAAAAAAATTTTTTACAATTTTTTTAATTGCTATTAAAAACAATTTTTTGTTGTTTTCGGTTCGGTTCTTTTTTTTGATTTTGTGGAACATGGTGTTGTTTCTGAACCGGTTAGGATACATTTGCGATGACACCGATTTTGACCTCCCAAAATAAGGAGATAAGGGACCTAATTTAAGAAAATATAAGTTAGGCCAGTATCTCTAAATAAATTACATTGCAAATTCAAACCATAACAGCGCATTGTGGTGATTTGGATAGACGGCGAATTGGTCCGGCGGCGAATTGTTCAGAGATATTTTAAAGAAAACTTAAAAAATACAAATATATGTAATATTAATAATATTCTTTATAAAAATAACTATAAAAAGCATTCACAATTAAAGATTTTTAAAAATCGCCCTGGCTCGGCTTTATGTATCAAATAAAATACAGTTTTTAAATTTTAATTTATCTTAAAGTACTTTTTGGATCACCCTGTACATAAGAGTTCCTCAAAAATAATCCTAGCAATTTCGCGTCCAACGTGGGGCTCATTCTCAATCACCCCGTACCTCGTTTAAAACTTTAACTTAATGCCTACGTGTCTTTCTCTAACACATTGTGAAAAAGAAGTAAAATATAGTTACCTAAGTGATCGACAGAGGAATCGGAATCGGAACTCTCCTCACTTTTGTACACTTTATTATTGGGGAATTTTTTTGGCCTACCAACGGATTTTCTTGGTTGTCGCAAGTTTTCTCCCATCCTATGCTTTCGTCATTTTTCTTTGCCCTCACATAGCATTCATTCATATTATTTGTAACGCACGAACTTTTGATCTATACATTTTTATGTTCGCCTGATACCTCTGGCAGCTGAAAAATAATCTAAGTTATGCTAAATATTTTATTTATGCCTGCTATAAAATTTTAGGTTACATAAAAGATTTCTTGCATTTTATTACATTATCTAGGATTTTTCTAAAGGCTCTTTAATTACACACGAGTTTTTAAGGGGAAAAAAATTAAGAATAGGGAAAGAAAAAATCTTCAAATATTTTTTGGATAATAAATAATAGACTATAATATTAAAGAAACGAAATACTTTATTTTATTTTGTTTTATGATCTATTGTCCCATTAACTATGATACACAAAAAAAACAAAATATAAAAAGGGCCATTTAAAAAAATAAAGACCTATTTAAGGATAATTATAATAAAGGTACCTATACTACAGAAACAAAAAAGAAAAAAAAATGAATTTTATACCTAAATGATAACAGCAGTCCAAAAACTGTAAACAATAAAAAGCTACCTACAAACCAAAATAAAACCTACTTCAATTACCTTTGGCAATATAAACAACACAGACAAAAACAAAAACACTGCCTACAATTGTTTTTGTTTACAATTTTCAACAAAACACAACAAGAGAAATTATTCTAGCGTCTCTTTCATGGAATCAATAATTGACTGCTGTTTTTAAGTCTAAATCGGGGTAAAAATGCATCGTTTCCTTCCTAAAGATTTTAGGTTAGTTTTGTCCCTGGCTTGACCTAAACAATATCTTTTGTCGTCATATTTATATTGCATTAACAAGGGATAACTATAGTCCTTTACAACTCCTGTTTATCAAAACCAAATTTCGTATTGATGTTTTTTAATTAGTTTCTTTTCGATTGGCTAAAATTTTCCATTTGGTTGGCCACTTTTCCCTTAGATGCCATTAGTCTCTTTACCTTACTCGTTTCATAAAAGTTATATCCATCCTTCTTTTATTTTTATAGTTTGAAAAAGGATACATCTATCCTAGACTGCTTAGTAAACTAAACAGACAAACAAAATTATTTAACAATGGATTGTTAATAATAAAATTTCTACTCCACGAAAATCCATAATATTTTCATTAAAAGCAAATTTTCCAAGTGGTAAGTAGATGTCACTACTTCCAATATCAGTCTATCCGTTATTAAAAGCATAAGTTAAACACAGAAGACCTCATTTACCGTATTCAACAACCGCCTATCGATTTGTAGCAGCCAGTCTCAATACCTCCATAGCAGATGGCTAATATTTTAGTGGGGAAAGGAAGGCTAAAGCTAAATTGCATTCACTAGATATCAATAGCTATTTCTGTTACCCTGGTAGCATATGATCTTTACGTTACTTAACTTTTGACTTAAATAATAGAGACCTTATGAACGCGATGCATAAAGAGATGAAATTAGTGCAGTTGAGGCAAAGCTTTATAAAAATTTACTTGGCATGGAAAATAATAAACAAAATATTCTATCTATTATAGGTTCAGAATTTATTTCGGCAGTACAAAACGAATTCAGAAAGGAGCTATCCAACCAGCATTATTTTATTTTGTCTTTAACATTGGATCTAGAAAAAGCAAATAAACTTTTAGCTTTATCACAGCCTACCTAACAACAGGTGTGGGTTCATCACCATCCCAAGAAAATATTTCTGTCTTCTAAATCTTTGTATATTTGTTAGGTTTTTCTTTTTCTTCAAAATATGCAGCATCTTCTACATTTTAAAATGTTTGATGCTAAAGAGCAGCTACATATAGCGGCACAGAGAAGATACATTAATTAATTACGTAACGCAAAAATTCAGGATTTTTGGCTTCTTTCTCCCCTTCGGGATGTATTTCCCCTTTGACCGTTACCTGGTTTAAGAATGATCCCTTATCTTGTTCTGAGGTAAAGTCATTTAATCTAATTGTTTTCTACCACTCCAAGAAACACCAAACGGCTACAATACACCCAGGTATTTGGTTAAAATTAGAGCTCACTGATACATACCATTTATCTCCCTATACAAATTAAATACAAAATATAAAAATATATATATTTCCCAAAGGATGCTAGCCAAACAAATAAGTATACTTTAAGCATAAACAGAAAGAACTATTTATTAACAGTCTTATCTCACCTAGTTACTAATAAGATAACGCGTTCATTTCAAATACTGAAATTACTTTAAAATCTGTCTTGAATTTTTATTTTTGGGAAATATTATTTCTAAGTCACATTGCTACGAACCTCTTATGTACTTTGTGTTAGGAACGAATAATTAGTAGAAAAACAATTATTATACTAGAAGCGACAAAAATGCCAAAAAAATTAGGAAACAAAATCAAATTTCTAACAAATGTGAAAATATGGATGTTAACATTACGGTTTGATCATCTCGGTAGACATTTTAATTTTTCTGATTTTGTCCATTCAGGAATTTTTAAGATAGATCCGTATTATTATACTTGTATTATCTAGTCTTCCACAAGCGTACACAGTAAGGAGAAGGGGAAGGCATTTGTCCCCCCCTAAATGTTGCAAATAATTTAAGAATTTGCTAATTTCCAAACAAAACAATTAATCAATCAAGTTAGCACTTTAAACTTATTTCTCTTGACACAATATTATACAATCGATACACTTATTCTTAACGATATATACTGTAAAGGATATAATTCGTTTTTTCCGTTAATTAGTTTTACGAAGAAATTATGGTCCAAATATTCGTCGCCTTTGTGCACGATGGTCTCAAAAAAACAAAAAATTTGCTGTATTTAATGACAACTTTTTTGGGCATCCTTGAATGTCTTTAAAAACTATCAAAAGACGGCAATTCTGCAACTAAAAAGGTGGGATTTCAGCTTTACAGTGCTTTAACAAGGCCGGTATTTATTAGTTTCCTGAGCCTGATAGCAGCATGTGGCCAATATCTTGCAATCTAAATGTTTAGATTTATCGTAATGTGGAAATCACATTAAAAGAGTATAAGATCTAATTAAACATTATCGCAAATCTGCAGAAGTCATGAACACTATCTTAGCTAAAGCGTTATATGTTCTCTGGCTAAAGCCATCACACATGTAGAAAACCTTGGAATAGAGTTACAGGTGCCAAGGATAGTTAGAGCACTGGAAAAAATATTTATTAATACCTTATTTAGAGCCTCTCAGAATGTTTTTAAAACATCGCTTTTCCGATGAAAACCTACCAATTTTCGAACTATTGGCACTATATCGGGTTGGCAATGCTGCTGTACGCCCATGTAGTATTTCATAGTTACTGACTAGATAAGACGATAAGTTTTCAAAATTTTTGAAATTATTTGAACACCTGGGTTGATTTTGTTGTTTTCGATGCATTTTATTACAATGCAACTCGACGCTAGTGAACTGAACAAAATCGTTTCTTTTTACAACCACAATCTTTCTCAAGAATGAATTCGTTAATTCTCAATGTATATGTCCTATTGCCTGCAAGGAAGCAAGTAATGGTCTCATCATAACATATATTTGTTTAAAACATACTCTCCTGGCCTCCTTCCCGGAATTCTCGAGAATGTGAAACCTAACCGTTGTCAATTGATCGCCAGCGTATCCTAACCGTGACAATGAAGAATAGGAGTCTTCACTGACACGGTTCGGATACGTTGGCAATCCATTGACAACAGGTTTCACACTCTTTAGGACCCAGAAGAAACTGTCAAAAGAGTAAAGTTTAAAAAAAAAGTCGTCTGATAAAATATACCAACTAACATAACACAAATCAATTAACTAAGGTCACATTAAAAATTTCCAAACATTATTATAAAAACAATGAACTTCTCAAAGTAAACGTGCGCCAGGTATTTCGCGCCGAGCTGGCCTGCGCCGAATCGCTCGCGCCGAGTTGTACTCCGGTGCCGAGTCGGCCGTACCGAGTAGTACCTTTCCCTGAAATTAAGAGGGTCTACGAACAAATCTTGAGTAGGAAAATATATTAAACTAGAAGCGACAAAAATGGCAAAAAATTCAGCATACAAAATCAAATTTTTATAATACAGATGTCAAAAAATTATGGAAATAAAGACGTTAACATGCACCCATATCTCGGTCGACATTTCCATTTTACTGATTGTGTCCATTCAGGATTTCGACAGACCAATGATCGATCAGCTCGGGGCCTTTTCTGAATTTTAGAAATTTTCTCAACAATAGACGCGAATAGAATCAAAAAATCCGGGAGGGCGAATTCGGTAGGGCGTTCGGCACGGTTCTTGTATTTGATCCCTGTTTTTGTGCTTTCGATAAAGTTGTTTTGTTGCGAGGGTAAAAAGTCTTAAATAAGTCATGCATCGAATAGGGATGATATTTCACCAATGGCTGACAAAAAATATGTATTATCTACCAAAACAAAACATAAAATTAAAAATATCAAAACTCATACCAATCTAATATCTACTCCACTAAACATATTTTATGTTAACTACCATTTATTTTTACGAGCGTGCTGAAAGCGGTACTTTTCCGCACTTGTACGTCAAAGTCACTTTCCCGTACACAAAAAAACAACAGTGTGGTAAGTAGCTTTTGTGCACTAGTGCGGTAATGATACTTTTCCCATGGGCGCACCCAGGGGAGGGCATTGGGCCCCCCCAAAGCTAAGATTTTTTTTAGATATTTTGCACATATTTCATGAATAAACACAAAAATTACCATGAAATACGACACTATGAGGCCTCGGCCTCCCCCCCAAAGGCCTCGGGCCCCCCCAAGACATATTCCTTAATGCGCCACTGCTTTTCCGCATAACTTTTTTATTTCGGAAAAATTTTAAATCTTGCAAAATATTTTTAAATAATTTCTAATAAATCAGCGGTAACTGGAAGCTCATAGGAAAAATGTTGTACAAACCGAACACATGCAAAAAAGTAATTTTTCCGCTTTTGATGGCTTGACCAAACTTCCCGTCGCGTGTGGAAAAGTACCACTTTCCGCACTTGTTAGGTAAATAACTATTTTACACTTATTATCTAAATACATATTATATAAATGAAGTGGTAAATAAGACTGATCTGTTTGTTATAAGGTAATATACAGTAAAGTCCGGATATAGTGAACTCGAAGATTGCACGGAAACTGGTTCGCTATATCCGTATACCTAAGTAAAAATTTTTTTGGGTATTTTGAACGAGTTTGCTATAAGCGAGTATTCATTATAAACGAGTTCGCTATATGCGAACTTCACTGTAGTTCGTTGATTTGGTATAAAAATATTTTACATCCGATTACGAGTTTGAAATTCTGCACCATGCTTATCCACAAATTGAAAATAGGAACTTATTGGAATAAAACCTGACTTTATTTTAGAGTCGCTTTTATTATGACAGATTTACAAAGAAAACTGACGGCTGAATTCTCAAAATTGACATATCAAAGTCAAATTTAAAAATAAAGTCGCTAACTTTCCTTTAATAAATCTAGACACTGATAAATCCGGTTCTTAAATACATAAAGGCGGAATTTGGAAAGAAAGCAGCTGCTGTTTATATGTAAATCTGTCACAATACGGTCGATTTTAAAATAAGGTCAGGTTTTATTCCAATAAGTGTCTATTCCCTCCATTACGGTTAGCAGAAATGGATTTTAATAAATTATTGAAATGCTCATAAGAAAATCTAAAAAGAATGCTCTTACAACTTTTGACATATGACTTCATCATTGGACATTAGATAGTTTAAGTTCTGCTACGTATTTTTACGTAAAACTGCACGTTAAGCGCTCTACTTTTTGTTCCAAATTTGAGTTTAAGTTGAATGTTTTCACGTTACCATAACAAGTCTACTAATAGCAGAGAATATGGAATTCGGCACTGTGTTTTTTTGATGTTACAATTTTGTTTTTTGTCTTCAACTACAGTAGGAATATATTTGCAAAGAATCGTTTGTACTGGAAGCGGAAATTATCGTCTAGGCCTAATTTTTCGATCGGTCAATCAACCAATTCTATTCTTTGGTAACGTTAAGGTGCCCGCAGACTGCCTTAAGCTAACGTAAATACGTAAGCTCCTAACGTGACCTTGACGACGGTGTGACGAAGTGCGCTTGCGTAACTGTCAAATCTCATGCTTACGTAAAAATACGTAGCACAACTTAAACTATCTATTATGATACATCGTAGGATAGCCCTTGAAATGTGCTATAAACCGCATCCGAACAGTTTTTTGTTGAACAGGTCTCGCTAATGACGCATCAATGTTGGGCAAATGTTTTGAGAAAAATACAAAGTAAGTTGTGCTTCCAAAAAATTCGACAAACTTAAGGAAAATGGAAATCTCTTCATTACAGTGGGAGTTTTGCAGAAATTGTTACAACATAATTTGTAACATTTTTTGAGAGCTTTCCATTGATGTATCACAACGTCCATAATATTTCCACTTGCAATGAAGATATTTTATATTTTTCTTAATAGAGGGTGCGGCAGTCAAACCTGCATTTTTGAAATTGTAAAACGAAATGGACATCTAAATAATGTTTCTTAAATGCTTTTTAACGTAGATTAAGATGGTATCAATCAGATTTTAAAAAATGCAACCGTGTACTTTTTACGGTTATTTCAAAAATGCAGGTTCCGCACCCATACATTGATAACGTTCAAGAAATAAATGATTTAAATAGATATTCTGAATTTTTTAACCGAACCGAACCGAACCGAATCGAACCATATTTTTTATTGTCCAATATTTCTATTTGTATGTGCCTGATAGTATTTTGCGCTTTTGGAACCAATGGCCAGAAACGAGTACTAGTTTCTGCAATGGCCAATATCTCGCAATGTAAGAGCTTAGATTTATTGCAATGTGGAAATCACATTAAAAGAATATTCTATCTAATTAAACATCATCGCGAATCTGTAGAAGAAGTCATAAGCACTATCTCAGCTGAAGTCAGCACACATGCCGAAAATATTGGATAGACTTACAGCAAACTCGTATGCACGTTCCAGCAAATAGCCCACCAGAGTACGGGAATAAATATTTGTTAATTTAATACTTTATTTGGAGCTTACGATGAAATCCTACCAGCTTTCGTACAATTGGCACTATCCGTTTGTTATGCTGAACTTTCCATCCAGTAAATTTAAGATGCGCATTAAATAATTTTCAGAATTTTATCATTTGAACAGGCTTGATGATGAGGCTGAATTATGTTACAGCTTGTGGAGAGACAACAAAATTAATAAAGATGAGTTGAAAAGTTTGGAAGCAGCAGAAGTTGTCGAGGGGTGGCTCGATCGCCGATTTTTGTACACCAAAAGGAAATACCTACGGTATTTCCTGGTATTTCCCAGTATTTCCTCAAATTTCAAAGGTATTTCCTAGTATTTCCCAAGCAATGGTATTTCCTAGTATTTCCCCCCTAGTATTTTCAATGGTATTTCCTAGTATATTTCCCAGTACTTTCCAAGTATTTCCTGGTATTTCCTCTAACCTGTACACCAAAAGCAAATACCGAGCGACCCCTCGGAAGTTGTAAAGCAAGCCGAACTTATTTTTCCATCAACAAAAACTGCTCTACATATTTTGTCAGCATTGCCATGTAGTACCGTATAACAATCTTTTCAGAGATTATATTAAGCGGTTTGTGCATGCTATGTGTGCAATGTACATCGAATAAAAAAATTTAAAAAAATAAACAAGTAGGAGAAGAAGTTTTATGCAGATTTGCTGAGATTTTGCCAGTATACCGACGATATATACCCCCCCCCCCCCAAGGTTAATGCTGGGTATGCTGCATACCCTCATGATGACATACATCGCACATTTTGTAAATGGGCATATGAATTATTTATTGAAATCGTTCAAAACATATTTAGTTCATTAGGCCTTTGAATCATATTTTGTTTGTAACCTATACTGAAATCAATTATTAGGTTTGGCTTTTTGACTTTGACTCAAAAAGAAAAACTTGTTTTTTACAGATTTAAACGTAAACCCAAGGCAGGATGAATGAGACGACTAAGGGGAACAAGGGGGCGTTTAGTAAGAGAAAAGTAGCCGGCACTGACAAGTCATGATGGATCGGACTCTCGACCCCCATGTGCAACTAAAACCAATTCAGGGGCTCAGTTATAGATTTGGGAATTTCGGGAAGTTTTTGTTGTGCAAAATTGGCATTTTGTTGCGTTGTGTTAGTCCCACCAAGAGGTTTGCCCATCCTCTCATTTTAAGGACCAGCATTTTTCAGTCCATTATGTAAGAACTAGATTAAAAGATATGTTCTTAAATAAGCCAAATAAAGGATCCCGCCCGGAGCTTATGGGCCGTTGCTTTCGGTCGGATTTCTTTTAAATTTCAGTATGTTGTAGATCTTGATGCCCTAATGAAAAGTTATCCCCCCATCGTCGTCCGACCTATGGTTTTAAGGATACAGGGGTTCAAAGTTTCAGTTTTTAGGTTTTGTGCATTTTTTACAAAAAACTATTTCAAGTAATTTCTACCTATTCTGAAAAATGATATTATAATCTGTTGTATATCAAACGTTAGGCCACAAGTAGAGGTTAATAGACAAACAAAAAAATTGGACCTATCAACAGTTTGCTACATTCAGTGGCGTTCCAAAAATAAAAATTATTAAAAAATATTTTTTCAAAAACGATGCTTTACAAAATTAACTATAAAAAAAGAACAAACGGTGGAATTTTTTTTGATTTCTCCTGTCTTTTAGAAATCCCCCAGAGAAACTAGAATATGTATAAATGGTAAAAATCGGTTTGTAAAGTTTTTCACAAAACGCTGTAATACTCTAAGCTTTTTAGGATTTTAATGTTTTTTTTTAGAAATGCAAAATACCTTCGCTTTTTTAACGGTAATATTTAAACCAATATAATTATGAGGTTAATGGAATGATTTTTGTTGCTCACAGTATCGTCCAATTTACCAAGATAAATGTTGATGGCACTGATTGTTTGCGACATTAAAAGTAAAATAAAAAAGTTTAACAATATGATCTGCCAATTTGACTGTGCTTGACAATTACACTTGCTTAACTCGGCTTGGTTAAGCAGCGGGACTAAAGTAAAAGTTTACTGCCAGGGAGCAGCCTCACTCCCTGCAATGACCAAGAAGGCTTATGGTACAGTAAACTAAGTAGGTATATTGAGAACAACTATCAAATGTTGAATCTGCTTTATTGAAATGAATCCTCTCATTTTATATTCAAAAATTGTTATGGTTCGTGATAAATTGTAAAATATAAAATTCCATATAATGTGTTGTTTTATAAACTAAATAATTTATATAATTTAAATAGGTAAACTTGAGAAGGTTAGTTTATGTTATTAAAATCTAATTTCTCAAGATCACCTGTGTTTAAATAATAAATTTAACTAAAAATGAAGATTTATGAAAATTAGTAAAAAAAAGAAAATCTGTTTAATTTTGTAATTAAACATTTTCCCCTCTCCAGAACGGGTGACTGTAGGGACCACAGGTTGAATAATGCTGATGATATGGTAGGTAGGTATCGAATTAGGTACTGCTGCTTTATAAGGTGGGTCAGTTTCTTAAAACTGCTGACAATGTATCTATTAGGCATCGGTTGTGTTTGGATTTTGCGGTCATCGTACGTCGTCGAACTTTTCGCTGTGGCGACAAATTGTTGCTGTTGCAAAATATTATGATCTATTTTTGTTATTGTTGTTATTCCCTTACTATTGTAAGTGCCATGAAGAAATTGTAAATTGGGCGGCAAGAATTTAAAAATGTTTTGTTGCATAATATTTACAATGGCAAAAGGTTTATGACTTTTTTGCCATTGTCCTTCCGCCTCTTCAGTAAATTTTGAGTTGGAATGTTTCTTCTTTTGGGATTTCTTTCTAATAAGGATTCTTGCTTCTTGTTTAAAAGTTTCCTTCTCTTTAATATGTCTTCTTGACTTTCGGTTATGTTTGGACTTGCTTTTTATTCTGAAGGTATTCCTGGTTGAGCATAGGATAGGCACCAATTTTCTTTTTGGCTTTAAATTGAGGACTTTATTTACTTTGCTATTTAATTTGACATGCTGAATTTTCGTGTCTCTTACAAAGGTTTCGTCTTGTATAACCAAGATGACTGGAGTTATCTGAGCATATTTTTTGTTCTGATATACATGATCTGGGTAACATTCTAAGTTCTGTTCTTTTTCAGTTTGTTGAGTTTGAGCCTTTGATTCTGGAATTGAGCCTTTGATTCTTGAATTTAGTGTATACATTTCTTTTTTCAAAAAATTAAAAAAGTCTTCTATTGTGGGGATTTTGTTTTGAAACCCTTGGAACCAACTATGGTACGACTTTTCTAGTTTAAACGTCAGTTTCTTTGACAATAATTTCATCATTGGTCCCAAGTTTCTGTATTTTGCCCAGAGGTTTGAATGTCTCTAAGGCACTGACGGCTCCTCTCATAAAGCTGTTGTAATTCCTTAACTGTTTCTTCATCCATACTTGGGATGTCTCGGATATCATCTAAATGATCCATAATGACGTTTGGAATCTGAAAAATTTCACTGTACTTAAAATCAGCTGATGGGCTCTTGCTCAACTCTTCGATTCTTTTAATTAAGTACTGAAGGACTTCGTTCAATGTGGGCAATCTGCCTAGTTCGTTGTTTACCCATTCATGGTGTAAAATGTGCGTCTCGACATCCCATTTCTGGTAAATTATGTTTATGATTATTGGCTCCCAATTGACTTTAATCGCTTGTGAAAATTCAAGTACATCTTCGGCATGCAGTAGGAGCTTTTTTAGTTCTTGTGCTGACGCATACTCCATTATATGTATGTCTAGAAGGCAATCTAGAAGGTGTGAGCCCATTTTGGTGTTGGCCTGTTAATTATGAAGGTTGCGTAGCGGCTTCGGACAGGACAAGTGTACGGACAGTCGTACGGGCAGGTGGACGGCTTTTTAACGCTTGTAGAATGGACGGAGTTTCTCGTGGAAGGTCGCTCTAGTTGAAGCTCTCTTGCGTAGTAGCTTCGGACAGGACAAGTGTACGAATAGTCGTACGGGCTGTGGACGGCTTTTTGACGCTTGTACAATGGACGGACTTTCTCGTGGAAGGTCGCTCTGTTTGAAGCTCTCTTGAATAGGGGCTTCGGACAAGTGTACGGATAGTAGTACTGTCAGGTGGACGGCTTTTTGCAGCTTGTAGAATGGAAGGACTTTCTCGTGGAAGGTCGCTCTGGTTGAAGCTCTCTTGAATAGTGGCTTCGGACAAGTGTACGGCTAGCTGTACTGTCAGGTGGACGGCTTTTTGCAGCTTGTAAAATGGACGGACTTTCTCGTGGAAGGTCGCTCTGGTTGAAGCTCTCTTGAGTAGTAGCTTCGGACAGGACAAGTGTACGGACAGTCGTACGGGCAGGTGGACAGTTTTCTGACGCTTGTAGAATGGATGGACTTTCTCGTGGAAGGTCGCTCTGGTTGAAGCTCTCTTGAGTAGTGGCTTCGGACAGGACAAGTGTACGGATAGTCGTACGGGCAGGTGGACGGTTTTTCGACGCTTGTAGAATGGATGGACTTTCTCGTGGAAGGTCGCTCTGGTTGAAGCTCTCTTGAGTAGTGGCTTCGGACAGGACAAGTGTACGGATAGTCGTACGGGCAGGTGGACGGTTTTTCGACGCTTGTAGAATGGATGGACTTTCTCGTGGAAGGTCGTTCTGGTTGAGGCTCTCTTTCGTAGTGGCTTCGGACAGGACAAGTGTACGGACAGTCGTACAGGCAGGTGGACGGACTTTCTCGTGGAAGGTCGCTCTGGTTGAAGCTCTCTTGCGTAGTGGCTTCGGACAGGACAAGTGTACGGACAGTCGTACGGGCAGGTGGACGGTTTTTTTGTTCGAAGGACCAATGTGGTTGATCCGGTTCGAAGGACCAATGTGCAAGCTGTGCTTGACAATTACACTTGCTTAACTCGGCTTGGTTAAGCAGCGGGACTAAAGTAAAAGTTTACTGCCAGGGAGCAGCCTCACTCCCTGCAATGACCAAGAAGGCTTATGGTACAGTAAACTAAGTAGGTATATTGAGAACAACTATCAAATGTTGAATCTGCTTTATTGAAATGAATCCTCTCATTTTATATTCAAAAATTGTTATGGTTCGTGATAAATTGTAAAATATAAAATTCCATATAATGTGTTGTTTTATAAACTAAATAATTTATATAATTTAAATAGGTAAACTTGAGAAGGTTAGTTTATGTTATTAAAATCTAATTTCTCAAGATCACCTGTGTTTAAATAATAAATTTAACTAAAAATGAAGATTTATGAAAATTAGTAAAAAAAAGAAAATCTGTTTAATTTTGTAATTAAACATATTGGTAGGTTAATGAAACGAGCTCTACACGGAAAAAAGTTATAGCTGGTGGTCAAAAAAAAACCGGACAATTTTTTTTCATTATAACTTTTGAATTATATGATCGAATTTGATATAACATTAATAAAGCATGTTCGCAACATAAGAATAAACGAGCATCTTTGAAAGGTACAATTTAATTTCATCCGCCATCTTGCATTTTGAGATATTGGACAAAAAAATATATTTAATCAGATCTCTGATCAATTCTCTACCAAGCGCAGTTCGTCTTATTAAAATCGATTGTATAGTTCAAGAGTTATAATGAAAAAAAATTATCCGGTTTTTTTTATGCACACCCGGTATAACCTTTTTTCGTGTAGAGCTCACCTTTAGCTCGTTTCACTAACCTGCAATTGTCAGATTGATAGATCATATTGTTAAACTTTTTTATTTTACTTTTAATGTCGCCAAAAAATCAATGTCAAAAGAAGTTAGAATATGGAACATTTATCTTGGTAAATTGCACGCCATTGAATAAATAAATGATTAGAAAAGTACTGCGAGCAACAAAAATCATTCCATTAACCATAGTATTTTGCGTTACTAAAAAAAAATATAAAAATCCTAAAAAGCTTACAGTTTTACAGCGTTTTGTGAAAAACTTTACAAACCGATTTTTACCATTTATACATATTCTGGTTTCTTAGGAAGATTCCTAAAACACAAAAGAAATAAAAAAAAAATCCACCGTTTGTTCTTTTTTTTTATAGTTAATTCTGTAAAGCATCGTTTTTTGAATAAATATTTTTTATTAATTTTTATGTTTGGAACGCCACTGAATGTTGCAAACTGTTAATACGTCCAATTTTTAGCTCACACATATACTATACTATAGTAGTGTGAGCTATGGTGATCCTAATTTTTTCGAGAAAAAAAAAAGTTGCTCCGATTTCAAAATTTTTTATATATCTTTGCGTTTCAGATGATTTTGAAACTTTTTTGTTGCGCCGTCTGTCTGTCTGTCTGCCTGTCTGTCTGTATGTCTGTCTGTCTGTCTGTATGTCTGTAACGACCAACGCGCATAACTCAAAAACCGCTTGGCCGATTTTAATGAAATTTGGTACCTAGGCTGGGACTTGGGTCGAGATGGTCCCATTTAAAAATGAACAAAATCCACCGAACAGAAACCAAATAAAAGGGTGGGGGTAGATTTCAAAAATTAGAGTTTATGTAAAAATATGGCGTGTGTGATATCAAACGAAAGGTAATTGAGTCTGCAGTTAAACAAAATACATTTTAATTTATTTTTAAAAAAAGGGTGGGGGTATATTTTAAAAATTAGAGTTTAAGTGAAAATATGGCGTGTGTGATATCAAACGAAAGGTAATTGAGTCCGGAGTTTAACAAAATACATTTTAGTTTTTTGTTTTTTTTAAGGGTGGGGGTAGATTTCAAAAATTTGAGTTTAAGTCAAAACATGGCTTGTGTGGTATCAAACAAAAGGAAATTTAGTCTGGAGTTAAATAAAATATATTTCAGTTTTTAGTTATATTAGCTCACACGTACACTATAACTATAGTACCTAGTGTGAGCTTAGGGGCCCATATATTGGCAGAGTATTTTGTTTGTGTGGCTCTACTTGTGACCTACCGTTTGATATATAACAAAAAATAATATAATTTTTCAGAATAGGTAGAAATAACCTAAAATAGTTTTTTCTGAAAAATGCACAACAGCTAAAAACTGAAATTTTGAACCTCTCTATCTTAGAAACCATAGGTCGGACGACGATGGGGCAATGATAACTTTTTATCAGGGCATCAAGATCTACAACATACTGAAATGTAAAAGAAATCCAACCGAAAGCCACCGCCCATAAGCTCCGGGCGGGATCCTTTATCTATCTATTTAGTCTTCTTCGATCCATCTTTGGACATAGGGCTCCCTCAATATTTTTAGCTCCTCTCTATTGCCATGTTCATCCATCTAGTTCCCGCATGTTTCTTCAAATCGTCGGCTCATTTCATTTGGGTTCTTCCCCTACTTCTTTTATTTTCCCAAGGGTTCCAGTCTGGAATACATTTATTCCATCGATCGTCTTTCTGTCTGATATTATGACCGGCAAATCTCCATTTTGATTTTGCTTCCTCTCCTCTGACATCTGTTAATTTTGTTTTATTTTTTATCAATTTATTCCTTTTTCTATCTCTTAGCTTTACATGTAACATTTGTCTTTCCATTGTTCTTTGGGATTGTGTTACCTTATCAATAACTGATAAAAATTATGGAAGAACTGGATACAGCAGCTAAAAATATAGGCTTGAGTATGAACTACACTAGAACTAAAATCAAAACAAACACTCATGTTCATAATCAGAATAAACCAAAAGAAAATAGAAGAAGTAGAGGAATATATACCTAAGAAATTATTTAACTAAAAAAAGAAAACCAAACAGATGAAATCAAGAGACACGTAATATTGGCCTGGGCATTAAAATAAAACATATCCTCAGTACCAATAACCAAAGTATCCTTCCTGTACTTACCTATGGATCCCAGACCTGGACACCTACAAAATCGAACATTGAGAAGGGAACAAAAGCTCAAAGATCAATGGCAAAACAAATGTTACATGTAAAGCTAACAGATAAAAAAAGGAATGAATGGATAAGAAATAAATTAAAAGTAAGGAATATCAGAAGAGAAGTAGCAAAATTAAAATGAAAATTTGACGTCATAATATTAGACAGAAAGACGATCGATTGAACAAATGTATTGTAAACCCAACCTCAAATGAGATGAGTGGACGATTTGGAAAAACAGGCGGGAAGTAGAAGGATGAACGCGGTGACTGACAGAGAAGAGTGGAAGATATTGGTGGATGCCTATGTCCAAAGATGGATTAAAGAAGGTTAAATAGATACAGAAGGTTAAATAGATAGATAGATAGCTAGATAGGGAGCAAAATTATACAAAATAATAAAAAGTCTAAAATCAAGAAAATCAGCGATAATGCTTAGAGGCCTCAAATTCCTAAATAAAAAAACACTTTCGGTGTTTTGTCTGAGGCATCAAAAGAGCCTAAATCGGACCCTGGTCTTTGAGAGCAGGGAATTCTCTGACAAGGCTCTTGTTCGAGAAATGCGAGCAGCACAAAGTGGCCGGATTAGGGCAAACTTCCAGAAATCCCAGGCGGCATTAGCAGTTTGAAATTCTATTACAGCACCAGCAAAATATTACTGATCGCAAGTTTCTCGTGCCAGGTCCGGCCAGCTCTTTGCAGAAAAAGGAAAAAATATCAACTATTATTTGGCTTCAAAATTCTGCTGATTGACGCTCACGTGTCTGATGGCGGGTAAAACGCAATCAGCGTTGATCTGGCCTGAAAGGCAGAAGAGGTGTCGTAGGTCACGGATGGTTTGTTTCTTTTTATTTGTAATCGATCTTTTTATTGATCGATATGTATAGCAGTTGTTTTTCGCCTGCTCTTGTTCTAGTTTCTCTCGTTTCTCTGCAGATGGCGCTTCTTGCGAGAGTTTTCTTACAATTTACATAGGATTAGGACAAAACCGTCTAATTAACTTCGCAAGGGTGTCACATTGACCAAGCAGTGTTCCCAGGAGTCCCATAAGGACGAAACAGTTAACTGTCAACACTTATTAGGTGTCCATTAAATCTTGGACCCCCGTGAGGTTAAGTTTTCAACCTACCCACGGAAAAATATAAGAGAAACAAAAACTCATTTTTATCCGATTAGCCACGAAACTTGTTTGATTTTTAAATTCACGGGTACTAAATTTCACGTTTGTTAATATCAACTAATGTTCCTTTTAGCTCTTTTTATTCAGCATATGGGAGGATGTGAAAATACTTATAAACATATCGTGTTTAGATCTGCTCTAACCCACATAAAAAATAACCGGAGCTAGCGGGCTTTTAAAAATTTCTTATTGGGAAACACCAAGATATTTATTTTTGCGATTTTTTATAGGTCCAAGTTGTGAAATGTAGCACCAAAAAGAGGTTTAATTGCGTCGCCTTTATTGGATTTGTTAAAAAAATTGAATAAGTCACGCTACAGAACTAAAAAATTAATTTTATATCTGGGAAAGGGGGGGGGCTCCTCTGGCCCCTAACTGGATCCGCCATTGTATGGAGACACAATAGATGATCCTGAATCACATAGTGTAATATCAACTTTCTATTTGAGTTTGTAGTTCCTGTATTTTGAAACTTGTTGAAAATTAATGTGTAAAGTGTTGCATTATATTTTTATTCTCGCCCAGTCTGTAGTACTAAAAAATATTAATTTCCTAAAAACAAACATTTGCTATGCAAGTTTTTTCTGTTCATCTTTTCTTTAAACTTACTAGTTTAAATCTCGGTGACAGCAAATATGTTAAAGGTACTGCAGAACAATGTAAAACAATGGTGTTTCGACAATGCAATAGAAACTATGGTAACAATTTAATACTTATAAAACTGGCAATGTGAGAAATGCACTGTTCACATTCTAAAAATTAAGTTCCCAAAGAGGCTGTGCAATAATTTCATCGACCTCCTGCTGATTCGTTACTTTAATTAGATTTCGAGATCCGATAAGCTTTGATATGTCTTTATTCTCCCTGGGATATGTTTGTTTGATTGTTTTCTTTCTTATGTTGTCGTTATTAGTACAGGAACCGTTAATAGGTATTTACTATAGCTCGTAACTATAATTGCTATATTTTTCATTTTTTGGTTTAGCAACATTAGCGACATACCTAATTTAAAATAAAATAAATTATTAAGCATCAAATCCAAAAATAAAAAAAATAGAAATAGATAAAATATAAATCAATAATCATGTGCAACTAAAGAGCGACAATCTCTTCCAGACCAGTATACGGGAAATTACGATGGGTTCCCAAAAAGGAATGTCATTTCCTCTCTGGATCACCAAGCTGATCCTTTGAATGAAGAAGACTTTAAAGTTTCTGGGATTAACTCATACTTTCTATGTTTTCTGTTTCTTCAATTTGAGCAGCCACACCTGCTCCTATAGATATTTTTGCAATGTAGCTATCAGCTAAGTTATTTCTGCTCGTGACGTCCCAGACTAAACCTCTCGCTGCCTTCCAAGAAATCAAAGGAACTCCGTCAACACAAATTCCAGTTGGTTCAAGCATAGCTGAAAAATCAGCAGAATTTAAACCACGCTTGATGATTTCATTAATCATCCTATGCCTGAGCAACCTATCTGTACTTTTTTCGCAGTTTAGCCCGTGAAGGTCATATTTGTCAGCTTTTTCACTGCAAATGCAGACATACTGCTCACACAAGACTAAGTCCCAATGTAATGGAAACGTAAAAAACGGAATCTTCAAGATGATTCCCCAGAGACACTGAAAGAAGAGAACTTTTAACCATACATTATTTTTATAGTTTTATAGAATTAGGAGGCACGCTGAGTCTCTTGAGTTTTGACAATCCAGAACAAGATTTTCATAAGAAGCTTGACACAAACTGAAATCAGAACCTTTTTGATTTTTTGGTTGTTGAATATGAATTTGGTTGAATTTACACAAATCAGTCCAGGATTTTAAAGCGAAATCATAATCTTTGTCTGAAGTATTTAGAATTAATTGTGGAAGAATGGTTCCAGTCGAAGCTTGTACATTTTTACATGATCCAAAATTCACGTATTCCTAGGCCGCCTAATTTTTCAGGTATTGTTGATTGTTGCCACGATTTGCAGACTCATTTGCAAGATACCTTTTTCTGAGTCGAGCCCCTGGCATTTCTAGCTTTTAATAAAAATAAAGAGTTATATCATCAACCCTGAAAATTAGAAAATTGCGAAAACTTTTACTCCTAAGCCCCTTGCATCATACCCCCTTCGGACAGGTGACGGGACCAATAACTGGCCACTGCACTCTGACGAAACAGCTGCCCAGAATGAAAATCTACAGAGATGAGCTCACTTGCAGGCTATCTGATGTGGCCGACGAATCAGCCGCCCTCACCATAACAGAGTGGACAGCGTTAACCTTCCGCCGAACCAAAAACCTCCTGGAGGGAAACCCCTGCGAGGAGGTAGTCTGTCAGAAAAACCCAATAAAAGAGCTGTTGCCAAACCTCCTAAATTATAACAGCATACTGCAAAAGACATAATAAGCTAAGCAGTTGCAGTCAGGGTCTCCAAAACCTAATCTCTCACTCAATCAGAGCCCCTTAAAGGGCCTTTTCGCAAGAGCCTTTCCTGACATCTTCATGAAGCTGCATATGATGGTCACACATAATATCTGACCATCGTCTTCTTAGATTTCGGTCGGGCTTTTGATACTATAAATCATGGAGTACCACGGAATTTTAGTAGGTGGAAGTTTTTATTATCACAGTTATCGTTATTAAGCAGTTTCGTGCAACTGATAGGGTTTAGTTACGTAGATGTCTTACAAGGACCACTAGAACCTCTACCAGAGGAATAACATTGCATGGAAAGTTTTAAAAATTTTGTTCCTAATTTGGCGTTTTATTACATTTTTAAAAATTTCTGGGAACTTTGATGACCAATGCAAGTTAAAATTTGAGCTTTAATTATTTACGCTAGCTCCTCAGCTAACACTGTCCAAGAATTAAGAATCAAATAAGTCTCGGTATGACCGTCTGTCTGTCGGATTGTCGGTGCTATTAGCTGGCCTATTAATCAAATCGGTGGACGTGCGGGACATGCCGGACGTGACCGAGAACCGATGTCGATTCTAAGTCGAACAGAAAGGGTTAAGACACACGACTGACACCTCCAAAAACGATTGCTGATTTTGGTAATTTAGACAACAACATATCGGTAAAACTTTTTAGACATGAGGCCTCACTCCCATTATTTTTCCGTCTTAGATTTATCAGTAAGTGATTGTTTATACAAAGAGAAATCGTAAAAAATTAAAACTGGATTCGGCAAAACTCTCATATAAGTTCCATGTGACATTTATTAGATAATGATTGTAAAATACATAGAGACATCTCAAAAAATGAAGCTTGAAAGAAAATATTGAAAGTTAAAAACCACATACTAAGTTAAGATTCAAAAAAACGAATTTTAGGGTAGGGAATCCGATAAGACCAAAATGGCAATTTATCAACAAACGCAGACTTGCAGAATGGTGGGGCCATAGTGATACGAAAAAACCACATTGGGAATTAAAATTCGAAAAAACGTCAGTTAACAAATTTTACGGTAGGAAATCCCATGAGACCAAAATGGCCAAATTTTGAAAATTCATATTCCAAAAACTATACAGTTTATCAACAAAAGCACCGAGTTGCAATATGGTGAGGCCATAGAGATGCGAAAAAACTACATCCTGAGCTAAGATTAGAAAAAAACGTCATTTAGCGAATTTTAGGGTAGGGAATCCCATAAGACCAAAATGACCAAATTTTGAAAATTCATATTTCAAAAACTATACAATTTATCAACAAAAGCACCGAGTTGCAGTATGGTGGGGCCATAGAGATGCGAAAAAACTACACCGTAAATAAAGATTCGGAAAATCGTCTTTTAGCGAATTTTAGGGTAGGGAATCCCATAAGACAAAAATGATCAAATTTTGAAAATTTATATTTTAAAAACTATATAGTTTATTAACAAAAGCACCGAGTTGCGTTGTGGTAGGGCGATAGAGATACGAAAAAACAACACTCTGAGTTAAGATTCGGAAAAATGTCATTTAGCGAATTTTAGCGTAGGGAATCCCATGAGACCAACATGGCCAAATTTTGAAAATTCATATTTTAAAAACTAAACAGTTTATCAACAAAAGCACCGAGTTGCAGTACGGTGGGGCCATAGGGATGCGAAAAAACCAGATCCTAAGCTAAGATTCGGAAAAACGTCATTTAGCGAATTGTAGGGTAGGGAATCCCATAAGACCAAAATGACTAATTTTGAAAATTCATAATTTAAAAACTATACAGTTTATCAACAAAAGCACCGAGTTGCACACCGTAAATTAAGATTCAAATTCATATTTTAAAAACTATAAAGTTTATTAACAAAAGCACCGAGTTGCATTGTGGTAGGGCGATAAAGATACGAAAAAACCACGCCCAAGGTTAAGATTCGCAAAAACGTCCTTTAGGGAATTTTAGGGTAGGTTTGCCATAAGACAAAAATAGCCAAATTTTCAAAACTTTTGTTTCTAAGAAAAAAATATTATTGTTAAGCTTCCGTTTGCTGTTATTAGTAAATAAGTAGGTAATGCCTTGATAAAATTTAAAAAATATTATTGCCAAAGCTTCAGTTTTTTTCTTAATTTTACTTTAATGTACCGGCCTTAAGTTTGTTCCTCCTTCTCTACTAAAAAGTTTTACAAAATAAAGATATTTTTAAATATTGTGTGGGGCTCCCTGGTGGTCCAGAAAGGAGAGTTGTCTGGAATTTAACGGTGTCAGGCGTGGACTGTAATTTTAAGGGAATAAGGTCATAGGCTAAGCTGGTACAAGGGATTCTGAAATGGTCTAGTTTACCTTCTAGGTTAGTGTAGCAATAAACAAATGTATGTAAGGTAAAAATAATGCATTTTCACTTACCATTTTTATACAGGAAGTGGAACTCATGGGAGGACGCGCTGTTAAACCGTAGTTTTTGCACCCCACATTCCTGTGGTAGGAGAGTCGCTAACACGCGTGTATTATCGTTCGAAGGCGAAACGGTTCTCTGTGATGCTGCAGCAGGTATCGCTGCTGCGTTCATTCTCCCACATGGCGCCCAGTGGCGTCGTTAATCCATAGGCGTAGGAGAAAAGGAATAAGTAGGAAGGAATGAGATTACGAAGGTCCATATTAAAGGAACTAGGAACCTTAGTAATTCAAAATGCATTTTATGTAAAGTAAATTAATTATAGCAAATTGTAATATTTGCCTCTAAAACCGCGGGAGTTTCAAATGCAAATAACCCAGTAATTTTAAGTACTTAATTAGTTAATTAATACTAAATAAACAAAAAATAGAAAATGCTCTAGTGAATCACCAAATAGCCTAATTCGAACCAATTTGGTAAATTATAGTAAAAAGAACATATTTACAGAAAGGAAGGCGGGACGAACCATTTCCCACCCCCCTGAGAATGCCCAGGGGCATTTCAGAGAGTTTAATTTGTAGGTAGGGCGCATAGTTTTACCAAAGGCCGTTTGTAGGTACCTTTAGTAGTCTTTACAATAGCAACCCGTGGAACATTATCAGAACCTTTAATAAGGTCTTCAATGCGGCCTAGGGGCCAATCCAATGGAGTGGAATTTTCATCTTTGATCAGTACCATAGTACCAATATCAATGGAAGCAAGAGGTTGGTGCCATTTGGCTCGCTGTTGCAAAGTGTGCAAATATTCGCGATGCCAGCGAATCCAAAAATCGCGGTGCATTCTTTGCAACAGTTGCCACCTGGACAGCCTGTTTAACGCAATATCGCAGTAGTTTGGATCGGGTATTGTACCTGGAGGCCTCAAATTTAAAAAATTATTAGGAGTCAAGACCGCCAGATCAGTAGGATCGGTGCTTAAGGCACATAAAGGACGTGAGTTCATTATGGCTTCAACTTGGGTTAAAACCGTATTTAATTCCTCATAGGTGAGTATTTGATTTCCAACTACCCTGTGAAGATGAGTCTTTAAAGATTTAATGTTTGATTCCCAAATGCCTCCCATGTGGGGAGCAGCAGGTGGGTTAAAAGACCAAACTATACCTTCCCCCTTCCCGCAATCAGAAAAAATTTGTCGCAAGTATTTTTCAGAGGCCACGAAGTTGGTCCCGCAGTCTGAAGAGATCTTTGAGCATAGTCCTCTTCTAGCTATGAAGCGGCGCAGAGCAGCCAGAAAGGCTTCTGATGTCATATCAGAGACTAACTCTAAATGCACGGCTTTAACAGCGCAACAGATAAATAAACAGACATATGCTTTCATGGTTTTTGCACCTCTGGTCCGACCAAGAGTAATCGTGAACGGACCACAAAAATCTATACCTACATTTTCGAACACCTTTGCTTCGGAAACTCTAAATTTCGGTAGGTTACCCATAGGGGGTTGAAGGGAGTTAGGTTTAGTTTTCCAGCAAGTATGGCAAGAACTTAAAACTTTTCTCACTACCTTTTTAGCAGACAATACCCAGAAGTTTTGCATTAGTAAAAAAGTTGTGGTCTGTATACCACAATGAAGATTGCTGCGATGCAAATCTAAAATCAGTAATTCAGTGAATTTTGCACTAGAAGGCAAAAGAATTGGAAATTTTTTATCGTATGATAAATTTGAATGGCATAAACGGCCTCCAACACGAAGCAAATCGTAGCTTTCATTATGCAAAAATGGACATAATTTTTGAAAAGCTTTTGGAAGCTGTTTCTTATCTTTTAGTAATTCAATTTCTTTTTGGAAAGAAAAAGATTGTACGCATTTCGAAATAAAAAGTAAGCTTTTGTAGTAATCCTGATTTGTAAGGTAATCAGTAGCAAAATTGTATGAGGGATTTTTAAACTTTTGTAACCCTCGCAAAAAGTAAGCAACTATTCTCTTAATTTTAAAAAGAGAACTGTATTTTTCAAACAAGTTGTTTACATAATATTCAACTGTTTGTTCGCAAGTAAAAACGTTAAAAATATTTTTTCGCTGTTCTTCCAAAACTGCATTCCCATCGTAAGTAACTGTCATAAAATCCCAAGTATTTGTAGGTTGGTTTAGAAAAGAAGGCCCTTCTAACCAAAAATAAAATCTTTGTAAATCAGAGGGATACATTTCCCTAGTACCGCAGTCAGCAGGATTTTGTTCAGTAGGAACATAATGCCAAAACTCAGGGCTAATTCTTCCTTGTATATAGGCAGTTCTATTCGAAACAAATGTTTTAAATTTGTGAGGAGATCCCTGAATCCAAGATAAGGTCACTGTGCTATCAGTAAAAGCAAGAATTTTATCAAATTTAATTTTTTCCGAGAACGTTTCTAGTAAAAAATCCATTAATTTAGCCAACAAAACAGCTCCTAAAAGCTCTAGTCTTGGTAAAGTTAGTTTACGACGCAACGGTGCGACTCTAGATTTACTACAAACAAAAAAAACTTTAATGTTTCCATCAGAATAAAAAATTCGAATATAAGCGACAGCACAATAGGCCCGTTCTGAACTATCGCAAAATCCTACTAGCTGGATTTGACTAGCATTAGGCAAAATTATTTGACGAGGAATTTTAACAGAATGCAAAAACTTTAATTCATTTTTAAATTTTTCCCATTTAAAAACAATTTCCGGACTGACAGGGTCGTCCCAGTTTAAGTCTTCTGCCCAGCAGTATTGAACAATTAATTTTAAAATTAAAACTATTGGCGCCAAAAAAGACAGAGGGTCGTAAATGCGGGCCAAATTACTTAAAATTGTTCTTTTAGTGCATGTTTGGAGAGAACAGTCGAAAGTATAAAAAAATTCATCAGTATGAGGGTTCCAATTTAAACCGAGAATTTTCAAAGTTGAATTTTCAGCATCTAAATCGAGAGAAAGAGCCTTCATCGAAATGTGTGACTCAGGAAGATCGGATAGTAACTCGGGACAATTGCTCGCCCATTTACGCAATTCGAATCCACCTCGGCTAAGTAGCTCGATTAATTGATTTTTCATCTCAGTGGCCTTAAAAAAGTCATCACTTCCCGAAATCACATCATCGACAAAAACTGCCTCCTCAATGATTTTTGAGGCAAGAGGAAGGTCCTCATGCTCTCTAGCAAGTTGCAGCAAAGTTCTGATAGCCAAAAAGGGGCTACAAGAGACCCCGAATAAAACTCTATTTATTTCGAAGTCTTGAATAGGCTGGTTAGGATCAAACCTCCAAACTATTCTTTGAAAATTAGTTTGACTAGGGTCAACTAAAATCATCCTGTACATTTGACGGATGTCGCAACAAAAGCAAAATTTATGCAAACGATAAAGTAATAAAATTTTTTGTAAGTCCCTTTGTAAAGGGGGCCCAGTATAAACAGCGTTGTTGAGCGAGATTTTGCCAGGGGCGTGCATGCTCGCATCAAAAACCACCCTCAGGGGGGTGCTAGTAGAATCTTTTTTAAACACCGCATGGTGTGCAATATAAAAATGATTTGAAATTTCGGTCGGCAAAGGTGCAGAAACCGGTTGCATATGATTATTATCTAAATAATCTTGTAAAACAGAGCTGTAGGCAGCATAAAAATCAGGGTTTTGTAGCAATTTCTTCTCAAGGGAGAAAAAACGACGTACGGCAATGGATCGAGTGTCGCCAAAATCTGGAGCAGTAACTTTAAATGGTAAAGATACAATATATCTCCCCTCCTCATTTTTTGAGGTAGTTTTCAAAAAATAATTTTCGCAAAACTCATCTTCGGGGTCAATGGCCTTGACATTAGGTATGTCATCTATTTGCCAAAATCGTTGTAGATTTTTATCTAAATTGACAAAAGAATCGTTCATTGACGTAGTAAAAAATGTTTTAATTTGATTTGTAGTTGAAGGTGAAAGTGAAAGATTGCCCATTATTCCCCAACCAAAAATAGTATTAATGCAGACGGGGTTGTTGGGTCCCGTAGACAAACGACCATCTAGCAAAATGTAAGGGTACACATCGCCGCCCAACAATAAATCAATTTTATCGCTTTTATTAAAGCCTGGGTCAGCTAGTTCTAAGTTGGCGAGAAAAGGAAAACTTTTAATCGAAAATGAGGAATGAGGTAAATCACTACAAATTTTATCGAGTATTATCGCATCAAAATTAAAAACAAAATTATTATCACGCAAAGAGGATATATTGCAATTAATTCCAGATTTTGCCGAAGTTGTCATTCGATCTAAGCTTTGTAGAGTCATGGCGATATTAAATTTAGGAAGGCCCAAACTATCAGCACATGACTTAGATATAAATGAAGATTGAGCACCAGAGTCACAGATGGCGCGCACTGTGTGCCAATTTTGAAAAACATCCTGTATTTGTATTAAAGCGGTACAGAGAAGTACTTCGCGATCATTTAAAGACATACCAGTAACAATGGTGTTAGTGGTTCTATTAAATTCGGTAGCCACGGGGCTCCTCGGGGGTTGCACTGCAGAAGTAGAGGGGCTACTCGCAGAACTAGGTGGAGAATTAATAGGAAAAAAATGTAAGAGACTGTGATGAAATTGGCCACAATGTAAACATCTTTTTTCTGATTTGCATTGCTGGGGTAAATTATGCTTTGAGGCCAAACAGTTGACACACGCTTTATGTTGTTTAACAATCTCAAAACGTTGCTGGGGAGTTTTCGCCAAAAAATTAGGACATCTGTATATTATATGATCGCCACTTTTACAGAGAAAACAAAAATTTTGAGGGTTTGGAGTATTATTTAAGCCACTTTGGCCATTTGGAGACTGGGAGGCATTTTTGGAGGCTCTCTGAGTATTAGCAAACAAAGCAGATCGATTTTGAAACTTTGCTTGATTTTTCTGACTTGAAATTGACAAATCTTTATTTTTTAAGTAATCTTGAGTTTGTTGTATTTGTTCCAACGCAATGCAATGTCTAGAAACAAAAGCACGAATTTTATCATAAGAGGGGATCTCATTGGAGCAATAATTTTGCTCAAATGCCTTGCGCGTGGTTGGGTCCAACCTATCCAAGAGCATTTGTGCCATAATATAATCCCAAAACTCCGTTTTAAAACCCATGACTTTTAAAGCCCTTAAGTTTTTCGAAAAACAATCAAGCAAATTCCTCAAATTCGTAGCATTCTCTTTAGTAAGAGGAGAGAAGCCTTCAATTGCCTTCCAGTGAAGGTAAGCTTGTAATCGTTTATTTGTATACCTATCCACCAAGGTGTGGTAGGCATTTAAATAATTTTCAGCAAGGATAGGAATGTCAGAAATGACATCCAGGGCAGGGCCCTTTAAATTAGAAAAAAGCAAATTGAATTTTTCAAAGTTTCCCAGCGACCTATTATTGTGCACGGTAGCATTAAAGGCTTGCAAAAAGGTTGGAAACTCCTTAAATTCCCCTTGAAAAAGAGGTATTTTTATCCTAGGCAGTAAACCATGCTGGTCTGTGGAGGCACAGGGACTGCCCATGGGATTTATCGTACTGCTCAAAAGCCCTCCATCTTCAAAGGGTAGTTCGAAAAGTTCGTAAAATATAGTGGAAATCTCGTCACAGCGTTTGCAAAAGTCCATAGCCACTTTGTTTTCTACTACTAAGCGATCCTCATCAGAGGCTACCAACGTCAACAAAGTATTATGGTGCTTTTCAAAATCTTTTTTGATTTTTGACAATGTCCGAAATTTGACTTTAAAGCCGCTGTGATAGGCAGGGTCATTTTTTGCGAGGGTCGCGGATTCAATGATCAAATTTAGCTGTGAAATCGCACTATAGCGCAAGGCTTTAGCCTTTAAAATTTTATCCGAACTAGACATGATTAAAAAAAAAATCCAAAAAATAATTGACAAAAATTAGGTAAACTGAAAAAAAAATCAAAATTTGGACACCCTGTATAAATATTAATGTCCTACGTTTAATTACAATAATCAAACTATAAGCGCACAAAAGTAAAGAAAATACCCGATGCAAACTAATGATAACAAAAAACTTGTGTATAAGTTTTTTTTTATCTTCGCCTCGCGAATTCAAATAAGTAGGTACCTACTATGTATTAAATTTAAAAATAAATACCTACAAATCAAAGCATTTAATTTGGTAAAACTATTTATCTGCCTTTACACGAAAACAAATTCTCAAGTTAAGAATTAAATTTCCTTCAAAATTTATTATGCACGCAAAAAATGGATACAATCATAGCCATTTGCAGACAGATATTATAATAGTAAATTAGAAATAGATATATTCATAGCAATTTTTACGCAAAAACGAATATAGTAAAGCATCCGCAATCGGATATAGTCATAGCAATTTGCAATAAGCAAAAATGAATATGGCAATTTGGAGATTTTTTTCGAGCAAATTGGATATAATTATAGCAATCCACAAATGTGAAGGCACAACGGCTAAAATAATAGCACTTTGCAGACACTATTTTAAACTATTTCCAGTGACAAACAAAAAAACACCCAAATTCTATACGGTTTTTTTTTTTACAAAAAAGAAACGAAAAAACTTGATTTATTCGAAACAAAAAAAAGCATAGTAGTTTACAGATTTTATCTGTGTTTGGTTTTTCGCATGAAAAGGCTAAATTTATTGTTAAAAATATTTAATTTTTACACAAAAAAATCGCAAAATGTATTTTAGAAACCTAGGGGTTTTCTAAAGTAGGCATGTAAGAAAAACAAGGGTTTTTCTTGCATTTGTTTTTACACAAAAAAAAATCGCAAAATGTATTTTAGAAACCTAGGGGTTTTCTAAAGTAGGCATGTAAGAAAAACAAGGGTTTTTCTTGCATTTGAAACCAGTAAAAAAGGCATTTAGGAAAAACAAGGGTTTTTCTTGCATTTGAAACCAGTAAAAAAACTAACCTAAAAAAGCAAAAAAACGATTCCAGAAATCCGGCTCGAAGGACCAAAAATGGGGCTCCCTGGTGGTCCAGAAAGGAGAGTTGTCTGGAATTTAACGGTGTCAGGCGTGGACTGTAATTTTAAGGGAATAAGGTCATAGGCTAAGCTGGTACAAGGGATTCTGAAATGGTCTAGTTTACCTTCTAGGTTAGTGTAGCAATAAACAAATGTATGTAAGGTAAAAATAATGCATTTTCACTTACCATTTTTATACAGGAAGTGGAACTCATGGGAGGACGCGCTGTTAAACCGTAGTTTTTGCACCCCACATTCCTGTGGTAGGAGAGTCGCTAACACGCGTGTATTATCGTTCGAAGGCGAAACGGTTCTCTGTGATGCTGCAGCAGGTATCGCTGCTGCGTTCATTCTCCCACATGGCGCCCAGTGGCGTCGTTAATCCATAGGCGTAGGAGAAAAGGAATAAGTAGGAAGGAATGAGATTACGAAGGTCCATATTAAAGGAACTAGGAACCTTAGTAATTCAAAATGCATTTTATGTAAAGTAAATTAATTATAGCAAATTGTAATATTTGCCTCTAAAACCGCGGGAGTTTCAAATGCAAATAACCCAGTAATTTTAAGTACTTAATTAGTTAATTAATACTAAATAAACAAAAAATAGAAAATGCTCTAGTGAATCACCAAATAGCCTAATTCGAACCAATTTGGTAAATTATAGTAAAAAGAACATATTTACAGAAAGGAAGGCGGGACGAACCATTGTGTATGTTTTATTTTTTTATGACATTTTGTGGATGTCCTAATCCTGGATCAATTTTAACCAAATGTCCTGAAAAACCTAACTTCAAAGTTGGCAACCCCACTTTGTGCATTTCACAAATTTTAAAAGCTTGGTGTACCGAGTACCGACCAGGATTTCTGGGGAGGAGGGGCCAAAGTGGCAGCAAACATCAAAATATTTTTTATAAGCGGTCTTGCAGTGGCGCACCCAGGGGGGGGGCAAGACCTCTTGAGGGAAGCCCGAAACCTCATGATGTCGTATTTTATACTATTTTATCTTTTTATTCATGAAATATGGAGAAAATATCTAAAAAAATCTTGGGGGCCTGAGGCCCCCCCCCCTGGGTGCGCCCATGGGTGTTGGTTAGATCTGAGGTGTGAAATTTGGTATTTAAAGGAAAATATATGGCGCCACAGGTGAAATTTTTTTAAAAGTTAAGTAGAATTTGTGACAAATTTTAAATGAGTGATGCTGCCAAACTAAAAAATAAGTTATATTACTGATGGGGAAGGGTCCCGGGCCCCTCTCCCCCCCCCCTTGGATCCGCCATTGGTACCGACTCTTATTCCGTGGCATCTCTTCTGGAATTACCCTACCCCTAAACATCGCAGGTCTTCTTAATCAATCTAACACCCATTCATCAAGTAAACTGTTTTAAACCTAATAATCCTGTAAAACACCACCGTATTTTAAAGGGGTGACAAGCAAATCTGACGAATCAGTATTTTAGTGGTAATGGGTGCGCGGGTTAATCGCTCAAGCATAGTAACGGTGTCAATTTAACTCAAGGTTACTCCAAGAGTTAGAGCTAACCCGAGGTGGTGAAACGTTTAAACTCGAGTTATAATTAACCGCTAGGTGACTCGGGAATAAGAAATTGGCCTTTAATCAATTTTACACCAATTGATCAAGTAAACTGTTTTAAACCTAATAATCCTGTAAAACACCACCGTATTTTAAAGGGGTGACAAGCAAATCTGACGAATCGTGCCTGTGATTCAATGCGCGCGACAAGCATATTAACGGTGAGTCAAATTAACTCAAGGTTACTCCAAGAGTTAGAGCTAACCCGACGTGGTGAAACGTTAAAACGCGAGTTATAATTAACCGCTAGGTGACTCGGGAATGAGAAACTGGTCCTTAATCAATCTAACACCAATTCATCAAGTAAACTGTTTTAAACCTAATAATCCTGTAAAACACCACCGTATTTTAAAGGGGTGACAAGCAAATCTGACGAATGGTGCCTGTGATTCAATGCGCGCGACAAGCATATTAACGGTGAGTCAATTTAACTCAAGGTTACTCCAAGAGTTAGAGCTAACCCGAGGTGGTGAAACGTTTAAACGCGAGTTATAATTAACCGCTAGGTGACTCGGGAATGAGAAACTGGTCCTTTATCAATCTAACACCAATTCATCAAGTAAACTGTTTTAAACCTAATAATCCTGTAAAACACCACCGTATTTTAAAGGGATGACAAGCAAATCTGACGAATCAATATTTTAGTAGTGATGGGTGCGGGTTAATCGCTCATAATCAAGTGTCTGTGATTTAATGCGCCCGACAAGCATAGTAACGGTGTTAATTTAACTCAAGGTTACTCCAAGAGTTAGAGCTAACCCGAGGTGGTGAAACGTTTAAACTCGAGTTATAATTAACCGCTAGGTAACTCGGGAATGAGAAACTGGCCTTTAATCAATCTTACACCAATTCATCAAGTAAACTGTTTTAAACCTAATAATCCTGTAAAACACCACCGTATTTTAAAGCGGTGACAAGCAAATCTGACGAATCGTGCCTGTGATTTAATGCGCGCGACAAGCATATTAACGGTGAGTCAATTTAACTCAAGGTTACTCCAAGAGTTAGAGCTAACCCGAGGTGGTGAAACGTTTAAGCGCGAGTTATAATTAACCGCTAGGTGACTCGGGAATGAAAAACTTGTCCTTAATCAATCTAACACCAATTCATCAAGTAAACTGTTTTAAACCTAATAATCCTGTAAAACACCACCGTATTTTAAGGGGGTGACAAGCAAATCTGACGAATCAGTATTTTAGTGGTAATGGGTGCGGGTTAATCGCTCATAATCAAGTGTCTGTGATTTAATGCGCGCGACAAGCATAGTAACGGTGTCAATTTAACTCAAGGTTACTCCAAGAGTTAGAGCTAACCCGAGGTGTTGAAACGTTTAAACTCGAGTTATAATTAACCGCTAGGTGACTCGGGAATAAGAAACTGGCCTTTAATCAATCTTACACCAATTCATCAAGTAAACTGTTTTAAACCTAATAATCCTGTAAAACACCACCGTATTTTAAAGGGGTGACAAGCAAATCTGACGAATCGTGCCTGTGATTCAATGCGCGCGACAAGCATATTAACGGTGAGTCAATTTAACTCAAGGTTACTCCAAGAGTTAGAGCTAACCCGAGGTGGTGAAACGTTTAAGCGCGAGTTATAATTAACCGCTAGGTGACTCGGGAATGAAAAACTTGTCCTTAATCAATCTAACACCAATTCATCAAGTAAACTGTTTTAAACCTAATAATCCTGTAAAACACCACCGTATTTTAAAGGGGTGACAAGCAAATCTGACGAATCAGTATTTTAGTGGTAATGGGTGCGGGTTAATCGCTCATAATCAAGTGCCTGTGATTTAATGAGCGCGACAAGCCGAAGAGTTAATAAATTTTTGAGTCTGTCACTTTAGTTACGTAAATTTTGATACATTTTTAGACCCACATCTTGTACAATATAGATTTTGTTGTTTAGTAAAATGGATAATAATTTTATTAGTATTGTTACGGGTTCACAACGACAAATTAAAACTCGCAATTGTTGAAAACGATACGTCAATTTATTTCAACAAATTATGTACAAAAACACGCACTTAAACTCAGTAATAACTTGCTAATAATTCACTACTATAATAGGTCTATTAACTTCGTGTTAATCTCATGACCACTACAGCACGTTATCTCTGACTGACTGCCTGGTGCGCGACCCCGGCCCTATATATAGGATCGTCCATCTCTCTCGAACTTTCCGGCAGCCTTCGACGTCCGGAATGTTCCCGCACTACCGCGACCGCAAGCCACAGACAAAGCAACTAAAACCTAGACTAAGAATACAACCTTAAGATAAATCGACCTAATACTACACTAAACCTAAATAAATTCCAATTATAAAATTTAAATAACTTAAATTTGTAACACTATCCTCCTCTTCAGGTTTGATCATCTCGATCAACATTTCCCAGGTAAGGTTTTAGTCTGTCTAGATGAACAACATTCATCTTGGACTTCGGGCTTCTCTGGATTCGGTAGACTACATCATTAATTCTCTTAACAACTTTATAAGGCCCTTCCCATGGTGGTGTCAACTTAGGTGATCTTCCTTTCTTGCGTTGAGGATTGTATAGCCAGACTTGATCATTCTCTTTGAACCCTGAAGAGTTTGCTTTCAGGTCATATCTCGCTTTCATGCGGTCACTGGCTATTTCTATTCGCTCTCTAACCACTTCACGGATATCGTGCAGCTTTTGCCTTAAACGTTCGACATAGTCATTAACCTCTAAGTGTGCTTCTTCAGGTGAACCAAACATGATATCACATGGAAAACGCAGTTCTCTACCAAACCGGATACTAGATGGAGTAGCTCCTGTCGTATTGTGAATAGTAGTTCTATAGGCCATCAAAAACAATGGAATATATTGGTCCCAATCTGTTTGGTGCTCATCAACAACTTTGCAAAGATGTTCCTCTATTGTTTTATTAAATCTTTCAACCATGCCATCTGACTGCGGATGCAAAGCAGTAGTCCGTGTTTTATGTATTCCTAAAAGGTCACAGAGATTCTGGAAGAGCTTTGATTCAAAGTTTCTTCCTTGATCTGAATGTAGTTCCAAAGGAATGCCAAATCGGCTGAAAACATCATTTACCAGAACTTCTGCAACTGTAGCGGCCTCTTGGTTAGGCAAAGCAAAAACTTCTGGCCATTTGCTAAAATAATCCATGACAACAAGGATGTATTTGTTGCCCTTTTTAGTTTCTGGAAATGGTCCGGCCACATCAATAGCAATGCGTTCGAATGGCAGACCTACGTTATATTGTTTCATTTGACCTCTGGACCTTGTTTTGGGACCTTGGCTGGCTGCACAAGTCGAACATCGGCGGCACCAGTTTTTCACATCTTGAAAGTAATTGACCCAATAAAATCGGTTTCGAATTTTGTCCATGGTTTTATTTATGCCTAGGTGCGCGCCTGATTTTCCACCATGGCATTCGGCCATTATATTGTCTACCATGCTCCTAGGAACCACTACTTGATTAATCACAGTAAGGCCATCGGCACTTTCCCAGGCACGTTTAAGGATGTTTTCTTCTACTATCAGTGAATCCCATTGTGCCCACAGTGATTTGAATATCACCCCTTGGTTTGCGATATCTTGCCATGATGGTCGTGGCTTGTTCTCTTCTTTCAATCGCAAGATAGGTCCTACATCTTTGTCGTTAAGTTGTGTGGTTCTAATCGAAGCCGACATCCATTCTTCATCTGGTTCTAACTTTATCTGGCGCACGTAGGTAATTCCTTCTTTCTGGTCAATTTTCCTGCAATGTTTACAATCCTCGGGGCAAGGTCTTCTGGACAATGCATCTGCATTATTATGCACCCTTCCTGCTCGGTGCTTAATTTGATAATGGTATTGTTGTAGCTTTTCTATCCATCTCGCGACTTGCCCCTCAGGTTGTTTCATTTTCATGAGCCACTGTAACGCAGCATGATCCGTTCTAATCAGAAACTCTTGTCCGTAAAGATATTTGTGAAAGTGATCTACGGATTTAACTATGGCTAGGAGCTCCTTTCTAGTAACACAATAATTTCTCTCTGGTTTGGATAGCTTCTTGCTGAAAAATTCGATGACCCGTTCTTCTCCATCTTGTACTTGGGAGAGTACTGCTCCTATGCCATCGTTGCTCGCATCAGTATCTAATATGAATTTTCCTTTTGGAATGGGATATGCAAGAATCGGACTAGAACATAATGCTGCTTTTAGTCTTCTAAATGCTTGGTCACATTCGGTATTCCATTTGTAAGAAGCTTTATCTTCTGTAAGTCTATGTAACGGAGACGCTATTTTGGCGAATCCTTCTACAAATCGTCTGTAGTATGTACACAGACCCAAAAAGCTTCTCAATTCATGTTTGTCACGAGGTTGAGGCCATTCTTTTATTGCTTGTAGCTTCTTTTCGTCGGTATGGATGCCTTCTCGGGAAACGACGTGACCCAGGAACTCAACTTTTTCTTGGAACAGAAAACATTTCTTTGAGTTTAATTTAAGATTTGCGTTCCTGATTCTTGAGAATACTTCTCGTAAATTATCTAGATGTTCTTGAAATGATTTCCCCATTACTATGACATCATCCAAATAGACTAGGCAGGTTTTCCAAGTAAGGCCTCGTAGAACAACTTCCATTAGTCTTTCAAATGTAGCTGGGGCATTGCACAGGCCAAATGGCATCACAATAAACTGATAAAGTCCACTTCCAGCAGAGAATGCAGTCTTCTCTTTATCTCTTTCAAAGATTCCTACTTGCCAATACCCAGTTTTCAGGTCAAGAGTAGAAAACCAATATGATCCTGCCAACGTTGTTAATGTGTCGTCTATTCTTGGCAGTGGGTAACTATCTTTCTTGGTCACATCGTTAAGTTTCCTGTAGTCGACACAAAATCTAGTACTTCCATCCTTTTTAGTGACCAACACCACAGGAGATGACCAAGGACTTGATGACTCTTCAATAACACCGTCGCTGAGCATTTTATTAATGAGATTGTGAACTTCTTCTTGTTTGGCCATTGGTAGTCTTCTTGGGGGTTGTCTTATCGGTTGGGCATCGCCAGTGTTGATAGCATGTTGAATAAGGTTTGTGCGTCCCGAACTACTCCTAGTTTCGAAGATATTACTTTGTTCTTCTATAAACTCTCTCGCTTTACTATATTCTTCTGGAGTGAGATGTTGCCAAGTTGACTCAAATTGCTGAAGTACCTCCATTGGTAACTTGCTTGTATCCTCGGAAGTTGGCTCTTCACATCTTGTTACTTTCTGTACTGGTTCAAATAATGCTACCACCTCTCCCTTATTAATTTTGACACTATTTGGGAAAATATTGGCGACTCTAATCGGGATGTCTTTATCGGTTTTAACTAGTGATTTTGCAACGAGGTAGGTGTTGGGTGTGTTTTGTTGGCTTATGAGTCCGACGCAGCTTGATGTTTTACTTTCCAGCCTCCCAAAAATTATGGTCTCACTGTTACCGACTAGTCTTGTTGTGCATACTGCCACGACCTTTATTGGTTCTTTATTGAAGTGACTATTTGACAAAATGAACTCTTCATTCCCAAATCTTAGGGTATTAAGTTTATTATCAAACGCAAATCCATGTTTACTTATCAAGTCCATTCCCAAAATAAATTCGTCTTCTATTTCGGCAACCAATACAGTGTGGCGAATCTTCAATCTTCCCAGCTGTAGGTCTATACCTGTCTGCCCCAACACGTCGGCGGATTCTCCAGTCACAGTCTTAAGTGTTAGTTTCTTTTCTATTGGTCGAATTTTATATCTCGTTGCAATTTTGAACTTAAGCAATGATATGGCAGCACCAGTGTCTACTGTTATATTAACTTTTCTCCCATTAATGAGTCCGTCGATGTTAAGACTGTCCGCAGTATGTTTTAGGCTCTTAATAGGGTAAATTTTGGGGGCTCTATTCCCATTAGCCAACACCCGCCCCTCTGCGTTGACTAGTTTTAGTTTTCCTGATCTCTTCTTCGGTACTCTGTCCCGCTAGATGGCGAGCGAGACCTTATTTGGACGCGACAATCGCGTTGAATATGCCCTGTACGTCCGCATCTGAAACACTTTACATTTGGAGGGGATCGTCTGCTTTCTTTCAAAGAGTCAATCTTCTCTATCAGTGATTGAAACATTTGGTTTAGCGTTTTTGAGTTGACCTCATGTCCATTGCTCATTTCTTCTCCCTCCTGAATTGAAACAGCTCTTACTTTTGGCCTGGACATATTATTTGATGATTCAATTTCAAGGGCTCGAATCAACACTTCACTGCTGTTATGGAAGCGTTCTCGACGAAGTAACTTTGCTAAGTCCGTGTCTCGTAATCCGTTAATAAAGCGATCTACCGTGAAGGGATCTCTGTAATTTTCTGGCATTTCTGGGTAAGCTAAATACATCAGCCTCCTGATATCTGCTTCATACTCTTGCAATGATTCTCCTGGTCTTTGTTGATGAATATTTAATTCTGACCAATGTAAATTTCGCAAGTGTTCGACTCCATACATTCTTTCTAACGCTGCCACTAAAGCATTATAATTCTGTTTTTGTTCGACTGGAATGGACCGTAAAAGTCCCAGAGCAGGTTCTCGTAGAGCTACTAACAAAGCTCTAGCTTTTTCTTCATCATCCCAACCATTTGCAGCAGCGGCAGCTTCAAACTGTTGTTTGTAAGTAGACCAGGAAGACGTACCATCAAAATTTGGAGGCTTAATGTTTTGGTTGGAATTTACAACACATCCTTGAGCTTTTATTTTGTTGTGTTCTTTCTGAAGCTGTATAAACTGTTTTGACATGTCCTGGAATTTTTCTTCTATGGTTTGAAAAACTTCTTCCCTAACATTCTGTAGTTTAGTCTCCACTTTTTCTTCAACATTTTGTACCTTTTCCTCAACATTTTGTACCTTTTCTTCTACATTCTGCAATTTATTTTGTACCTTTTGTTCCACACTATGCATTCTTTGAGTTATTTCTTCCTTAAGATCTTCGGTTGCACTCTTGAACTCTTCTCTCAGCTGTTCGGAGTTGCTCTTTATTTGATCGAAGTTTACTTGAATGCCATCTAATGTTTGCTCAAATGTCTGTTTCATGTCGTCCATGGTGTGTTTCATATCGCCCTGGTTTTGAACCATTTGAGCTGCTAGAGCCTGCATCATTTTAGTTAGATCTTTCATCTGTGCCGATCCTTGTCTAGTAAGCATCAACTTCCTGATAAATCACTTAAAACGTCTATTTTAGGGCTATAAAGCGAATGTCGAAGTCGGTTTTTCAATATCTCTTCCAATTCTTAAATAGAACCTAATGGAATGTTCTGGAATATACTGGTAAATGCTACTCTTTCTGCTACTAGGCAAATGTAGAAGTCACTTTTTGATTATCTCTTTTGGTTCTCGAATAGACCGTCGTAGAATGTTATGGAATATTCTAGAAATAATTTCTAATTCTTACTTTTAAAATAACTAAGCTACTGTCGAAGTCGGTATTTGTGTATCTCTTCTAGTTTTTGAATAGAACGTCGTAGAATGTTATGGAATCTTCTAGAATTTTTTTCTAATTCTTACTTTTGAAATAACTAAACTAATGTCGAAATCGGTATTTGTATATCTCTTCTAGTTTTTGAATAGAACGTCGTAGAATGTTATGGAATCTTCTAGAAATTCTTTTTAGTTCTTACTTTTGAAATTACTAAGCTAATGTCGAAGTCTCTTTTTGGATATTTCTTCTGGTTTTCGAATAGAGCGTCGTAGAAAGTGATGGAATGTTCTAGAAATTCTTTCTGATTCTTACTTTTAAAATTACTAATCTAATGTCGAAGTCGGTATTTGTATATCTCTTCTAGTTTTTGAATAAAACAATATCGAACTTCTTCCAATATTCTAGAAAAATCACTTACTGTTTTTCTGTCCAATTGTCCTATCCGGTGGTAATATGTAAGGATAGTCTTTGCACTATTTATTTCTTTTAATCTCACTTCTGACACCAATTGTTACGGGTTCACAACGACAAATTAAAACTCGCAATTGTTGAAAACGATACGTCAATTTATTTCAACAAATTATGTACAAAAACACGCACTTAAACTCAGTAATAACTTGCTAATACTTCACTACTATAATCGGTCTATTAACTTCGTGTTAATCTCACGACCACTACAGCACGTTATCTCTGACTGACTGCCTGGTGCGCGACCCCGGCCCTATATATAGGATCGTCCATCTCTCTCGAACTTTCCGGCAGCCTTCGACGTCCGGAATGTTCCCGCACTACCGCGACCGCAAGCCACAGACAACGCAACTAAAACCTAGACTAAGAATACAACCTTAAGATAAATCGACCTAATACTACACTAAACCTAAATAAATTCCAATTATAAAATTTAAATAACTTAAATTTGTAACAGTATATAATTTTAATGCTCAGCTAAAAAGTTAGATATTTTAATCATAACAAAAACATTTCATGTAAAAAAAAAGTACGCGAAAGTGGTATTCCGTAAAAAGAGTTATTGAGATAAAAGTAAAGCCAAGTGCTCCAATACAAATTTCAAAATGAAAGGTTCTTACTAGTTTGGAAATGTTTTTTAAACTTTGCTATTCCAACCAAACTTCTTTATGTTTAATTTAGCACTGTGTCTAAGAGTCATTTGCAGCCGTAATAGCCAAGTTTCGAAAAACATTTCCAAACTAGTAAGAACCTTTTATTTTGAAATTTGTATTGGAGAACTTAAATATTATCCAAATCCTGTGCAAAGTTTGAGTTTCGTAGCTGATTCCGAAGTAGAGTTTTAGATAGTTACAATTTTGTTGTGTTTATTGTATTATTGTATTTAGTTTACTAGCTCAAACTAGCATGTCTATAAAGCTCAATCATAACAAAAACATTTCATGTAAAAATAACCAAGTACGCGGCATTCCGTAAAAAGAATTAAGATAAAAGAAAGGCCAAGTTCTCCAATACCAATTTCATAATGAAAGATTTTTACTAGTTGGAAATGTTTTTCTAAACTTTGCTATTACAGCCAAACTCCTTTATGTTCAATTTAGCACTGTGCCTTAGTCATTTACAGCCGTAATAGCCAAGTTTAGAAAAACTTTTCCAAACTAGTTTCTTACTTTCATTTTGAAATTTGTATTGGAGAACTTGACTTTACTTTTATCTCAATTCTTTTTACGGAATGCCGCGTACTTGGTTATTTTTACATGAAATGTTTTTGTTATGATTTCACTTCTTTTTCAAAAGGAATTGGATAATATTTAATTTTTAAAATAGTAAAATATGCGGAATATTGTTCAAAACTTTTGCAATGCCTTACTTAAAATTTTGAGGTCTTTGAATTTCTTCCCATGGTTTTATCATAGCTGCTATCAACCTTCCAAAGCTCAGCTCTCTAGCGTTTCTGAAAGTGGACAATGTTACTTTTGCATAACTTTACATGTATAGGGGAGGGAAGTAAATTAAAATTTTCGTGTTTTAAAATTTTTTCCTATAGTTTTATCATAGTTCCTATCAGTCTTCCAATGCTCAGCTCTCTAGGGTTTTTGGAAGTGGGTAATGTTACTTTTACAAAACTTGTCATTTATAGCGGATGAGAGTAAATGAAAATTTTTGGGGTTTTTAAATTTTTTCCCATGGTTTTATCATAGTTTCTATCAGCCTTCCAAAGCTCAGCTCTCTAGCATTTCTGGAAGTGGGCAATGTTACTTTTATATAAATTTACATTTATAGAAGAGGGAAGTAAATTAAAATATTGGTGTTTTAAAATGTTTTCCTATAGTTTTATCATAGTGTCTTTCAGTCTTAAAAAGCTCAGCTCTCTAGCGTTTCTGAAGTGGGCAGTGTTACTTTTACATAACTTTACATGTATAGGGGAGGGGAGTAAATTAGAATTTTGGGGTTTTTTGATTTTTTCCAGGGGTTTGGTCATAATTTCTATCAGTCCGCCAAATTTCAGCTTTATAGCAGGTCTGGAAGTACAGTAGAATTTTGATGATCTATACATGAGTGAGTGGCAACTTCGACGTTTTTTGAAATTTCGTAACTACTTTACTACTTTATAGAAATCCATAAAACTTGGAGGGGTTGTTAACTCTATGAAGGTAAACGACTGTGCAAAGTATCAGATTCGTAGCTCTTTCCGAAGTAGAGTTTTAGATAGGGCAAATATGGGCTGAAATGTTTCAAGAAAAGATTGCTTCCAAACACATGACGGTCGATAAAGTCTGTCTTTATTGTTTTTTTGCGTACTTTTTTATAGACTGCCAGAATTTCGATTTTTAGCTCCCAAGATCACGCTTTCAAACGAACCTACGTGCATTCACCATTACATTTTGTAAGTACCTATACGTTATCTCAAGTTCTTCTTTATTTATCTTAACATGCACATTCCAGTGCAGTTTACAATCAAGTATCATACTATATTTTCCCTGATTTGAATATAGTTAGTACAGGGATGTCGTTAGTTATCATTTGGATGTGATTCACATCCCAAAGATTTGGTTTTATGTTATTTTATACGCCATTTTGCATTCTGAAGTTTTTATATTCATTATTTTATACATTTTGCTAGTGTCGATCGATGACAAAAGTTGCTAAGCAATGTAACCATTTTATGTCTTTAGGATGTTGCTAGTACGCTATACCCTGAGGCACACCTGTTTTATTTCTCATATCTATTTTATTCTGAAGTATGTATGTATGAATCCAATACATCAGAATATTGTTTTCGCAGAAATTTTTTTAGTTTAAAATTATGCTCTTTAGTCACACTTTGTCCGATGCTTGTGGTGAATATAGGAAGACTGCAGAACAAAATTTTATCTTCTAGTACTTTTTCTATTATGTTAGTAACTCTGTGGATTTGATCTATCTTGGAATACTAGTCTCAAAACCCAAATTGATAAGATAGAATAATTTATTGTCTTTCTCATTGACTTTATTCTTTTAGTAGCAGTTTTCCTGTTCTTAAACTTAATGCTTGTGCTACATCTAAGAATACTGCAGAATAAACTATTCCATTTTCTAGTGCTTTTTCTATTATGTTAGTAAGTCTGTGTATTTGGTTTGTCCTGGAATGCTTGTCTGGAAACCCAAATTGATGAGATATAATAATTTCTTGTTTTTGGCTGAATTTATGTTGTTAAGCTTAATGCTTGTCCTACATCTAGAAAGACTACATAATAAACTTTTTCCTTCCTAGTGCTGTTTCTATTATGCTGGTAATTATATGTATTTAGTCTATCGTGGAATGCTTATCGCGGAGTCCAAATTAATGAGATGCAATAATTTATTTTCTGATTGGTTTTATTATTTTGATAGCATTTTTACTTAGTAGGTTGTGAAGCTACTGAAATAAATTATCTTTATTCGTAGGTTTCTATTACGTACTCATTCTCAAAACTATTATTTTTTGCACTCTCCTTTTCCCTTTCCTCAAAATATTGCAGCTGATTCGTCGTCTGTGTTCCTACATGAAGCTGCTTCTCTCGCCCCTTTCCGCTAACGGCATGGCAGGGGGCTCAGTGCGACAGCCAACAACAGCCCGTTCGGCCCATCCATCACTTGGGCCGTCAGTGCCCATTAGCAGGCACCCGGACTGATCCGGTGCTCCTGAAAACTTAGCCATGTTGCCAATTTTTACAAAAACACTTACTATATAAAGGTACGTCCCAAGCAACATTTAGTTTTCAAGTATAAACTTAACAATCCAGTCTACAGACTACTATTTTTGTGTGACGACCCAGCCCCTTTTTAATCCTAAGACGCTTGCTGAAAACTTCTTTATTCTGCATAAATGCAGCTTTAATAAACTTTCGTTTTTGCCAATGTCTAATACAAAACTTGAATCCTGTGATGATTTGACCACGCATGATCCGCCAAACCGGATTATTCAATATCCCCCCCTAACTGGGTAATTTTTTGATGTTGCTTTACTCTATCGTGAAAGGGGCGTTTCGTTTCACCTACATAATAAAATTTACCACACTCACACGGGATTTGGTAAATGTATGCCTTATTATTTGAGGGATTTTCTGGTTTTGTTTTACTCGGTAAAAAATGTTGTCTGCAATGAAAACACGTTCTTTTCTTGGATAAATTGTTTTACCTTAAAACAATTTGTTTTGAATTAAAATGTTTCTTTTTAGTTCAACGCAGCGTTTAATCTTGAAATGAGACTTTATTTTTCGTTTTTATTTGGTTTGTTTTGGTATAATCCGTTTTGTAACAAAGCAAATAGTCTTCATATAAGTAATATTTTGCTTCCAGAGAAAACGGTGCCTTAGATTAATTCAGTTCTGATTTATATTAAAACAATTTTTGTTTCACATTACAATAAAGAGGCAAGATATTTTTTGTGCTATATCAAGAAAATATTCTCTTGGTGAATAGGAAAGCACAAATTATTTTACTTCAAAGCAATTTGCTTTAATCAAAGACATTTTTTTTACCGTGCAGTTATACAACTCCTTATTATATTTCCTCGATGAAAGTACTGTTTTAATGTTATAGTGTTTGGCTTTTCGTCTGATGGTTTCTGAAGTCCCTTAAACATACGGAATGTTGTTAACACTCAACGGATTATTATTTTAAGAGTTTGCTACGTTTGCTTTGTTTTTAATTTTAAATATCGTTGAGTTTATTAATTTCTCGGAATAACCATTCTGTTGTTTTTTTTAATGTTACAGATTTATTTGGTTAATTCCTTATTATTACTACAAAAGTTTACGGCTCTTAGATACAAACTTCTTATATAGTTTTGTAGCAACAGAATTATTAGACCTTAAATTTAGGTACTGTCCCGTATGTGTAGGTTTACTATATACAGTGGTTTGAATGTTTCTATCATTAATACTTCCAAAAAAGTAAGGCTGAAACTTTTTCACACCGGACTGCACATGAAGCATGGGCGTAGAAAATGCAAAAAGTTAAAAATCTCCACAAGTTGTACCAATGATATATCTTTGGTTTCAAAGAAATCTGATACGACAGGAAAAACTCGTTTTTTATTTTAAGCAGTATATATATTATAATATATCGGGTTGACATTTACATTTTACAGTAGTGTTATGAGGTAAAATAAGAGGACTGCTTATTTCCTTTTGCATGTTTATAAAAAAAAAAATTCATGTTTGACCTAAATATGTTAGATTTACTAAATAAAGTTCAGCCTTTTTTGCTTCAGTTCGGCACCTGAGGTTTGATGATTAAATTCTACGGTAAATGGGTGCTTAGCTGCCTGGGAAGCTGTAAAGAAATTTTTGCATTCTTTTATTTTAACATCCGCTTTATTTATAGAACAAACTGTTGTTCGGCTTACATTAAAATCCTGGGCTACCGCTGAAAAGGACTAACCATTTTCCAACTTGGCAACAATTTTGACTTTTAGCTTTAGCCATTTTAGGATCAAATATCATGTTTATGTATTTATTATTCTGTATCTGTTTTTATTTTTTTACTTGTTATTGACAGTTTTGATATTGTTAAAATACTGACGTTTTGATAAAGCTGATAGTGACTTAGAATACACTGCTCAAATTTTGGAAAAAGTACTTTAAAGAGTCGTACCAGTTTTTTTTTAAGTCAGCTGTACCATAATTCAGCCTCATCGTCAAGCCCCTACAAACGGACGTAGAGTTCGAAAGCTGGTGCAAAACAATGCTCCAGAAACATTATCGGTGAGTCCAAATATTAATAAAAATCTTTTCCAGTAGTCTGGTGGGTTATTTGCTGGAGCGATACGATTTTGCTGTCACTCAACTACTATCTTGGCACCTGTAACTCTATTCCAAGGTTTTTGGCATGCTGTATTTTGAATACTTTACGACTTTGGCGCAAAATGGGTTATTTGGGTGTATTTAGACCTATCATAGCAATATCGTCGTGACGTCTGTCTGAGTGTGTGTCTAAAGGACAAATCATAATTTTTGAGATAACTTTTTGACAGTAAGCAACTGTTTACCATAATAAATAACATAGGCCAACAAAAAAAAGTTGTCAAAAGTTGTCTCAAAAATAATGGTATGGGGTTTATATCTGTCCGTAACACGATAGCTCCTAAACCGCTAAGCCGATTATCATGAAATCTTTAGGCAAAATAGTGTACAATACTGTGAAGAGTGGATTAGATTTTGGTGAGAATCCATTAATAATGGCAGTTTAAAAATGAAAAATAATTTAACTTTTTAACGAAGCATTGCATATATGTGCGGTTTTCGGAATAAAGTGGAACGCGTTTATTTCAATAAGTTATTTTATTACAAAAAAACTTTGTGGGGTTCACTTGGAGTGTACTAATGGGCTAAAAAGGTATCAGATCTGTCATGGATCCATTTATTTTTTTGCTATGATCAGTTGTTGTAAGAATCCTTTTTCTTACTAGAATTATAAATGACAATTTTGCTTGAATTTTCCCTCTTTTAACGATATTTATCCACAAGGCGGTCGCCATATTGCTTGTTTGAATAGGTAAATTTAATCTTATCTTGTTTTTCTCGCTACTAAATCTACATAAAATCGTCAAATAATATTTTGTTATGCTTAACGTAGATAATATGAGGTAAATAATAAACAGTTGTGCGTCAAATGCAATTATTATTAACATTCTTTGCCAATCTATAAAAACCAAAGTTCTCGAATCAAAATGAATTAACTTCTTTGAAGTTGTTATGTCTATATAAATGGATCTGTGACGGATCTGATACCTTCCTAGTTAGCCTATTAGCACACTTCAAGTAAAGCCATAATATTATATCAGCATTTAACAGTTTTTTGTAAATATCTCAAAAACTAAAGTTCTCACGAGGTTTTTTGGTTTTGACACAAATTATTGAGCAAAATGCAGTCTACTATATTCCGAAAACCGCATATTGATACGATGCTCCGTTAAAAAATTAGCATTGTAAAAAAATTTCAATTGTCAAAAAACTGTGATTACTATTAATGGATTTTGGCCAAAATCTAATCAGCTCGTTAGAGTGCCGAACACTTTTTTGCCTGAAAATTTTATAAAAATCGGTTTAGCGGTTTAGGAGCTATCGTGTTATACGGACAGAAATAATATACACAGACGATATTGCCAAAATAGGTCAAAATACCTTTTCTAGCCATTGCTGCGCGGGCTAGGAAGGAAAAAATCTTTTTCTGAGGAGATGATGGTGGGATGACAAAATGCTATTATAAATTTGTACTAATTTGAAGAATACCTCATTCTTTAAAATTTTCTTGGAGAGAAAAGCCTCCCTGTCGAGAGAGTAATTCAATCTCCAATGAATAAGCAAGCACCGCGAAACGAGGCACCAAATTTTTTTTTGAGGTACTGGCTCCAATTGGATTGCGTCCGCATGCCGCGGGTGCAAGCGTCGCACATCCGAATGCTGCAAAAAATTTATTAAGTTTTCCCAAAAAAAGTTGTTCTTTATATCTGGCAACAGTGCGAAAAGTCCTGTTTGCTTTGGCACATATACGTTGTACGAATTATATGGAGTGTATCGAGTTTCTTTATTATTTTTTCTTGGAAAATGTATTTTCACATTTTAGTTATATACCTAGGCTTTTCCCCTTAAAAAGCTTTCTAAAAGAAATTTACGAATAGTGTTTAAATTCTGAAATTTATTTAAACTAATTTTTTTTCTAGTTTTCGATGAAGAAAAAAGACATCGTAACAAGCATTTGAATTTGGCCAAAATCCATTAAAGCTAATTAGAGTATTTTGACAGTTAAAAAATGTATAAAAACTTTTTAACGAAATATCGCATCAATATGCGGAACATATTTTTTATAGTTTGTGTTATAACCAAAAACTTTGTAGGAGTTTTCGTTTCTGAGATATTTACAAAAAACTATTATCAGTGCTGATAGCGTGCACGGCAAAAAATTTTGTCCACAATGAAAACACGTTCTTTTCTGGAATAAATTAAAATACTTCTTTTTAGTTCAACGCAGCGTTTAATCTTGAAATGAGACTTTATTTTTCTTCTTTAATTGTTTTGTTTCAGTATACTCCATTTTGTAATAAAGCAAATTGTCTTAATATAAGTAATATTTTCCTTCCAGAGAAAACGGTGCATTAGAATAATTCAGTTTCAATTTATAATAAAACAAGTTCTGTTTCACATTAAAATAAAGAGGCAAGACATTTTTTGTGCAATATCTAGAAAATATTCTCTTAGTGAATAGGAAAGCACAAATTATTTTACTTCAAAGCAATTTGCTTTGATCTAAGACATTTTTTTTTACTGTGTGTAGTTTACTTGGGGTGTGCTAATGGGTTAGGAAGTGCGCTGCCCAAGGAAATTATTATTTCTTAAGTCAAAATTCTTTAATTAAAAGATAACGAATTTTTTTGGTATAAGTATTTATCTGTTTTATTGTAAGAATAGCCTTTCCGCATATAAAACAACAAGGATACTTGGTTAAAGAACTATTTCTTAGTTGAAGAGACTTATGAGGCCCCGCGAAAATCTTTATCCCGGGGCTTTTTAGCTCACCGGCCTGCTAAATTTTGAAAGATAAATATATTTTCGATAGCATTACTTTCTGCAAATTAAATAAATATTGATTGTAGGTACCATTGTTGAACTTTGTTTTACAGATGCATATGTTAAAAAAGTAAAAAAATCGTGGAAACAGGATGTTCTTATCTTGAGTAGCGCTTAAATAGGTAGCTGCTGAGGGGATCAACACAGTTTAGAATGGGATTAACTTGTCACAGACTAACAAACATACGTTCGAAAGATCGTTGATGAATTGAAAGATCGATTATGCGTTGAAAAATGGGTATTTTATTAATATTTTAAAGAAATTGATATGATTTATACTACTACTATGTCCGTTTAAAACGTTTTTCTACGTTGTCCGACGCCTATTCTTCACGTTCTTTGATCCTGACAATCATTTTCTGTCAGGTTTTTTGACTCATTGATCCTTGGATTGACTGTTGCCATTCCAGTTTAGGACGCCCTCTTTTTCTGCGCCCTATTGGTTGCCATTCTAGGACCTGCTTTGGTAATCTTTCGTCGTTCATTCGTTGTGCATGGCCGTTCCATATCAATTGTCTTTTAGTGATGTCGTCCGTTACGCTTCCCTCGATTCCCATTCATCCTTTTATGGTATCATTTCTTATATGATCTGTTCTAGATATTCTCATTGATCTTCTTATTGCATCCATTTCGACACTTTCCATTTTTGTGTTGTATTTTTCTGTTACGCGACAAGTTTCTATTCCATACAACAGCGTGCTTTTCACCATTGATTCGTATATGTTAAATTTTACATTCTTTTTTACCTTTCTGCTCCATAAAATACTGTTAATGCATCCAATAACCTTTTTTGCTTTTACTATTCTTTTTTACCAGTCCTTTACAATCTGTTTCTGTCTTATCAACATACTCATTGCAAAGATATTGTTTTTCCATCGTCCAGTTCTCACTTGATTCGTTTCCAATACATAATTACTGTGTATTGTCCATGTTCACTGTTAACCCCCGCTTTTGGTATTCTTCCGGTCTTATCATATTATACTCACGGAACTGTAACTATACTACATGTCTTCTTTATCATTATCTACAATTACTTGGTTGTTAGTAAACTGTAGGGTGTATATGGTGTTGATATGATTTCTTTAGTTAAAAACTTTTTTTAATTTCAAAATCCAACTTGATTTGATCTAAATATAATTTCAACAGGTGTGACAGATAATAAAACGCTGGTTTAAAATATTTGTATGCTACGACTTCCAAAGTCATTTTAATTTAGTAAAGTAATGTAAATTTAAAATGATAAATTATTCCATACAGGAAAAAGCTATACCGATCATGGGGAAACCTGCTTATAATAAGAAAAGTTAATTTAGCAGGTATTTAGATATGAATAGATGCAAATTTATGCCTTCATTCCCTCTTGACTCTTGCTACGCCTGCAATGCCGAGTCGAATGAATTTCATTGCATTTTCTACTACGTAGATATAAAAGAAAATATACTATGGATGCAGTAACACGAGTTCGTTTGTTCTCCCGCAAACTCTGCTGCACAATTGCTTCCAGGTACTCCCCATAATTTTTCCGTAGTTACACCCATTCTTTCAGGATAGCAAGACTCACAGCCCATACCTGTCCTTTGTGCGCCCCGGTAAAATAGAGGAACGATATTTCTTAAACCGAATGTTTTCTCTAGCGCGGCGATCTTTTCTTTTCTTTCAACATATCGTAAAGAAATTTAATCGAGGGACATAAAATATCGGACATTTAGACGATAACTGTGTAACGTCTAATCTTTTTTTCAAGCTTGTTCTTTTTCTAATATTCAATGCCGTATCTACCACAAACTAAAGAAAATGGTTTCCCCAACAAAACAAATAGGAGAGGGGTCTGTTTTAAAAGCAAATTCTTTCATATTGATTTAAGAACTATCTAACGAATTAAATTCTCAAAAATACCACCGCACTGTGGCAACCAGTTCAGGTGTCACTAATTGTAGGGTGGTGATTATTTTTCGTTAAAAATATTGGGTGCCAAATCTGGTGATCTCGGATGCCACCTGATAGTACCTTGCCTGCTTGTACTTAGCCGCCTTGGAAATGTTTCATTTAAAAACACTCTCACAGGCAAAGTGTCATGAGCTGGGCAACCATCTTCCATAAACCACATTTGGTTAAAATCAACAATTGGCACCTGTCGAATCGCAGAAATGACATGGTCCTGCAACAGAGCTAAATAATTTATCCCCCGTAAATTACCATTGATGAAAAACGTACCAATAATATTGTCACCCAAAATCCCAGTGCTCTCCCATTTCACGAAGAAGAGGTGATCGTTGGAAATGGGTCACTATTTTTTGAACAGTGCTACGGCTCGGAATTTCCCTTCCCTCACGAAAGCAAATAAATTTGCATCATCTTGACTTCCGTTTACCCCGAAATACCATTGAACCAACTGCACTTTTTTTTGAACGCTAAATATATAATACGCGACATTGCTTGAGCTTGAATTTGCATGGAAAACAAATACCCACTTATGTTTTTATTATTATCTAAACACCTGCTATTTTTTTCTTTTTCTAAGAAGGCTTCCCTGTGGCCAGGATAGCTTTTTCGTATCTGATATAAAAAATAACTTGTCAGTTTAAGTTTCTATATCATAGCAAAATAACGTTGAAAGGCGATAATTTATTTATAAAAGTGAAATCTCGCGTCTCTATGTGGTGGCTGTGCTTTCACAAACATTTAATTTTGTGTGTCAAAGGATTAGCGTCGGATTATGCCTTCACTATTTTTTCAATTTGGAGTAATATGGATGATCCATTGTTTTTGGGGAATCAACAAAGCATATCTGTATGTAAAATGGGCTAATAGATCATTTCTTTTTTGGGTTATATTTTATATATTCCTTTATAAAGAATAATTTCCCCCTTTCCCTTATGGGGGGTGTTAACAAAACCCTTTCAAAACCACTATGTCCGATGTATGACTTGGGGCCGATTTATCAATGGAGGGTTACCGCTCGAGTTAGAGATAGCCCTGGGTTAAAGTTGTCAAAAGTGTTTATCCATTCAAAGTTAAATGCAAACTCGAGGGTTAACCCTAGGCTAACTTGACCCGCGCTCGAACGGCAGGGTAGCGTATTTAGCTCTGGGTTAACGTCAAAATATCCAATTATTTTGAAGTGTTTTTTTTTTATTTTGGTTGATTTTTCTCAAAACCATAACATTTAACTGTGTACTTCAATTTTTGTGTTAAATAGAATTCTCCGAAATGTTTAAAACACCAGGGGTGATACTTTTTATGGTCTGAGGCTGAGATGATGGAATTCCCCACAGGCATGGAGATTTTTGCAATGGGAGCAGTCTACCAAGCAAACCAAAAATAAATATTCTTTTTTCTATGAGCAAGATCATGTTTAATAGAAAAGCACGCAATAAATATCCCACCTGCCAACAAAAGCTATACCCAATATGTGTGGTACCGAGCCACAATATAGACCCACTGGCGGTCGCAGCGGAAGGGCTGTAAGGTTCACTCACATATGAATCTTCATCAATATGTGTACCAGTTTTATTATAATTACTAATTTATGTATATAATTTTAAAACTTTTAATATGTATTTAAAAATGCAAAATAAAAAGTGAATGTATATTTCAAACACTATTTTTAAAATTTTTATTTGGCGGTCCCTGAAAAATGACAACAGTATTTTAGGAATAAGAAATAATCAACAATTAAATTTATATATGTATATATATATATATATATATATATATGTATTGTACGTAACATCAAAATAAAATACTTAAATTATTGCAACATGCTAGAGCACTTTTATAATTAAAAAAAATATGTTACACAATAAATATTATATCACATCAAGGTTTTTAAACACTTTCTGGTCACCCAGGAAGCCTCTGCTTGCTCTGCACAGGGGGGTGTCAGTCATTCCGGGATAACAGGTTGATGTGTCAGAAACTCGTACCATTATTTCTTGTTGATGTGCCTTATTGATATTTCTTTATTAAAATGTAGAAGTCTGTTGGTTTCCTTGTAAAGACATGACCTGTAACAAAAATAAAATAGGTGTAGTAGGTATAAACTTAAAAAATGCAGAATTATGATCCAATACCAAAGATATTAATCCATTTGCTTTTAACTTATTCTATCTCTTAAATTATCTAGCTTTAATAGGTAGATAGGTACCTATAGATGCATTTTTATAATTAGTAGTTAAGTATAACAGAAACAATTTACAAAGTTGGAACTACATGCTAATTTTTATGTAGCTAAATTATTTTCATCATACATATAGTAGATACTTACTGGCTAGAGTACAATAACTGAAGAAGTTTTTCCAAATAATATTTTTTAACAAAACACCCGACACCAACAATGTCAAAAATTCCACAGACTATTAAATAAAAAACTTAGATGGTCGATTGTTACCAGCATTGCCAACCTGCGAGTTTCGGCGCTCTGGGTTAAAATCGCGTGGATAAACACTGTTCTCTTTAACTCAAGGGTTACCCCAAGGTTAGAGTTGGCCCAGGGCTAGCTAACACGACGAGATACCCCGCCATTGATAAACCCCCTTAGAGTCAAATGCCTTTGATTTGGGAATTTAAATTAATAGATAGGTAGGTATAAACGGATACAGTATTTGTTCTTGGATACTTATTACCAGTATCTATGTAACGAGTTTATAATCTACAGAACACCGGTCTATTTTTAAGTGATAAGTAACAAGCTGAATTTTCGTAAATAATATCTTTTTGAAGAGATGCCAAACTTTTTTCTCTGCTGAAATTCCTAACAGAGTGCGCAGGCGCAGACATATTTCGAGCGTCGGGCTGAATAAACCAACCAGTGGCGGCTGATGATGTAATAAATTGGAAGGGGGGGGGGGGTTCGGTTCGGTTCGGGGGGGGGGGGGTAGAAATTAATATTGCATGGAAAAGGAGATAACAAAAACTTACCTAAAATATTTTATTTTAGCATTTTATAAACAAGCAGCTACTTGGTGTAGTTTTTAGTTTATTTATTTGTTTATAGATAAAGTCTATTCGCCCTTCCTTTACATGCGCAAAGTGCTCGGGTTAGCACCAGTTGCACACTCATCATGGCCCCGTAAAGCAACCTCTAAAAGCCCACAGAATTTTAAACTGTCTATTAACCTACTAAGTATATGTCTATGTTTTGCTGCATTTTCATTATGTTCGGTAATGTTTTGCCCATAGGCACTACTCAATTGGCACCTAATATCAGTCTTGCCTGGCAAAAATGTGGTTATTTAAATAAGTAGCACTTACTTACACCCACGCAGGATCACTTCGTGAATTGGTCATAATAAGACAAATAGCAAAAAAAGCATTTCGTTTTTCACAACCGCACAACCAGTTTTCAGCATCGTATAATTTTTTATTACTTGCACTAAAATTTTGGTTAATTTTTAGGATTTTTAGGTCCGGTCTATGTGACCCTAATCCTTATTGTAATCAAAGTTCATATGTCAACGTATTTAAATTTGCACAGTTAATTATATAATCGACGGTATTTGTTTTCATTTTGAAAACCAACAAAAACAAAAACAAACAATGGAGACGCGACCAGCAAGGCTTTTAACTACTGGCCTACCCCCAATCAAAACAAACTCATATGTCTTCACTAACATAGATAGAACCGGCAACACGCAGGAAGAGCAACGAACGTTTTCGCACGACAAATATGGCCGATGTCAACTAAAAGAAACATTTGAATTTGAAATCTTGTCCCGCGCGGTGCTGCCGGCTTGTAATTATTTACACTAAAAAAGTTTACCCAATTAATCGCCTTTTGTTAACCAAAGACTAAAGAAAAGAGCTAGACATGTCGTACCGGAACTTTTTTTAAATAAATGAGTTAAAAATACTGTTTGTTGTCTAGTTTTCGGAGGGCATTGCCTCGTTGCCCTCCCTGTAGCAGCCACCACTGCATGTACTTCTTCTCCTGGAGTATAAGTTTTACCAGAGTTATTATTTGACCCTTTTACACAGTTTAAATTTTATTATTATTTTATCAGCCAAATTTCCTCCATCGATTTATTGAGTAGGTATGTTAGTTGACATCCCTTTTAAAAAATCTACCAAATTTCTAAGATGGCTTATTTTCAAAGCTTATAAAACCCTTAGCACCCCATTGTCATGCAAGACCTGCAACCCTCCATATAGAGGGCTCTATATGTATACGTAGACCTTTCTCGACTCAAAAAGCTAATTTAATAAAAAAGCAAATTGCAAAGTGATGTGTACATTAACGTAGATGGCGGGAACATTAGCTGTGTTTTCACTTGATCCTTCGGTGAACTTGGCTTAGATCGCTCTTCGTCTTTTTTCTTTTTAGTATGAGTTGTTAAAAAGGGTATGAAAAAAAGATGTAGGTATTTTTAACCGCTATTGTTCCAAAAAAAATCTGTTTGTGAATTAATATCCACTTTGTAAATGAAAATTACAAAAACAATCTGTTATTAACCAACAAAAAATATAACTACACATCTATGGAAAAATATGTAATTTTACAAAAAAAACTTAAATTCCACATCGAGTTTTACATTAATTTGCGATTTTACATGAATATTAAAATAACAGAAAACTTGTGAATTTTGCTATTAACACCGCACGGGGAAGTACGGTGGTATTAATGCAAGATGATTTAAAATCATTGGTTTGGTACAGGGACAGATTTATCACTCACTGTTTGGTACAGAGGCTTAATACCCTCCATATTCTGCTGAATAAAATACTAAAAGAAAAAATAATCCCAAACAACTGGAAAGAATCCATAACCAGTATTCCGCACAAGAAAGGCGATAGAGCGGACCTAAAAAACTATCGACCTGTAACACTTCTCAACGTAATTTCTAGACTTTTCATGAAAATATTAATAGATAGGCTAACAACAAAATTAGACGGATATCAAAAGAACAAGCATGCTTCAGAAAAGATGTTAGTACAGTTGACCACCTATTAACCATGAAAATCCTAATAGAACAAGCCATCGTATATAACATTTCAATTTATATTGTGTTTATAGACTTTAAAAAAGCTTTCGATAGCATTTTGCACTGGGCAGTAAAAGCATCTTTAATTAATAGCCGAATAGATTACAGATATACAGACTTAATAGCCAATAATAAAAGCGAAGCAACAACATAAATCAAAATCCACGAAGAAGCCACTTTTATTGGGAAGAAATAGGCATAAAAGTAAGCGGACAATACTTGAACCACCTAAGATATGCTGATGATATCGCCTTATTACAGATAAGAAAGAAGAATGGATAAAAATGCTGAAGTAACTGGATACAGTAGCTAAAAATATAGGCTTGAGTATGAACTACACTAAAACTAAAATCATAACAAACACCGATGAAGAAATCACGATAAGAATAAACCAATAAAAAGTAGAGGAATACCTGAAACAAATTATTAAACTAAAAAAAGAAAATCAAATAGCTAAAATCAAGAGACGAGTAAGAGTGGCACAGCTTTCGGTAAATTAAGCTAATTAAACTATTGTAATTTTACTTGCAATTAAACTTATTATGATTATGATGTAATTTCACAAAAAAATATTGTCATCGTAAATTTATATATGTTTTTGTTAAATTAAAGTAAGTAATATTGCAAACGACTTGTAAAAATACGAGGATTTTATGAATTTACATGACTTTTCGTAGACACAAAAAAAACATAAATTTTAAACAATGGTGTTATAATAAACCAAACAAAATTTTTTTTGATGCTGCATGGTGACCAGCTTTTTTAAGACTATTAATACTTATAAAAATATTAAAACATTATCAATAGGTAAAACGTCTTAAAGAATAAAAAAGTATTCCTACAAAAACGACTTTCTTATATTCATGTGAAAGAGGGTCCAAGTGTGAACGCAAATGTCGAGAGGGATGGTTTTATGACGTGTGTACATATGAGTAGGTACATTATTGGGCGTAAAGATCTTTTCTCGCCCGCGACGGTTTTTATGCATGAGATTACTCAATTTGCTATAAATATGTATGATATATTATACAGGGTGTCCTACTCCGTAAGGCCGCTTAACATGGAGTAATAAACTTGCAGTTGCATGTAAGATTAGAGTCCCTGAATGAGACATATTTGCTTGTTTATACAACAGATATCACATCAGGGACCCTAATCTTGCACGCAACTGTAAGTTTATTGCTCTATGTGAAGCGACCTTTACAATGAACGAAAATTGCAGGAATATTATGGCAATTAAAACTTGCATTTTTTAGGAATGGACCTTAAACTTTATCTCTCAAATTAAAGTATAAAGAAAAATCTTATTTTTAATGAAAATTCTTCTGCTCTCTTCTGCTCTATGACTCAATGGTTTAAGTTGTTCTTTTCTTGTGCAACTTAACTTATTTGGTTGGACAGTATTCTGTATTTCTTCTGACCATGCTATGTCATGGTAAAAATATTAATCAGATAGTGATAAAAAGAAGAAGAACCGTGGACCCAGGTGACATCAAAATTAAATTAAGAATGAACCAAAAGCTATTATTAATAGTTTGAGCTGATGAGTTGAAGTGTTAACTTTAGGATGTTTTGTTTATCAGTTTTTAAATTAAGATAGTAACTAGGTATGTATAATTACTGAAAGGTATAAGGTAAAGGTAGAATACTAAGAAAAAAAACCACTAGTAGCCCCGATGATGTGCAACGTTCTCTTGATGTCTTTGTTTTTCGGCCGTTTAAACATTAAAGCAACCAATCGTGACAAAGTAAACTAACTAATACTAGGGGAGTCCGTGAAGATTTTGGGAACTTATTTTCTTAGTTAGCAAACATCGCTAAAATTGTTCCTTGATCAATTCTAAGCAAAATTTGTTATATGAATAAGGGGGGGGGGGGGTTTCTGATGGATTTAGGCGCAAAATGCAAAAAAGTTATAAATTCCAGGAACTTTTTTCTTAGTATTGCATGTATGTTTATTAGTAAAAGTTATACTTTAACTAAGTATAATAAATAGTATGACTAATCTCTAAGTATAGGGAATATCTCTTGCAAAATTGTCAAAAAATTTAATATTTAATTTTTGACAATTTTGCCAGAGATATTTCCCACATTTAGAGATAAGTCCTATTTTTATACTTACTTAGCTTAAGTATAGCTCTCACTAATGAACATATATGATTTTATAAGCATGCGGTGTCGTACGACAGAACTGTACGACTGCGTTGTACGATTTAATTAAAAGTTTGACAAGGACACATAGTCTGAATCTCTAGCTCTGTGCAAAATGGCAAAAAAATCACTTCGTATGAACAGATTGACCTATAGCAAGCTCTGAATCATCTCTGAGTCGTGACGTGTCATGCGACAAGACCTCTATTATAAACAGCGGTTCTGGAATAGTAAAAGTCTGAGAGTGAAAGTAATAATGAAACGGTGACCGTTAATAAACGCACAGGAAAAAAACCCAAAAGGAAATACTTGCATATGAAAAAACGCCACACATCAAAAGCGCATGCGTAGTTAAGCGCGCAAAGAAAAGAGCGCACATAAAACAGTGAAGAGGGAAATCAAACAAAGGAAAGATATGACGTATAAATGTAATTTTTTTAATTTAGAAAGGTACCCATGTTACAAGATACATAATCGTCTTAATTTTGCTCACAAAAATAGAGTAGTATACAAAGTACTTTAGGGGCCATAGGGAGACTTTCTCGAGATACAGAGCATCAAAGTTGGCGATTTTTACATTTTTTTGTTAATAACTTAATTATGCAGTCAATTTTTTTTACTAAAAATTATTTTTTTGGAACAAACTTTTATGTCATAATAAACGCAAGGTTTTTTGATATTTTTTGTTAATAAAAATAAGTCTTTTCCACGAGGCATATTAATAAAATATCATTGATAATTTCTAAAAAAAAATAAATTAGCAAAAATTTAAATTTTTTAAAAATAAGTTATTTTGACATTTCCTTAACTTTTTTACAAATTTTATCAAAAAAGAAAATAATAATACATTTTTATCACACAATTATAGATAAATATTCATTTGACTGTGACAAATTTTCTTCTTTTGCAAAACCTTTTTTACCACACTCCTCTAACTTCAAAAATCCTATATCTTAGAAACAGATGAGTGTTGATCGACCCCCAATTTTGAAAAAAACTTTGAATTTCTAAAATATCTGAAATTATTTTACAATTTTGAATATATTTGAAAGTTTTTTAGAATTTTGAAATTATTATAGATATTTTTTTATTAAAATTTTTAAAAAAACTAAAAACTATCAAAATAATTAAAACTTGAAGATCTTTGATTATTTGTGAACTAATTTATTATTTTTGAACATTTTTGGAAATTTTCTACTATAAATAAATATTGTATAAAACCTCTTAATATTCTGGTTCATAATTATTCTAAGAGCATAAATGGGCCATTAGATTAATATTATTGGTCGGTCGTCGGCCTAGAGTAAGATATTTTTTCTTACCCTAAGGTCGTAGGTAATATTTACACCGGCATATAAAATAACTCTGTATATTTGATCAAACCTTATAATATAAAAACGTTGCAATTTCTCGCGCGGACACGAAAAAGATGAATACCGCTGAAAGAAATGTAAATAATATCGTGCATAATATCGTGACGTTACAATTCAAGTTATCAAAATTCACTAGTGTCTACTCGGCAGAGCTTTATGCTATATACTAAAACACATAAGAAGCAATAATCTACAGCTCTCGGTAATTATCAATGACTCTTTGAGTTCTATAGAATCAGTATTACAAATTTATTCAAAACATCCGATTGTTCTTCTTATTAAATATCAACTTTACAAAATTCAACAATTATCACTAAGTGTAATTTTTATCTGGGTTCCATCACATATCGGAATCACTGGCAACGAAAAAGCCGATTTTTATGCAAAAAAATCAATTAGTGACGTGAATTCTATACTGGTAAATAAAACAGTGTGTAGTGACTTTAAATCGATTATTAAAGAAAAAATGCAATACCTTTGGCAAGAACAGTGGCACCAGTCTAGTGCTAAACTACGATGTGTTAAAATAACTATTAAAAAGTGGGCCGATCTACCTAAATCTCGAAAAATACAAGTAAAATTAGCAAGGCTTAGAATAGGTCATACTAAGTTAACACATAAACATATTTTTAAGAAAATAAACCCTCCTGTTTGTGCTCAATGTAATGAACCCCTCACAGTCAAGCATATTTTAATAGAATGTCAAGGTCTTGCAAATCTTGCAACACCAACTAGATCGAAGCATAAGAAAGTCTAAATAACGATGTTACCAGTACCAACAACCTAATATTATTTTTAAAAGACAGTAACTTATTTAACTTAATATAGGAAGTTCAAAATTGTTACAGCGCTAATGACCTTGTGCGGTCAAGGCGCTTTCGCCAAAATAAACAAAAAAAAATTTAAAAAATGTCAAAATTTTTGGATGATATCAACGTTGTTTTATAAAGAAGCTCTACGAAATAAATTTATTTGATGGCTTTGAAAACATACCTTTTTACTTCACCGTGTAATATTGCAATACTTTGATATGACTATACTTTTTTTAGTTGTATTTGCCTGAGTTATTATTGTTTAAGTTAAGTTTGTACTCTTTTTTCCGTGTGCACTTTTTTTCCACAGGCGATTTCTCCCTCGAGTCAACAAAAATATATTTTTCAAGACTTACCTGTAGTAGCTAACTACCCTTATCCTTTACATTCTTTTTCGGGTTCTGGGGGGGGGGGAAGGTAATTGCGTCCGATTTTGTTTGATACGACAAAATCGTATGAAATCTGCAGAATCGTGAATGAAACGCTTTATTTATACTTAAGTACATAAATCCATAATTAAATATTAGAGAGTTTTTGGTACGCGTAAAATTTTGACAACTTTGACAGCAGTGATTAGCAACCACTACGACTATCACGGGCTGCTCTTTGTTTTTAGCTTTATTTTGAAACATAAATGTTTTGAATGTTGGAAACTGGTGCTATTTTACCATTCTTAATATAAGGCGCACAAAAAATCTATATCAACAATAAAAAATTACCACTACACAACGAAAGGGCTTCGTAGCTTATGACAGTGGTAGCAAGGGCGCACCCACGGGGGGACCTAGGGGACCGGTCCCCCTGTAACCTAAGTGTTTTAGATATTTTCCACATATTTCTTGAATAAAAAGATAAAATAGCATAAAATACGACGTCATGAGGCCTCGGGGGGCCCGACAAGATATATTCCTGGATGCACCACTGATGGTAGTACCCAATTAACATCACGGAATGACATGCTAGCGCGCAGAGGCAGTGCTTACCACAAAAAATAGTAAAATAAGCGTTCAAAAACTCCATATTATGAAATTCACATCGGATTTCATAATATTTCTTTTTATACTTAACCTATTCAATTGTGGCGTTTTTAACTCGGTCCACCTCGACATCTTCATGAGATGATCTCGAGCCATCAACCAAACTAACACCAAGAGCTGTCAGTCATATACACGAGAACCAAAAAGTCGAGATCCCAGAACTACTAAATTCGGACTGACGGCACCCCGTGAACCTTGCGCCATTGGGGGTCTCGCACAATTGTTTTTTATTCAAATGTTTTGCTTGTTATGCGTTTCCGTTTCTCAGGTCTAAATACCTAGGGAAGACTGGGGAAATAGAAGCTCTTGGGGTACTAAGGGCCAAATTATATTTTAGTTTGATCCGGTATCATAAATTGGCTACATTGGATTATATTGAATGTACAGGGTTTTCCCGTATATTTTTACACCATATCTAAAACGTTTATTTGAATAGATATCAATCTATGATAAATACAATAGTTTCATAATTTTTTACGAAGTTTAAGAATATTCATCGGTAAAATTTCATTCATAATTTTATATATCTTTTGTTTCTGATTTTATGTTGGGATTATTCCTTTAATTATTTTTAGAGATATATGCGTTTAAAAAAAAGTGGTATAGTTTTTGCAAAGTCAGTTGAACAAAGGTTAAAGTCGACCATCGGCATATCCTTTAAAGAAAGTGACATGGGCGGCGGTAGATATACTCATGAAAATTATTTCATTTAATTATGGCGTAAACTAAAGAATTAAAAATAGATAATAAAACTTTTTATTCCTACAGCTACAGAAACGACACTGATTTATTTTCTAACTTTGCATACTGCCGACTAAAGGGGTCCCGAAAAGAACACCCGAAAGCAATTAAAAGCGCATCTCAAAAAAATCTGCCAATCAGGTACCGTCTATCCACCTGTGCTGGGTCGGTCAGAAAACAAATACTTTGTGCTCGGACCGCAAAGAGCCGCGCCTTTTCTTTGTCGGTAGGGTTGAAATTATACCAGGAAGGTTTTATATGAATTTGGATAACTTTTGAAGTGCAGATTGAAGCAAAATTTCATGAAATCGATAGAACCCCGTATTAGGAGCATTTCAGGTGACTTTGCAAAAACTATAAAAAACATTACTGTGGTAAAGGCAATGATCTCTATATATATATAACTGGATAGGCCTTTACATATATGCAAAGTGAGGCAAAAATATTTGATATTTTTTGTAGAGAGAGCACGCTGCACAGGAGATGCTACCTTTCCTTTTTTACTTTTACGCTCCGATGATATTCTGTGGTTTTGAAAGTTCACGGACGTTTGATTTTTAATCTATAACTGGCTATATACTACAATTAGGTACAGTCAAAGTTTTTTACATAATCTAAGCTACTTACTTCAACAAGGAAACCGGCTTTTCACTCGTATAAAACTCGTTTTTACAACAAAAACAATTTCAAAAATATACTGACAACATTGACAAACACTTTAATGACAAATCACAAATAGAAAAAAAAAGAAAACTACTAACAGGACTTAAAGCATTGAAAATTGTAGGGTGGTGAAAAACGAAGTTAAAAAAAATAAATGCGTAAGCAGGGGCGTTGCGGGTTAGGTTTTGGGGGGTAAAAAGGGACAGGGAATCGTAATATTGCGATTTCCGGCGAAAGTTGACGTTGGAGAAAAAAGTGAAGTGAAAGTTTTTGTACATTGTCTGGTAAAATATATATTTATTGAATTGAATTTAAGAATTTTTTTTATCTACTTTCTTTAAACAAATTTATTATATAAAATGAAAAGATAAGAGAGCCCCATTGCCCCGATCTTCCCTACCGAAAAAACCTTTTTAATTCATGGAAAAATATCTTACAGAAAACTGAAGCTACTAGACCCAAACTTCAATAGCAAATTGTTTTAAATACTTAACTATACCTATAATTTTAAATGCACATAATTTTTTGAATATTGTATTTTTCTTAAATTTTTTAGTTTACTCGCTGCAGAGAAAATCCATGTAGGCCATTGGACTGAATTTTGTAATAGGTGTGATATATAATATATTCAAATAAAATAAATGGATCCATGATGGATCAGCTACCTTCCTAGCCCACTAGCACGCTGAACACTGTGAACTTCACCCTATATCAGCTTTGAAAACAGTTTTTGTAAATATCTCAGGAACGGAAGCTCCTACGAGTTTTTTTGTAATAATTTAAAAAATTGCGTTATTCCGAAAACCCCATATTGAGTCGATGCTTTGTTAAAAGCTTAACATATTTTCAATTTTTAGACTGTCAAAAAACAGTCATTAGCATTAATGGATTTTGACCAGAACCTAATCAGTTCTTTACGGTATTGTACACTATTTTAACTAAAAATTTTATGAAAATCGGTTTAGCCGTTTAGGAGCCATCGTGGGCCGGACAAACAAACACACACATGGACAGACGTCATGACGTTATTGCTAAGGTAGGTCAAAACACACCCAAATAACACATATTAGGCGTTATCTAAAAAAAAACATTTTTCTCGAAAGCAATACCTAGCTAGGAAGGTAAAAATATTATATAAGCAAATATTTTCATCACATAAAACATGAAAAAACGGTGTAAAACATTAGAAAAAAAAATAAAACTAATCTGAAAAATTACAGAATAATTGATAAAGCAAAAAGGAAAAATACTGTTATTGTTTAAAAAATTAAATTTTTTTAAGAAATTAAGTAGAAGGTAAAAATAAAATATTTATAGGTAGGAATTTCTATACCAATAAAGAAAAATATTTTAAGACACATTTTACCAAGTCCCAAGAGACACTCTCAGTTATAGGCTGACAAGAACATCTTTCTTGGTAAAACTTACAACAGTGGGGTTGTTGTCAGGTGTCAGGCCCATTTTACTTTCAATTTCCATTGTCAGCTCAGAAAATGTTAAGAGAGGTGGAATTTTTTCTATGTTGGAGCTTAAATTCTAACATAAGGTCCGTTTATATTTTAAAAAATTAGTTTTTTGGTTTATTATTATATACAGGTCTAGAGGTTTATAGGTTTAGGACTGAGCGTATTGAAAAGACAATTGAACTTTGCTGTCGTTTCGACTATATTTTTAGTTCTCTTCAGAGCTACAAACAAAAATAGTTCTTATTAAAAATGATACCTACTTAAAAATAGGATTAAAACTTTTTTCTTTTTTGGTATAAAAATTGATATTAAGAAAAATTTATAGGTACCAAAATATAAATAAGGAACATTGTTGTTTTAGAGAAAACAAAAAAATTCTACATACTAATTTTTCTGTTTAGAATTCTTTTGTTTTCTCTAAAACAACAATCTTCCTTATTTATATTTTGGAACCTGTGAATTTTTATACCAAAAAAGAAAAAACAAAGTTTTAATCCTATTTTTAAGTAGTTATCATGTTTAATAAGAACTATTTTTGTTTGTAGCTCTGAAGAAGAGTAAAAATATAGTAGAAATGTCAGCAAAATTCAATTGTCTTTTGAATACGTTCAGTCTTAAACCTATGAACTTCTAGACCTATATCTCACTATAAGGACGATAATTAACCCTCACCATCATTTATTATTATATTCCACAGTGCACCGGTCTATTTTTTAATGAATGAATGAGGTTGAATGTTTGTAAATAGCTTCATTTTGGTGAAACACTCAACTTTTTCTATGCTCCCAAAAGTCAAATTAGTAGCTGTAAAAAATCAATTAAGTAATATCTCTCTCTGGTTGGCCCCAGAAAAACAATTGATATATTTAGATTTGTTTGCAGCGTCCTGTCAAACTTAGGGTATGCTTTCTTATTAACGTCATTAATTTCTTTAAATAAATATATTGATAAGGTTTGTATTCATCAGGCTGTCTTAAAAATCTACTGATGTTTTTAATTAGTTATATATAACACTAGTTAAGGTAATTAGTAAGTAATATTTAAAATATTTTAATTTTTCTGCTCATTGCATAGCGCTGGTGAATTGAAATATAAAAGGTTGATATATCAGTCAAATTATAATTACAAATTCGTAATATAATAACATTTTTGTTAATGATTTTACCATATTCCTGACTACAATTTAACATACTATAAAATATTCATTACGATTCTAGAAAAAAAACATCAAGAAAAAAAACGTGTCCTAAATTGCATCATTTTTATATTTAATTTTTGATATTTTGAAATTTTGCTGTTTAAGGTGATTTTTAAGTTTGTTTAAATGCCTATTTTATATATGTAAAAATTATTTTAAAAATTATCTAGTTTTATTAAGCTACACTATTTTCTTAACGAGATAAAAAAACTTTTTCTAGTTACGAAAAAAGTTATTCCAATTTTTTTTGTATATTTTGAAATTATTCAACCTATTTAAAATACCTTAAATATGCTAATGTTTTCGATATTTTGTCCAAATTTGTATTTTTTTCAAAACAGCATATTTTCAAAAAGTAGCAAACTTAAAGCTTAAATTTATTTAAACATTTATCTTTATTCTCCGGTAAAGTGATATCAATATGATATAATAATTGTCTGTTAATTACTTCTCTAAAGAAAGCATATATTTTCGTAAATTCGCAAAGCCCGAATTATTAACAAAAAAAATCATATTCATATTCAAAGCGGTATTATATAAATTCGGCAGGAATCCTTAATCGGACACTCTGTATATTACTAGATTTTTATTAAATTATAACAACTTTATTTATATATTACTAAATTCAAACAAAAGTTGATTTATTTTCATTCTTAGAAGAAAATAAATCTATACGAAATAAATTAGAAAAAAGTTGATCACAAATAATACAAATATTGAGAGATTTAAGTGTCGTAATTATCGTTTAAGAACCCACCAATCATTTTTAAAAGGCGTTGTTATCATTAGGGATAATTGCTACATCCTATATATAATTATAATGATCCAAAAATTCAATAATATTTATATTTATCTAATGCTAACACACGATATTTTAAAAGTGAAATAACCTATAACCTTAATATGGCCAGCATTTCTAAATATTCGACCAGTGTGAGCCGTGTCTCCCACCCCAAACATGTCAAAATAACGAGTTGAAGAAAGTAACAGTAAATAATTAGTAACTGGCAAATTTTTTACATGTGTTTGGTTGGAAAAAAGTTGAACGTTTCGGTAAAATTCAGCCTTTTACTTATCACTTAAGAAATAGACGAGTGCACAATGTGGCTTAAAAAGAAAACATCTTTATTTCTGAATAAATAGTGAAAAGTTTACAATAATAAATGGATGATAGTGTTTATAAAAAAATTATGGAAAGTTCCAATTTAAGTGGCCTAGAAAATTATACTTAATCGATTAGAGCTTTTACAAGAACACTTTCTATAATAAATTTATTGTCTAATACATTAGATGTGTCACTTTCTAAAGAATTAAAAATATTTATCGTCTTAACATACATGCAAACACATTAAACAATGATTAAGCATGTGCATATGTGTAGAAAATTATCCGAATTATATTAAGTTTCTGTAAAACTGGTTGCAAGATTTTTGTGATTTTCTTTAACAGCAAAGTTCCTATTTCTAAAACATTGGTAACTTCTTAAATAAACGCTCAATTCTGGGAAGAATTTTGCATATACAGCTGGAATAAAACAGTAGATAACTTTTAAAGACTTTATTGTTTCTCAAATTATGCTCCACAAAAAAAGCTATATAATCCCACCCGTTTGTTAGTACTGTCAAAATTGCGTTCTTGAAGGCGTCGACTTTTTTTTTACTGTTATGCGCACTCGCAAGGTGGTCCCTATCATGCTCGAGAAGCGGCAAGTGCGCGGAAATGTTGGTTTTGAAACGGGTCAGGTTGTTATCTGCAGGGAAAACTGTCGTAGGGAGCGATGCTGTTCTCCAGAGATATGAATTCTGATATAATGAGGTTCTTGGTGCCTCTATTTTAACAGTAAATTGATAGTTACCGTCTGTTTGACGTGTTCGCCTAGTAGGTGCTACCCCCGTGGGGATCATACGTGCCAGCTCTTCAGAGCATTTTCCGTGATAATACCTGTAGAAGAGAGATAGATCACAGTTCTTCGATGTTCGAGACTATCCAAGCTACGGGTAAGTGCAGCGTCATTGATCAGCTTGATAGCTCGTTTTTGCACGGTGTTCAAAAGCATTAAGGTATGTTTGGGTGCCGCACTCCATATATGTGAGCAGTACTCCATAGTTGGTCGAATCTGGGCTTTGTAGAGTGTCAGCAGTTGGTTTGGTGTATACAGATGTCTGGTACGAAATAGCACCCCAAGCTTTTGGGACGCCCTTTTAGCTATATCTGCCACGTGACTGTGTCAAGACATGTTGGTCTCTGCAGTGACTCCTAAGATGTTCAACTGGGTGTGCAATGTGACAGCACTTCCAGATAGCATGATGTTTGGCGCACCGGTGCTGGTCTTTTTTGAAAACAGGGCTGCTTGGGTTTTCTGCGCGTTAAACTGTACAAGGTTTTTGTTCCCCAGTCCTCTATTATCTCCAGGTCGTTATTTATCTGCGATATTTGAGTTAGTCTAAGATGATGGAATTCACGTGCAGAGAGACATGTGGGTGGTATAATTGAGGAGACTACATTGCCATCATCTGCAAAGCAATAAAGTGGATTTACTGTGTTATCTATGAGGTCATTTATGTAAATCAGAAAAAGTGTTGGCGAAAGGATTGCTCCCTGTGGCACACCAGCATTTATTTGGTAAGAGTTGGAGTTCTGACCATCCAGTGCAATATAAATGGATCTATCCCTAGGTAACTTTCAAGCCAACTGCTTCCTCTGGCGACTAAAGTCCTTGACCATGCAGTTCATTCTTGATTTTGGGAAAAGTATAGAAATCATTAGGGATTAGGACGGGACTTTGTGAAGGATGGTCCAACAATTCGACGTTTCCTTGGGGTAAAAATTCAATAGTTTTTGGTGCTTTGTGCGAACTTGGTGGAGGTTGATCCATCATTCGGGGTTCATTTTTTGATGCTCAGCAATGGCAAACAAATTGTGATGTACCAATCGGAAGTAACAGTCTTTCAGAGGAATTGTTGCTTCAGCACGTGCTTTTAAGACAAATGTGGCGACCATCTTTTTGGATACATTTCGAGAAATGATCACTTTTGTTGGCTTTTCTTCATTTTGGAACACCCAAACAGACGTCTAACGTTTATTTTCGAGTTCATATTCATATCACCACTGACAATGCTATACAGCGTGTCCCATTTTCGATGGGATTAAATGGGAAACTCGGTTATTATTAAAGATATCGATTTTCTGATTCCTCGTTACCGTGCTCTTTTTTTGAGCCCTGAAAAATGATGTAATCAGATTTCTGCTATACCCCGTAGTTTCGCTAATACAGAGAGTTTTTGAAAAAATTGCATTTTCAATAATTCCTTGTATCTCGCTTATTTTGCGAAATATTTCTATTCTGTAAAAAACTTTATATGGCAACTTTTTTAGAACAAAATAATGACGTTGTCAATTTTTTTTAAATACAGTTTAATTTTTGAGATATGGTATTTATCATAAAACAATTAAATACGGACCTGGATTTTTTATTACTGTTTTGATTTGTTTCATGCTATTATTATCTTAAAATGATAAAACTTTAATATTTTTTAATTTAAGGTTAAAAAAAATATTTAATATTTTTAAAAACATTTTAGTCAGAACCTGGAAATTTCCAACGTAAATATAAATAAAAAATTGCAAGACACACTAGTTGAACGATTTTTAGTTTATCTGTTTTGAAACGTTAATTTAAAAATTTATAAATAAAGTAAAAAACGTTAAAAAGTGCCAAAAATATCATAGTAATTATTTGATAGCACAGCAACTCATGAATTTACTTCAACATGGAGAAACAAAAGCGCAGAATTGACATTGTCATTTTACTTGTCATATTTGTGAATAAGTCACTCAAAATTATTCTAAAATGACTAGAAATCGACCATATCCAGATTTTGAAAAATGTGATATGTTTGACAACTAGCTTTATTCAAGCAACAAAATCCCAATATTTAAACGGTAGAAATATTTTTATGCGTTAAGAATAATTAATCAAAAATGCCAACAATGTCTTACACATAGCGGCAATCAGTTTAGACATTTATATCATTAAAGAAAAATTAGTGATTATTTTTTGTAATTCATTATTTTTTTGTTTTTGTCGTAGAGTTTGTTTCAAATAAATCTTTAAATTAAAGTAAAACCATTTTAATTTGCTAAGTATCAAAACAGTTAAACTAAAAATCGTTCAATTAGCAATTTTTTATTTATATTAATGTTGGAAATTCCCAGGTTCGGACTAAAATTATTTTTTTATCATTAATTTTTTTTTTTTACCTTAAAACAATAAAATATTAAATTTTTATTATTTTGTGATAATAATAGCATAAACCAATCAAAATGGTAATTAAAAAATCCAGGTCGTATTTAATTTTTTAAAGATAAATACCATATCTCAAAAAGTAAACAATATTTTAAAAAATTGACAACGTTAATATTTTCTTCTAAAAAAGTTCTCATAGAAAGGTTTTTACAGAATAAAAATATCTTGCAAAATAAACGAGATATAAGGTATTATTAAAAATGCATTTTTTTTTTCAAAAATTCCCTGTATTAGCGAAACTACGGGGTATAGCAAAAATCTGATTACACCATTTTTAAGGGTTAAAAAAAAAGAGCAAGGTAAGGTGCAATCAGAAAATCAATATCTTTAATAATAACCGAATTTCCCATTTATTCCCATCGAAAATGGGACACGCTGTACACGTTTTTCGAGTTTTCTGCCTCAAAGCCGTCTAGAGTTTTCTGACACCAATTAACTCTAGTTTCTTTCTTTTCTTCGGTTAACAGGTGCGGTACTCAAAGGGGAAACTAATTTTCTTACTTTTATTTCTTTATGCAAATTTTTTTGAATTAAGGTCTTTGAAATCCCCAATGAAGCCTCAGTCTCGCGATATGTCACATCTCGATCTTCCGTGATGAGCATGTGCACAACATCGATGTTTTCCTGGGTGCCAGCCGTTTTTGGTGCACCTGGCCTTGGATCGTCGCTAAGGCTAATTCGTCCACGATTGAATTATCCATACCAACGAGAAACTATCGACTGATGTGGTGCTTCATTACCGAAAACAGAAATGTACTCGGCAAGGCATCCTTGTTAAGATTTCCTTCGAAAGTTGTAAAAAATTATAACCCGAAAATGTTCTCGGGTTAATTCCTTTTTTCGACTGATTTTTAACTTAAAAAATTCACTGTAGCTATAAAATTATATGTGACTGACGTTTTTAATTTAGGTAGTGTTGTAAAATTTCTAGAAACATATTTTCGGAAATATTTCCGGAAATATTTCCTGAAACATTGGAAATATATGCAAATATTGGAAATATATGAAATATTAAAAAAATAAGAAAAAATAGAATATTTATTCATAAAATCACTACAAAACACCGGAAAACGTAGAAGGCTTATATATGAACACAAATCAGGATTTATTATTCAAACAAATTTGTACAACAAAAATCTCATTCTTAACAAACTACACTATTCACTAGTCGAGCAAGAGAGGCATATCTTCATCGCTGTCATCAGCATCACACTTAATAACATTGTCTTGCCAGTCTACTTTCTCAAAATCTTTAATAGTATCGGAAATAAAAATTGTTCTATAGTAAGTTTAATGCTTATAAGGGCATATCCTTAAATTACGTAACGCTCAAGGGGGGAGGAGGGTTTTGGCCTTGCGTTACAATCACTATTATTTTAATGTGTTTTTTTCTTAAAAATGCGTTAAGAGAGGGGGTGGGGGTCAAAAATACTGAATTTTTGCGTTGCGTCATTTAAGAACGCTCCCTAAGGTTACAAAATATAAAAGATATTATTTTTTTAAATATTTCCAATTTTCCCAATATTTTCAATATTTGCGAGACACCTTCGGAAATTTCCAATATTTCCATTTCCATGGAAATATTTCCATCGCGCGTGCTGCTTGACAAATTTGACGTCTCGATTTCGAAGGTAGCCGCGAGTTCCTACTTTTACATCAGACCTAGTCTCAAGGTCTTTATAGTTTTACACAGGTAACCTCCAGAATTTGAAAGGTCATTGAACCTGACTCGCCAACTGTAGTCAGATTAAAAAGTCTACGTCACCTGGTTGCCTTAAACCATTTGTTTTATGGAAACCCGTCCAGTTAAGATCAAATGACTGATCAAATTTTGTAGGCATCAACCTGTGTAAAAGTATAAAGACCTTGACAATCTAACAGATCGAACAGAATCATCATCATACCCAACAGAAATAGTAGCGAAACGTCATCATCAGTAGTGTGCAAACGACGCGATGCTCAATTCTTTTGATTTTTAAAATCCAATAAAATGTAAAAATCTGGTTTATAATTTTGAAGATATCTTAAAGAGCTGATTTAATTTTAGACACAAACACGGTAGACTGAAGAAACGAAGATTTCCCAAGCAAGTTGAAAAGTCATTAATTATTCTTAAGGTTGTCGCGTCGCCGTGCTACCGATATCTCAACAACTGACCCGTTGAAAACTATTAATCATTTTCGAAACGATAATAAAAAAAATCATCGTCCGGTTGGTGTCTTGCTTTGAAATTCTAATTATCGAATTAATTTAGACAGAGATAATGTCAGTAGGTTGTTTATTGACTTTTCTGTCTGTCTCTATTTATTAAATAAGGAGTTTTTGGGTTATATGTGGGTATATACACGGTAAAAAAAATTGTCTTAGATCAAAGCAGATTGCTTTGAAGTAAAATAATTTGTGCTTTCCTATTCACCAAGAGAATATTTTCTTGATATAGCACAAAAAAAGTCTTGCTTTTTTATTTTAATGTGAAACAGAAATTGTTTTACTATAAATTGGAACTGAATTAATTTTAGGAGCCGTTTTCTCTGGAAACAAAATATTACTTATATGAAGACAATCTGTTTTGTTACAAAATGAAGTATACTGGAACAAAACAATTAAAGAAGAAAAATAAAGTCTTATTTCAAGATTAAGCGCTGCGTTGAACCAAAAAGAAATATTTTAATTCAAAACAAATTATTTTAAGGTAAAACAATTTATTCAAGAAAAGAACGTGTTTTCAGTGTAGAGAAAAAAATTTACCGTGTAGTTTCACATCACCAGACTCAAAATTAAAAATAAAAACATAGATAGATATAGGATGTGAACAACATAATCCTTAACAACAATCAATCATTTTAAAGTGGTGTTTAAAACAAAAAAATGGGATTTACTTGATTTTATTGGAATTAAAAACCTGCGATAACTGCAAAAATGAACGTCATAACAACGCATTTTTTTTACTTTTGATTCTACTAAGACTATTTAATATCAATATCTTTTTGAATTTTTTTGGGAAGAAATGGAAAATTTGACTTATTTTCAATATACCAAACTCTTAAAAATATATTTTTTTTTATATTTCTTTGAGTTATCGTCATACTGACGATAAATGGAGTTCTCGTCCGCCATACGGACCATATGGAAAGACACACGTACATCATGATTAGGGATGAACCTTTTTCTTTTCTTATGTTTAAAATGCAAAATTTTTCTAGTTACCTTCTATATATATTATTTAAGTTAAAACCAAGCCACGCTAAGACAAATAACCCAAACACACACACATGCATTTTCGACGCTGAATCCGAATACAGGCTCAAAAAAGTCCCTATTAAGTGGGCCAATTCATATGACAGCGAAGAAAAGGCGGACAATTTTTTCGACGTTTTGTTTAATAATTTTTTTTAAATAAAAATCTGGAAAATTGGCTCTTACTTGCATACTAACATAAATTTAGATATATTGAGAAGTACTATTAGGATAGTAATATAATATATATTATATAGCTTGTTTAAAAGGTATTTACAATACCATTCGAAAAAGGTATCACAGAACAGTATTTAGTTTTTGTAAAAAAAGACATTCACAAATGTTAAACTTTTTTTTTGTAAAAATTACATCATGTGTCACGAAAACTTGTTTGATTTTTATGATATACCTTATTTTTTTATATTTTTTTTATTTGTCAAACACACTGTGTTTATTGTATTACAATCTAGTCAGTAAGACTAATTAGCAATTTTCTTTTTACTTAATTTACTAGAAAAGTCAGATTTAAACTTAGGGTTCACTCAACAGTTCTCCCCGCTTTGTTTGGCTGTAACTCACAATTGTGTTGTGTTTGTAGCATTATTTTGTTTTATGTAATTCACTTAGTTTACTAGCTCAAACGGCTTCACTCTTTTTAGTCTTCGAACTAGCATAGTATTGTCTAGAAGCTGAATTGATTCCACATTCACATGCCGATGAAGTCTATCTTCATGGCTTTTTGCGTACTTTTTTATAGTCTCTGCTACAGTTTCGATTTTTAGATCTCGACGAAGGTCACTATTTCAAACGTACCAAGGTGCATTCACAATGTTTCTTAATACTTTATTTTGAAATCTCTGTAAAACTAGAATGTTACTCTCTTTAGCACAACCCATATGTCCATACTGGATTCAATATTTGTCTGTAAAGCAGTAACTTATTACGAATTGTTAAATTGGACTTCCTTGCAATTAGCCAGTCCAATTTTCTATATTTTACCTCAAGTTCTTCTTTTTTTTCTTAACATACGCTTTCCAGCGCAATTTGGCATCAAGTGTCATACCTAGATATTTTGCCTGATTTGAATATGGCACGGGAATGTTGTTAATTGTTATTTGTATGTGATTTATATTTTTGTTTGTAAAATCAACGTGAATTGATTTGGTTTCATGTAATTTTATTCGCCACTTTGTGGTCCAACTGTGAACTTCGGTGACTGCATCCTGAAGTTTTTCTATGCATTTTTCAATAGATTTTTCTACCGTCAATAAACCAGTATTATCGGCAAATGTTGCTAAGTGACAATTTTCTGGCTTTGGGATATGAATAATAAGTATAGATAAGGGCCTAGTGCGCTAACCAGGGGCACGCCTGCTTGAATTTCTCTTAAATTTGAGTATGAGTTTTCCTGTTTTACTCTAAAATGTCTATCAGATATGTATGATTTCAAAATATCCGAATATTGTTTTGGCAGAAACCGTTTTAGTTTAAAATTAAGGCCTTTATGCCATACTTTGTCAAATGCTTGTGCTACATCTAGAAAAACTGCAGAACAAACTTTTTCCTCTTCTAGTGTTTTTTCTATTATATTAGTAAGATACCTTATTAAAAGTTATTTTAAAGCCTTTAAAACAAGTCATGCTTCGCTAGATTGGTGTAAAAATTGCATATTTGAAAATTTTGAAATTTGGAATTCTTTCTTGCCCAATAGAATGAATGGGCCAAAAATCATTAAAATCGGAAAGGTTGGAAAGTAGGAGATAAACTTTAGCAATGGAAAATCCAGGTTTTCGAAGGGCAAAGTTAAAAAAAACAAGAAAAACTAGAATATTTTTACAAAAAAGGTATTCTTTTCAACGAAACATCTTTTTTGACATAACATAAAAAATGTGTTATTTGGGTGTTTAATGCTGCCAGTTATTTTTGTATTTGTTTTATTTTGAATGTAAGGTTAAAGTTTGTTTTGATATTTTTGGGCTTTTAGCAAAACCTTCAAAAAGAGAAACTCCTTGTTTGGGAAAAATTTACGATCTGGTGATAATATCTCTCTTTGTTGAAAGTTATTTTCTTTTTGATCACCTGATCATTTTGGCAAAAATCATGCGCGCTCTGCACACGCTGGGAGTTTGAAGCGCCACCCTGTGTTTGACAGGGGAATGAAGAAACACTTCCGACAAGACACTGAAAGAAGTCACACGTGTTTTAAGTTTAAGACCGAAATTCCAACCACAAGAAAAGCCGCGGCAGCGAGTGAATTTTGGAACTGCTGCTGAATGAAATAAGGTAAGCTTCTAGCGTGTTGCCGATTTTTTTCCTTTGTTTTAATTCAATAGACGTGTGTTTTCCCAGACGGGGCGAGTTTAACTTTGGAGTAATTTTTTGTGATATCTCTAGTTTTCTCCCCTTCAGGGCACAGCCGTTTATTTGGTCCTTGCGACCCGCGTCTATTGGGTGTATTTTGACATATCTTAGCAATATCGTCGTGACGTCTGTCCGTGTGTGTGGATGTGTATGTCTGTCAGTTCCACGATAGCTACTAAACCATTGAACCGATTTTCAAGAGAAATAGGGTTCGACATTGTACCTGATTAGACTTTGGTCAAAATGCATTAACGCTACTGACAGTCTCTTAATAGATAAAATATTGATAAAATGCTAACTTTTTATCGGAGCTTCGCATCAATATTTGGTTTTCGGAATATAGTAGAGCTTGTTGTTCTTAATAATTTGTATTAAAAAAACTTCGTAGGAGCTTTGGTTCCTAAGATATTTACAGTAAACTATTTTTAAGGTCATGGGCTTGGAGGGTATCAGATTCTGTACCCTGTTCCGATTTTTATTTTTAATCAGGTATTTACCTAATATTAACGACAAGGAAGTGATCCTGATGCATTTCCGATACCAGCCCAATTCATACCTTTTAAAAATTACATTTTCTGGAAACAATTAAAATCCCAAACCTGTCAAAACATATCACTTACGCTGCTGCCCATTGACCATTCAAGCCTGCTTAAAATAAAATCCAAACAACACGATTTTATCTCTTTAACCAAAATTTTAAACACACAAAGCCCATTGTGGTATCTCGTCGTGCTACAAGACAAGGTGTCTGTCTTTCTCAGGCACAGCATCTTCCCAGGTACGATTTAATCAATAAGTACATTTATATCGGCGCACAATGGGTCATCCTGTAGCAAAAAATGATATTGGCGGGTACATTTTTAAGATTTTGTGAACGGCAATGTGATAAGAAATGTCTAAACCATAAAAAGATTCAACAGTTTTTATCTGAATTTATTTTGTATCGGAATTTTTGCGAAGGAATTTGTTTGTTTACCTCTCTTCAGTATAACAGTTGCTTTTCTTAGCGATTTTCATCAAGTCTAAAACCATGGAGATTTTTAAACAAAAGTTTAAAAATAAGTGTTCTAACTATTAAGGAGGAGCGAAATATAAGTAAGCATTTTACATTCATAATAAAAAAAACTGCTAAATTTACTTGAAAGTACTAGCCGCAGTTGAGTACAAAATTGATAGGTATACCAATAATGTACGACATGCTTCAACTTTTAGTTTTGATGCCCAAAGCGCACTTACGAAATTATACAGTTTTGTATTGTCATGAATCAGGTTATTGGGTAATTTTGTAACCAACTGCGACTAGTAGTCACAAGTAAATTTAGCAGTTGGATGTTTTTTGATTTAGTTTTTTTCCAACTTTTAGGTTTAATTCTTATTCAGCCTTATAAAAAGCACTATGCATTTACAATTTATTTAGCTTTACTCAAAAAGTACGTGTAGGTTTTCTACGGCCGCGTACAATGTTACCTTCCATTAAGTGAAGGTGGAGGAGGAGAGAGGGAGGAGGGAACTAGTAAAATGAGGCCGAAAGAGTTTTTCAAATCGCTCTAATGTTGTGAAAGGTATAGCTACAACTATAACTAATAGGGAGGGTGGGGAGAAGAGAGGGAGAGGAAGGGGAAAACTAGTAAAATGATGTTGGACAAAAAAGTCTTAAAATAACTTTTGAAATTGCTTTATATTTGTGAAAGTTATAGCTATAACTATTACTATGAAGGAGAGGCCTGGAAATCGCTCTATATTTAATAAAATTATGCAAATATGGTTTTTGAATAGGGTGGGTTGAATGACAGGAGGGGAGTTGGATGGAAACAGGGAGGACTATAAAGTAATTACAGCAAATTAGAGGACAATTGCAATGGGTAATCAAAGGAATTTCAATAAAAAGCCTACATCATGTGACCAAATGGCGTCTTGAAGACCGCTATGTTGATTCCTGGGTAAAAAAATATAGCCTATAGCACCTTTGGGATCAGTAGCAATTCAACGACACTTTTTTTGTCAAAATCGGTTCAGTTGTTTAGTGACACAAACATACATATTAAGTTACATACATACAACCATCGAAAAACATTACCCTTCTTTTCGCCGTGTTGCAGTTGGGTAAAAAGAAATTACATTAACATAAATTTTTTAAAGGCTAAATTTTAAATATATTTATTTTCTTTGTGCGCTATTTAATTAAGATTTTAAAAAAAGTTCCCAAAAGTACTTTTTTATTCTTTTTATATAATACTGTTTAATCATCAAACAAGTTTCATGGCTAATCGGGCAAAAAGGAGTTTTTTGTTTCCCTTATATTTTTGCGTGGGTAGCTTGAAAGCTTAACCTCACGGGGGTCCAAGATCTAATGGACACCTAATAAGTGTTGACAGTTAACCGTTTCGTCCGTAACCGAACCGAACCGTCTGATTAACTTCGCAAGATTTGTCACTTGACCAGCAGTGTTCTGAGGAGTCCCATAAGGACGAAACGGTTAACTGTCAACACTTATTAGGTGTCCATTAGATCTTGGACCCCCGTGAGGTTAAGCTTTCAAGCTACCCACGGAAAAATATAAGGGAAACAAAAAACTCCTTTTTGCCCGATTAGCCATGAAACTTGTTTGATTTTTAAATTCACGGGTACGAAATTTCACGTTTGTTACTGTTTAATCATTTTACTTCTTAAAAATAAGGACTAGATGCACCGCAGATGACCGCCAATAGTAAAAAAATATATTTTTACACGACTGTCTTGTAAAAGGGGGTTTTGCGCACGGAGAATACGATCTGAAAATGACATTTTGCGCACGCCGTGTGCAAAACGTTTTGCACACGCTTATGTCATTTTGCTCCCCTCCTTGACATAAAGCATATCTTTTTTAGTTTTAGAAAAAGAAAAGCTAGATAAGCCGCAAATTCATTTTTTTTTGCAAACGGACACATTTTGAAAAGTTACACTGTCAATAGGTCGGGGAACCTCTGCCCTATAGGATCTAGAACAGAAACCCGCATATTTTAGTACAGTAGAACCCCGATTATCCGTGCTCCACGGGACCGGACGAGGCACGGATAAGTGAAAAGCACGGATAATCCGAACATTCATTTATTACATGTTACATACATATGTATATATACTCAAAATATGACAGAAAAAAAAGATTCCATGAGGTCAAACTAATGTATGTATTGCATAAAAAGATAACAGAACAAAAAATATAACTCTACATAAGGTTTTGGTCGAGTGATTTCCGGTAACGCTATTTCGATAGAATTTCAAAAACACAATTTCGATGATGGGAAATCATAGCACGGATAATCCGCAGCCCGGATAATCCGCGCACGCATAATCGGGGTTCTACTGTGCCAATTTCGACTCGCAGTAGACCGAGATTATTTAGAATTGTTCAACATGTCCCCTTTTCAAGTAGGTAACATTTACAGAAATAATAAAAAAAACTAATCAAAAGTCTCGTTGTAAACGTACTCAATTGCCACTTCTTGGTAAAAATAAAAAGACGATGAGTGACAGAAGTCACTATGCCTGTTTGGAAACAAACTCCGTGTGTGCGTTTGTCTATCTGTCACTCATAATAGTATCTAATAGGATTACCACCTGACGCGCCCAGTGGGTGGTACACCAGGATTAAGAAGCAAGTACCACGTTGGTATCCATTGGTATGTACAACATTACTGTGCTAAATTTTTATTTTTCAAAAAACAAAAGCTATAATATTTAGAAAGATTATTATATGTTGTACAACCACTGTCTGGTGTCTTTAAACAACGGTTGTAATATTTAATATTTACAATTAGTTTTTGTTGTGTTTATTTTCTTTAGCCTAGAAAAATAATGTTTGAACAGATTTTGTATGTCAAACGGGACATATATTTAAACCAGAAACATTCAAAATTTCTTTGATATAAACTCCTAATATAAGATGGAAAAAGCTATCATAATGATGAAAAAAACAGATGTTAAAAAATAGTTTTATAATTTTTTGTGTTGTAGTTATATTGTTGGAATAGAACAATTCATGTGGTCAAAGCTCGTAATTTTAAACATTTTGTGTCAAGTTCGAAAAACGGGACAAGTGACGTTAAATACCTTGCCCGGGACCAGTGGCGGCGACTACAGGGAGCGCAACGGGGCAGTGCCCTCCAAAAACTAGATAACACAGTATTTTTAAATGATTTATATAAAAAAATTAAACCTTCCCTTAACATTCTTAGTCTGTAAATAACAAAAGGCGATTAATTGGGTAAACTTTTTTAGCGTCAATAATTACAAGCCGGCAGCACTGAGCGGGACAAGATTTCGCGGCGGCGGGAAGAACGTTTGTTTTAGTTGACGTCGGTCATCTTAATCGTGCGAAAACGTTTGTTGCCCTTCCTAGGTGTTGCCGGTTCTATCTTTACTGAAGACGTATGAGTTTGTTTTGATTTGGGGTAGGTTAGTAGTTAAAAGCCTTGCCGATCGCGTGTCCATTTTTTGTTTTTGTTTATTTTCAAATTGGGAATAAATACCGTTGATTATATAATTAACTGTGCAAATTTAAATATGTTGACATATAAACTTCAATTACAAATAAAATCTTTAGGGACACATAGACCGGATCTAAAAATTAACCAAAATTTTAGTGCAAGTAATGCAGAGGAATGTTTCAAAAAACTTAATAACAATAAGATGCTGAAAACTGTCTGTGCGGTTGTGAAAAACGAAATGCTTTTATTTGTCTTATTATAAACAATCTACAAAGTGATCCTACGTGGGGGGCAAAGGGAATGTATGATATCAAGCAATTTAGTGAAAAGTTAAAAAGACACAAAGTAAGTGCTACTTATTTAAATAACCACATAGAATTTTCTATGCTAGGCAGGACTGATATTAGGTGCCAAATTGAATAGTGCCTATAGGCAAAACATTACCGAACATAATGAAAATGTGGCAAAAAATAGACATATACTTAGTACGTTAATAGACTGTTTAAAATTCTGTGTGGTGCTAATTCGAGCACTTTGCGCATATAAAAGAAAAGCGAATAAACTTTATCTATAAACAAATAAACTAAAAACTACACCAAGTAGCTGCTTCTTTGTAAAATGCTAAATAAAAATTGTTTAGGTATGTTTTTTATCTCCTTTTTCATAGAAGATAAATTTCTGCCCCCCCCCCCCAATTTATAACGTCATCAGCAGCCACTGCCCGGGACGCGGGACGAAACATTCAATAACGGGACAATCCCGGAAAATACGGGACGTCTGGCAACCCTACACTCTTAAATAAATTAAAGAATTTTAGTGTTGCCAACAGAACTTGCAACGCGATGGTGAACAACCATCCCGCAGTAATTTTCAGACAAAATTCTGTCCCTGTATGTAACAGTTGACTCTAAATTGTCGATGCCTTCCTAGAGAAAATATAATCAATTATGTCTCCATACCAGTTTTGGTTGTACCGTACTGCTGAGGTCAAACAAAGCAGTAACATCGATCTATACGGCTACTACTACCCTGTTCTGAGGACCAGCTTGAAAATTAATTTATTTAGTCTTTGACCACACATCGAAAAATTCCACCAATTTTGTTCGTTTCGAATTTTCAGATAGATGAAAACTCTAGTTATTTAGTACACATTGTAGAAAGTTATCTACGCTGTGCCTAGTCTATGTGTTTCTTCAGAAAATGTCCACTTATTTCGTAGAAAGTGTACCTAAACTAAAGTACTCGATACCAGCCATCTCTCTCATGTATATTTCACTAAACAAAGAGGTAGTCATTTTATTTTTATTAAGTTTATAAAGCAGGAACGAATCCAGTGGCGTGGAATAAAAAATGACAAAAGTCCATTTCAAAAATATTTATTGTTTTTATTTTCTCCCACTTTATTGCCTGTAGATCTTCCTCATCTCTTTTTAGACCCAACTCACCGTTGAATAAACCGAACCAATATGCCTCTGACCCAACTAGTCGCCGCCATGGATTTAATTTGCAATTTTATTTATTTAGGGGTCCTAACCCAACCCATTTTTTTATAAATCAGCTCCTTTGTGGCATAAGCGCACCCAGGAGGGCATCCGGCCAGCCCCCCACAAGTTTATATTTTTTTAAATATTGAAGACGTATTTTATGAACAAAATAGCACAAAATACGGTATCATGGGGTCTCGGGTGCCCCCAAGACTCGAATATTTTTAAATTGTTTGACATTTGGTTTTTTGACAAAATTTGTAGTTTTTTGACATGTTGATTATTGTATTTCAAAAAAATTATTTATTTTTTGCATAATCTTTGCAATAAAACACTGCTTTTAAGCTTTACCGCACAAGTGGGGTCATCCTCTTCGAAATAAAAAAGTTGACTGTGAATAAACCCGTTTCCGGAGGTCAAAACAAAATTTTTTTGCATCAAAACAAAAGTTTGTGAATAAATCAGTTGATGTTTTTTTTAAACCATACAGAGGAAAGGTGCCTAATCTCGCATAGGCTTCTAATATCGGATAGTCAAGTATTTCCTAAACTAGTGGCCCCATTTACCTGCGTGTGCATGTACCGATGCTACACCAAGCTGTACAGATTCTACATAAATTACAGATTTCTGCGGCAAGTTTCTATTTGCTGTTCAGTTGTTTACGTGAAATCATAGTGCAAGAAAATTTTACCGCTGCTGATTATAGGTAATCTATTTTTAGCAGGTAAGACAAATTATTAATTTGATATACATCATTTGATTAAGCATATTGTAAGGTTTTATTTGATGTATAATTTATTAGGTTTAGTGCAGTTTTTTCTTTTCGAAAAGGTTGATAACCTCACATAAAATGTATACCCTAATATCGGACACTATGGGTTTCCCAATTTTGTTTTTAGTTTTAAGCGTTGACAAATTATTTTTGTATTCCAAAAATATTATGCTAGTGTATGGTTTTAACTGATTAAAAAGTATAATAAAAAAGCTCTTACTTTACTATGGGTTCCAAATATTGGGACTACCTCCTATCCGATATAAGGACACCATGTTTAAAATGGTGATGTTTGTATTCCAAAATATGTTTTTATCTGTCCTAGAAAAGAATTAAGTTTGACATTTGGCATTTCAGAATATTGAAAAATATAGGGTACGTAATTGTTTGCCAACACGTACTTCTGATATATAGCTGTAAATTTTTTTTTATAGGTTAAACAAAAAAGAATCCGATAATAGGCACCTTTCCTCTATTATTTCGCAAAGTTCCGGAACGCTTAAATATTTTAAAAAATAGCGGTTCTGGAGCTAAAAGTTTAATAGATGTCTTCTAGGGCTTAAATGATTTGTCTAAGCTTAACATAAGATTTAGAGGTTATTTCAAGGTGAAGTTTAGAAATTAGTCACGAAATGTCATTATTTTGACATAACCTACGAATGTAATTTTAACTGACGTTTGTAAACTTGATCTAATAACCTCTAAATTATGTTTCAAAGTCATAATCTAGGTCACAGTTGGGTAGAAGAATTTAATACCTGAAATTTTTTAAACACTTTTTTCTAAAAATGTTTAAAATATTTAGAAGTACCAGAACTTGTTGGATACACTGTATGTCCCAGTCATGCAATTTCTTAAGATTTTACAAAGCGCAGCTATATCTTTAGTTTCGACAATTTTATTTCTGTGTTAATACCCGCCACTGTCGAAGCCCACATATAGGTATACAAGTAAACCTGTCATGTCACACAACAGTAGCTGACACTCGTATAAAACCAACCTAAATTAAAATGTATCCCCAGCCAGGATAATGGCTGGGCTACACCCAATGCTAACAAACACTCTCCGGCTAAGGCTTTCCATTGGTCCAACAATTTTATCGCGCAGCTTGAACGAGAAATTTGAATGCCTACTCCCGCCCTAAGGCTGGGTTTACACAATGCGGGTTATTTGTTGTCGTTTCGTTCACGGAATTTTAGTTACCTATTTCGACTTGAGGAAAACGGTTAAACGTTCGGGAGAGTTAATTGTGTGAGAAATTTTCTCGAATTTTCCGCCAAACTCAAAAATCGAAATTGTTAATAGTGAACTCTAAAAACTCAATCAATTAAAAACATTTGAAGAAACAATTTTAAATACTGTTGCAAAAGACAAACACTGACAGTGGTAAAAAAAGTGAAACTAATGATTAAAATGTCCAAGTATTTCGTGAAAATATAGTTCTTATCTTTACTGACCACCTAGTGAACTTTAGTCAAGAGCCAGAAATAAGGTAAACTAATAAATCCAGCCAGAGCAAATTTCCTTCCAAACACCATAATCAAAACCCGAATAAGACTAATTTAAAACAGCTTTTAGATATTCATACAATTGAAACACGAACTCTTTGTGTCATTACCTAAATCTGCCAAAATTTTCTTACCCTTCAAACTGACTTCCTCAAGAGAAAATGATCACGATGGATATTAGCATGTACGGTCACCACAATCAACATCCTTCATCAACGTACAATCCTTCAACAGATCCTCCATCGTACTACAATTACACCGGAGGTGCTGAGGTGTCCAACAATCCCATTGGTGGTCATCATCAGTACGCAGCGAATTATCCTGCAAACTATCATCATTATGAGGAACCTTATCTCTATGGTGCAAGCGTTGCTTCAAATGAGTCGGTAGATACACCTCCTTCTCCTCAGGATTTAAATTATCAGTATCACCAAGGACCCCATCCGGAGAATACGAATATTATAAATACAGAAACAGGGTTGAGTTACACCAATTTGGACAATTACGCAAACGCAAATGGTGGTCCCATGTATCCTCACCACCAAAATGGTGTTTATAGTGAAACTTACTCCCGAGCACCTCATGAACTTTTGTTACGACATTCCTCAGAAGACCCTAACGAACTTTCTTACTACCCCAGTGATAACAAATACCACCTAGACCCTGAAAGTTTCCACCCACACACTATTTTATCGACAAATTCAACCCCGAGTGGTTCGTGTATGGAATTCAACAGCCATCAACATATAGGCAGCGTTGAAGGGCACAGGATGAGACAACATCAACAGCTGCATGGGTTGAGCAATCAACAACCTCAGCCAGTTGTCCCGACGTATAAATGGATGCAAGTGAAGAGAAACGTTCCTAAACCTTCTGGTAAGTTTTTGTCAAACTTGTTCAGCAAATAATGTAAAAATTGATGATGATGATGATTCTACAAGGACGACATTTTCTAAAAACATTCATCTAACAGAAAAATAAACGCTAGCAAAAGAGAAAACACACAGACTTTCTGGAAAAATATGTTGCCAGAGAAAATACTCAACATTCTGGAGAGTTAGGAATTGGTATTTTTTCCAGTTAGAGCATATAAGCGTAAATTTCCATCCTCTAGCTTTTGAACTATTGTAGCATACAAATAGAAAGCAAATAAAAGACCTAAGTTGTTAAAAATATGCTTTTTACCAACTTTAGAATCTTTAATTTGCTTGTTTTTTTTTTATTTGTGAAAATACTTGACCATTCTTTGATTGTTCCAGCTTTCTAATGCTTTAAAGATAAACTGTGGTTGCGGACCATGATATTATCTCTGAATAATTGTAATAAAACAATTAGCCTAAGGAACATGGAAAAACGAGCTTTTCTCTCACTCAAATATCACCTGATATTTTGAAGAAAACAGTCCACGATGAAGTTGCGGCAATTTCTTCTTGGTGCGTTGTAACTTCCATCAAGGCTTTCTCTAGTTCACAAAAATCTTTTTCAGTTAATGAATAAGATTTGAAATCATGTGACGAAACCGCATTTGCATTTAGAAAGATGTTACCTGAGAGTAAGATGGCAGAGAATTTAATTGCCAAGACCAAAGTGTCCTATGTGTTCAATCATGGCATTGCTCTTTATTTTAAAAATATCCTGGAAAGGGAGGTAAAAATATGTAGCGATTACACATCAACTGCAATCGGTTAAAGTTGGCTGATTTTTTTCTTCCTTTTTTGTGTCTTAATAATGATCATGGATATTTCAATAAGTTGGCTAGGGATAGTCAGGGATTTGTTCTTGAAAAATGCCGTGGACACTCTGTTACTGTTATGTCTACTTTAAAATGTTATTTCTTTGATAATGCCTTTTGCGATAAAAAATTTGGTAGGTGCATAAAAAGAATGAGTAGAAGAAGCCACGCTAAAAAACAAAAGTGTAAATGTCATAGTATTTATTATTAATATGTTCCGTTTCTGTGGTGTACCACAAAACAAAAATATTAAAAAACAAAAAAGCGCGACTTTTGAGCATCTCCACCTTGTCCCTGCCTAACCTGAAGTTGTTTAGTTAAATCATTTATTCGTTCATCTTTAATAGACAACATTTTTTCCAAATGACTGACTTTTTCTTTCAAGAGGACTATTTCTTCCTCTTTGGCTTGAATATCGGACTCCATGTTGTCGTAAATTTCTGCAGGTACCAGTTTTTGATTGGAGATTTTCGTGCCGTTTCTTAGTTTGATAGGGACAACTAAAATATATTTAATTTATTTAATTTTCTTATAAAATAATAAGAACTGGTGCGTATTTGATTATAATATAATTGTCTTCTTATTTTACTTAGTCGTCAGGTACTAGCGTAGTGACTCATGGGAATGAATCTAGGGGGGGGGGGTGTAATTGTCGACGAAATAAATATTCGCGCATATTTTTTTTTCTAGGGGGTGTTATTATCCGTTAAGCCCTTTAGTTATTAAATAAAAGAGGATATAGTTTTTTTAGGGAGGATAATTACCACGTTACCCCCCCCCCTCAAATCCTCCCTTGAGTGACCTCCTTACACTTAGCATTGGAATTGGATATTCGCAATATACGCATTAATTGTCGTAAATTTTTAGTGAAAGAAAAAATGATCGCGACACCCGTTTTCTTAGAAAGGGGTGGTAATGCCTGAGTTGAGTTGAGTCTCAACTTGGCACGACCACCATAAAAAAACTAAAATTTAAAAAAACTAATCTATGGAATAGAATAGAACAACAACACATATTTTTATTCATTGGTAAATTATTCTCATCATCCGATTTTACAAACACAGCTATGTCAATTGACCGTGGCAACCCTAGGCTTTTCTTGTTTTAAGTTTGGTAACCCGTTATGCCCCACCCGACATGCATAATGGGGTATTTTCCATTATTTTAATTTTTTTAATAGAAAAAAACTTTTTTTAACTTCTTAATTAATAATTAGTACTAAAAAAATTAAATTAAAATGCCCTACCTGACGGGCATAATGGGGTATTTTGCATTATTTAAATTTTTTTAATAAAAAAAAAACTATTTTTTTCTTAATTAATAGTTAGTATTATAAAAAATAAATTTCTTATATTTTTAGACCTTGAAAGTAGTATTTTCTTAAATATTACTTGTTTTGTCCGCCTTTTCCCTATACAGGTTGTCATAAAAATTGGGTAAAATATTTCGGGGGAAGTCTCCTCAAATTGCTAAAAAAATTTCCTATGAGCATATTGATTTCCTAAATGCATATTGAGGGTGAAATTAAAAAAAATTGTTTTATAATGTTATTTGTAAATATCAGACAGGTTTCTAAAAAAAAAACAGACTGCGATAAATTTTGGGTAGTTTTTGCAAGATTCGGAGGATGTTTTTAAAATATTTTTTTTAGGGTGGCTTTTTTTAAAATTTGGGATTATTTTTAGAGAACTACGCATTTTTTCCATTAAAAGTACCCTATTTGCAAAGTCTCTTGAGCAAGGGTTTTCGATAAAATTGAAGGAAATGGTTTCCTAAACGTATATTTGAGAAAAACTTATTATTAATTATATTAAAAAATTATAGTGACTCATTAATAATATTGTAAAGAGGGTCATTGTAATAGGTTATAATATATAGGGGGAAGATAGTACTCCTCCAATTCATAAGATTTCCCGGAATATTTTACCTCATTTCCACCACACCGTCAGCGGCGTAGCGTGACTTACGGGGCGCGGGGGTCGAAGGCTGAAAAGGGTGCCCTTAAAAAATTTGTGACAAAAAAAAGGCCATAATCTAAAAAATTTGCGACCAAAAGACATTGACACATGAACTAACTGGAACGGCCACGGCTATACATTACCTATACGGGACACTGAAGCAAAAATTTTAAGAGTTTTCTTAGAGTGACAACATACAAGTAGTGTAACCTATCTCTCTCTAGTTCTAATTACCGCTGGTCACCCGGTAGATTTTGTGAACTTAATACTTCAAGGAGATTGTCATTTTAGGCCAGTCAAATTGCACTTAAGGAGAAAAAAATTATTAACAGGACCTAAAGTATTGAAGATTGTAGAGCAGCGAAAAACAAAGTTGAAAAAATAAATGCGTGAGCAGGGGCGTTGCGGGTTAGGTTTGGGGGTAAAAAGGGGCAAGGAATCGTATTATTGCGATTTTCGGTAAAATTTGACATCGTAGAAAAAGTGACATCCATAACAGTCATAGGTCATAAATATATCTAAAACTTTTGCAAATGTAATTTTTTACATAACTTCAAAATGTTCGAGAAAAATGAAAAAAACCGTATTTTTGCAAAAATAATGTCAGTTTAACAAAACTAGGTAGGAGTAGAGCTCTTTGGGTGCTAAATACCTAGAATATTTTACAAAAAAAAAATAGTGGGCCATAGAGATGCGAAAAAACCACACCTTCCGTGTAGATTCGGAAAAACGTCATTTAGCGATTTTTAGTATAGGGAATCCCATGAGACCAAAATGACAAAACCTTGAAAATTCATATCTCACAAACTATACATGTTATCAGCAAACGCACCGAGTTACAGTATATTGGAGCCATAGTGATGCGAAAAAACCACACCTTCCGTGTAGATTTGGAAAACCGTCATTTAGCGATTTTTAGTATAGGGAATCCATATACGTAAATATTACTTATGAGGGCAAAACTTTGAAAATTCATATCTCACAAACTATACATGTTATCAGCAAACGCACCGAGTTACAGTATTGTGGGGCCATAGAGAAGCGAAAAAACCACACCTTCCGTGTAGATTCGGAAAAACGTTATTTAGCGATTTTTAGTATAGGACACGTTATCAGCAAACACACCGAGTACAGTAAAGTGGAGTCATACAGATACGAAGATATTTGTTTTTTAGCCCAAAATCACTTTTTTATGATATTTCTCCTTCAGAAATTCATCGTATCTAGTGTATAGGGTGTTTAATTTAAAAAACCACCGAACTGTTAAATTTTGACATTTAGAATTTTTTTTATATTCTGACCCTAAAATTCTTAAACTACGTAAAAAATTATGAAACTTTTGTATTTATCATATTTTGATAGCTAGTCAAATAAACGTTATAGATATGGTGTAAAAGTATACGGGAAATAATATAAGATTTACATAACTAAATCTGTAATACTAACCTAGTCTTGGTCTTTTTGGTAAAATCTCAGCTATAAACTAATAAAATCACAAAATAGTGAAGACAATTTTCTTATTAATACATATTTTGCCTTATTCTGCTAGACTATCAGAGGGGACTGGGGTCCAGATTAGTATTATATATTAGCTTAGAGGCTCCTTTTTTGATTTTATAAATATATTTGCTGAAACAAAATTGTCCTCAATATATTTTGTGAATTTTTTTGTTTATAATTTAAATTGCGTGTTTTAGCTTATTCTGCTAGACTATCAAAGGGGGTTGGGGACCAGATTAGTATTAAATTATAGCTTAGAGACACCTTATTTGACTTATTATAAGTTTTTGGTAAAACCAAATTGGCTTCAATATTTTGTGATATTTTTGTTTATACCTTAAATTGCGTGTTTTGGATCATTTTGTTACACTATCAGAGGGAGTTGGGAGACCAGATTAGTATTAAATTATATCTTCGATAACCACTATTTGTCGGTTCGTTCCCTCTACCTCTAAACATAATGAAGTTATAGCAATGGTGCCGACTTAACATTGAAAACCGTGTATTCGGCAAACTTTTATTTACTATTACTGAAATTTTCTGCTCTCTTACCCTCTTTTGAGTCAACATCATCTGAAAGTCCGTCGAAATAATACACTCTCTCGGAAGAATCTCCTTCTGGTTGTTTGGCAAGTTTTTCGACTTTAGTTTTAACTTTATGCAGTAACTTTTCGACAGCTCCTGGCACAGCCTTCGCCAGATCCTGTTGCTCGCTCGTCGGCACATTAATCTTGATTTTCTGCAAAACTTTTCTGTTCAGCAGGTCCCAGTTGGCGATTTTTTGGTTTAACGCATTTCTCGGGGGGTAGCTGTGAAGTTCCACCTAATAAAAATGTGTAGAGTTTCTTTTGTCACCTTACTTTTCTTGCTTTGTTAAATTTATTTATTCTCTCTATCCAGCAGCTCAGTCTAGATCATCATCATTATTTGTACATGCTCGAACCTTTTGTATGCCCTTTATTATCTTATATTTCATGCCCATAATTTCTTAAAACCTTTTTAGACGTACAAAAAATTGGAGAAAATACAATAAACCAGAATAAGACAATATAGATCTAGTGATCTGGACACGGCACCGCAGGAACGAGGAAAAATAATATTAGGGTGTATTCAAACTTGTTTTCCTTGGAAATTTATGTGTTTTATTTAAATATTTTGATTTCCATTATACCGGTCGTCCCTAAAAGACCTTTTTGCGATAAAGTCCTGAGGTCAAAAAAAGACGATTTAAAGCAACTTATTCCAGTCCAAAATTGGTGCCTTTCCGAGATCTATAATATATCTATTTATCTATTTAGCCTTCTTCGATTCATAGGCCTCCCCCAATATCTTCTAGTCTTCTCTGTATCACACGGTGATAGGTGTTCATCCATCTAGTTCCCGCATGTTTCTTCAAATCGTCCGCCCATTTCATTTGGGGTCTTTGCAAGATACAGGGTGTTAAAGTAAATACGAACCGAAAGTTTTCACACTAGATTCCTGGTTTAAAACGGCCATAAATATTTTTCTCAGTGTCGATTGTTGTAAAAATATTTATTTTGTAGATAATTAAAACTAAGAAGGAAATCCTGCAAAAATCTGCTGAGCTAAGCTGTTCTAGAGATATTTCGGATTTTAGTGGGCGATTCCGTAGGGGAATTTTTTTAATTAAAATTATTTGTCTATTCCGATTCGGCATCGAACACTAAAAATTAAAATATCTGGAAAACGGCTTGGTAGCTGATTCCAACAGAAGTATATTTCACTTTAAAATGCCTGGGAAATAATATTTCCGACAGAAAAGTAAACTTAACTTAAGAAAGAAGAAAAAAAGAAAAGTAATGGCCATTTTAAAGCATCGGAAATGTAGGGTCACTGCATCCTGGAAGCCTGGAGACGCCAGGCTTCCAGGATGCAGTGACCCTATCAGAAATGCAGTGCAAAGCGCCCTCTAACGGCCACAGTAAAAATATATCCATATTTGGATGTCTCATTCACACAACCCCCCTAAAACCATGAACTATTCATAATATTTCAAAAATTCGATTTTAATTTTTTTTAATTTAAAACTTATCTCGGAACGCAGCGATTTCGGACAAATAAGGAATATGTGGTAAGCGGTTTTAAAGACTTTTAAGGGACACCCTGTAAAATGTTTATTCCAGATTTGCACTTTCGAAAGATGAATCGTTGGTTTCTCACAGTTGAAAATGATTTTTTAAAAATCAAAACGCATCGAGGTTAAATAAAAGAATTGAAGGTTCTACTACGTTATACCTCGTTCGTCAAAACGCCCTATATAACGATTTTTTTGTATGGAAATGATTCTTTGGACTATTTTTAGTCGATTTAGATACGGGAAATTAAAAAAAAAAGTATGGTTTTTTTGAAAAATAATTTTTTAAAAAAACGTTACATATTGATTTTCTTTGACTTGTTTTGGTTGAAAAAAATCAATTTCTATCACTGCATCGTCAAATTTTCGACATAAATTTGTAAATTAGCTTAGGATTAATAATTTAACAATTTTAAAATAATTACATACCTAGTTTTTCGTGTTTTTTCGCGGTTTTTTCACATAATTTTGAAAATTTGTACAGTTGACCTTCCTACAGATGTTTTGACACATTGAGAGAAATTTTTTGCTGGGCCGAATGTTTCCAGGTCATTCGGCCATATCAACTTACGCTGACTTACCCTCAGATGCACCGTAAGCCCTTAAGCGCGATCATGGTTTAATCGCGATTAAGTCCTTGTTGCTCACATACAAAACAACAAAGATTGAGAATGGATTAGCAAAGACTTGTTACGGGGCATCTGAGGGTTAAAGGCCCAAATTATAGAAAATTATTTATTTAGAACTATTCACCAAGAATCGGCGCAGCCGATTCTTGCTTATTGCTTGTGCGGTACGGTTCGGTTCGGTTCCGTTCAGTTCAGTTCGGTTCGGTTCGGTTCGGTTCGGTTCGGTTCGGTTCGGTTCGGTTCGGTTCGGTTCGGTTCGGTTCGGTACGGTTTGGTTTGGTTTGGTTCGGTTCGGTTTGGTTAGGTTAGGTTAGGTTCGGTTCGGTTCGGTTCGTTCGGTTCGGTTTGCCTCAGTTAAGTTCGGTTTGACTTGTTCTTAGAGTAATTCAGCAGGAGTCGGCGCAGCCGACTCCTGCTGAATTACTTCAAGACACAACAAACCTTACCTAAGCCCGACCCGAACCAAACCACACCAAACCGAACTGCTGAATTACCGTTTTTGTGGTTTACTTTATGTAAGGTCAGGTTAGGCTTTTTTTTACATCATTTTTATGATAAATAACAAACTATATAGCTTTCTGCATCATTTTTTCCATTATAAATACTCAATAGACGATTTTGGACGATTTTACAGAGTCAAAAATGCGCGAGTATTAAATGGTTGGAGCCAGATGTCAGGTAGAACGTTAGATTTAAAAAATATGGTGTACCCATATTTCTATGCGTAAATACATTTCTAAAAACACAATTACCTTTTTTCGTCCCTTGCCAGACAGTTGGTCACCTTATTTTGGCTAATTGACCATTTAGATCAAGTTCAGTGGATTGTGAGCCGCCCGTTTTTATATCGACATCACAAACGTCAAATAACCTCTTTCTATAGCAATTTGTGTAATTTTTTACAAATTTTTTAATTTTGAAATTTCTAAAAAAAATGTGAAAAATCCGCATTTTTTTTTCTTGAAAACGTTATAAAAAGACCTAAACTTATTATTAAAAAAAAAACACGCATTTTTCAGCATCGAGGTATATCGTAGTAGACCCGAATTGAAGCCAGCAGGACTTTCCTTTCTTTTTTTAAATAAAGCTAAAATCTAATGATACTTGCCAGTTTTGGAAAGTGTGTTTTCAAAATTTCCGCCATGGGAACGGCATCGGAAAAATCTCTGTGTAAGTTGCGTTTGATGCGGCTGATTTTATGCTTATCTATCCAACCGATGAGATCGTCTGGATCGATATTCATGGCGTTGATTTTTTAAAAACTATTTTATTTAAAATGACAAAAACAGCTATCGAAAAAAAATAACAAAAAAATGTCAATGGAATAGAATTTGATTAGCATTGAAGTTTTCTAATCTTTTACCTACCAGGTAGAGAAGCAATAAAAGAATAGGTGAAAGGCGTGCAAAACGGAACACTTAAAGTGTAAATTAAGGTGTGATTAAAAAAATTCTAAGTACCAACAATTAAATATAATTTGAGTTAACAAAAATAAAATATTCAAGATACCCCGTTATACACGTCGGGTAGTGGTTTAGAGTAATATATTTTTTTTACACTAAGGGTAGTGCAAAACTTAAACCAAGAAAAGCCTAGTGTTGGGGATTCGAAACTATTTGGCGTTGCCACGCCACTTAATATTTCTTTGGATTCTTGAAATGATAGAAAAATCCCCGCATTAAAAAGTGAGCAAGTGAAACTCTACGATGTGAGGACTTCGTCATTCATCATGTGTTTTTATTATTCTAGAGGTTATTCTGTTATCACTTAGCAAAATATCAAATTAAACTGTTATAAATGTTAAAGTAGTGTAAGAAATAATTTTCAAAGTGCAAATTTTGCGTAAATACCCACTTGCAATGCATTACATTTTTCGTACACGATTTCTTGCAACGTAATCATCAGCAGTTTTATTTTTTGTGTGACTTGCTTTTTACGAATCGATGCGATGGTTAACGCTAGGGCAATAAAAATCAGAAAAGAGATTTTTTAAAGCAGGGCTTTTCGTGCGGTCTCGTTTTCCCTTAAAGACCAATTTTTTCGAAGGTTCCTTTAAGTCTCGTTTTGGGGCTTTTAAGAGCATTTTGAAATTTTTCCCCAAGGATGTAAAATCCAGCCAGTGCGAAATACCTAGGTAAAGCAACTTAATTTAGACTATGAGAACATTCTAAAAAATCCGAGATGCCTAGCTATCGAAATATCGCTCTTGGCACTCAGCAATGCGAAAAGGTTGAAAAACAAACTTCTAGAGAAGCTATTACAATTAAAAAAATGTGGCAGGGACTTCTCTACACATTACATTTTAAACGTAGGGATGTTGTGTTTGTTGCCGGTTCTACGAGTTAATATGAAATTATAGGATGTAAAAAATAAATATATTTAGGCGGGATTTTTAAGATGATATCACCCCTGTCCTTCTTTTCGAAGGTCGAAATCGGTGTTAATATAAAGTAAGCATAAACTAACCGTGGTCAAATGATCGCAAACGTATCCGTTTGCGATCATTTGACGATCTGGCTAACACCGATTTCGACCTCCCAAAAAGAGGAAAGGGTAGCTTCAATCTTTAAAAAACATACCAGAAAAACTAAATTATTTACAATAAATAATCATTTAAAAAAAATGTTGACTGAGTATAGTAACTACTGCAGATACAGTTACAAATTTCGATTAGTTACAAGTAGTGAAACCTCCTATAAGCGGACATTCGCAGTTCCGTCGATTTTGTCCGCTTATTGAAGGTGTCCGCTTATATATTTTAATGAAATTTGTCATACATGTACTATGAATCAAGAGGCATTTTTTAATGTATCACTTTTTTTTTAATTTCCATCAGTGGCGTTCGTACGTAATTTGACCTGCCTATTTTGGCAGACATTTTCCTGAAATAAAAATTATTTTTAAAATCCACAATCATTTCTAACCAAAGCTGATCACTTGATTTTTTTCAATCCGATGCACGGTTTTCGCTTAAAAAAATAAAAACCGTTTCTCTGCATGATCATAACAATATCGTTAATATGACAATATCATCATGCAGAGACACGTAGATTTTATTTTTTTTAGATGAAACCCGTCCGTCCGGCTAAAAGAATTCAAGAGATCAAATTTGCTCATAATTGAATACAGATTCAAAAAGTACACTTCACTTGGTATTGTAGATATTATACCCTGTATATATACCCTGTATCTCAAAAGGTAAGCCGTTTAGGACAAATGTTCATATGAAGTTTTTTTCTTAGAATATGTCCAAAAATCAACCCCATAATTATTGACATTCAATTACGAAACACCCTGTATATTTATTAATAATTTCCGCTGCTTGAGTTTTTCTGACATTAAATTTTTCAGCGATCTTTTGTGCTGATAGATGTTTCTCCTCTGAAACGTTAACAACTTCCATTTTTTCACGTAATCTAAGAAGTTTTTTACTAGGCGCCAACTGAACAATCAAAATAGAACACAGCAGTCCCACTGAATAAAATATGTTGTAAATACGACAGAAGTATTTAGTCTCCGCATTAAAAAGGAAAGAGGTAATTCCCCGACTGCAGAGTGCGTTGTTGCCAACATACTACATAATATTTATGCCCATGTCGTGCAGCGCTCCGTCCCGTTGTCAGAGGTTCCCGTCCGGTTTTCAACCAAAAAAAATTGTCCGCACCCGGTTATTAGAGTGTCCGGTTAAAGAAGTGAATTTTACATGTAAAGAAGTAGCGAAAAGCTTGGTTCCAACAAATTTGTTCGCCTCAAGGGAGTGTCCGCTTAACAGAGGTGTCCGCAAGGAGAGGTTTCACTGTATATGGAGTTATTGTGCACCGAATAGGAGAAATGTTTAAAGGCCTTGGCAGCGTCATCTTTGATTGATCAGCGTCTTGATCGGAGCCCGTCCGCGCAAATTGCGATAGGCCTTGGCATCGCAACATAGCAAATATCTTCGCCTGGAATATTAATATGTGAATATGAAAGATTTTCTGGATTTTTTTGGCTCCCAAAAGTTCCTCGTTCCTGACATTCATGTTCTGGTCTGGCGTAGGTTGTACAGTTAGCAATCGGGCTAATATATAGTATATTTTCGAAGGCTTTTAGTCGCAAAAGCCTTATCGGTTCGCGTGCATCAAAAAATACGTCCAGATCGGATCAAAGTGGCCTTTCAAATTTGACGTCCCTACATGCGGTTCATTTTTATTTGCGTAGAGCGGCAACTTCATTTTTCCTGAAATTAATTTGCTTTATACTTTATACATTTTTTCTTCGTTTTTTTTCCGGTCCGTAAAAATTACAGGCAATTTTTCAGGCGCTGGATTATTAATGGACTTACAAGGTTTGATAACTCACTCGACTTTGTATTAAAGCAGTTACAAGTCCTTAATTAAAGCTAGTATCCTCTGGTAAATAAATGAAATAGACCCTGGGGTTTGAACTGGGGGGCCGACCCGTTTCCCCCGAAACGGTACTAAGCTGACCGTTCCTTGGCGTAACTTAACGTTGCGTGGCAACCCAGTCAAAATTCGAACTAACAAATAACGTAACACAGAGAAAATAGTTTTCCTCTGAGCACCCTACAAAATTCATTTCGATATACGCCATTTCGATATAATTGTTTGTTTACCCACAATTTACTAAGAAAAAATATCTTGCATGCATGCTTAAAGTATAGATATACATATATAAGATAATAATATAGTTAATAAAACTCGTGATAAAAGTTTTTATCCCCCCCAAAGAAGTGTACTCCTTGTTACGCTTGTGCTACAAACTTTTTGCCTCGGGGGTAAAAGTGACACTTTCATCCCTTGGTATATAATAAACACTGTGGCCGTAAAAATGCATCTTAACTGATAACTTTTAAACGGAATTAGATATCAATTTTAAGTAAAAAAAAGACTGTTTTATTCTTTATTAAAGTCTGACTGTTCAGATTTTAAAGTGCCTTAAATTGTCAAAAGTTTCAATATGTACATGTCAATATCTAATCAATACCGTCAAATTATTGAAAGGAAAATATAATTATAATAATAATATTTTATTTGCAATTCGGAGGTTTTATATTTGAAAAAGGTTTAATGTCTTTAATGGCAAATAAAATTTAATGCGTCAGTTTTACATAATTTTGAATCCATTGGCGCACCCAGGGGGGGGGCGGGGCCCGGGCTCCCCCCAAGCTTTAGATATTTTTACATATTTTTGACATATTTCAGAAAAAAAACACAAAAAATAGCTTAATATTCGACATCGTGAGGCTTCGTTTTTCTAATTATCAAAGTTTTTGTCAAATAATATTAAATTCTTGTGTGTTATTTCAAAACACTTACACGCTTGTTATATGATATACGCAGAGCTTCCTCCTAAAAGTGCCCAATTCGAAACACCTTGTACCTTAAAAGACTTTGTTGCAGGCCTTAAAGATAAAAATTTATAGATTTTGTCGATTCATTGTAACTTTTAATATGGAAAATTCTATTAAACACTTATGTTAACAATAAACATTGATTGCGAATATTATTCAATAAATAAATATATAAACGTCAGAAAATAACTACACAGTAGATATTTGATTTGGTAGTTGCTACAATTATAACTAAGTGTTTTATTGACTATAATTCGTGTAACAGACACTTAAACATGTTCATTACAGCATGTTATTGTCAATATTATGTCAATTGATAAGATCAAATTTTTTAAACCATTGAACACAATTTTATTATCTATCATCTGCAGGAGCGCAGCCAGGAATACATATTCCTGGGGGGTCCGAGACCCCTTAATGTCGTACTTTGATATTTACAACCAGTGGCGGCTGCTACAGGGAGGACAACGGGGCAGTGCCCTCCCACAAATAGACAACCAGTATTTTTAATTGATTTCTTTAAAAAAAGTTAAATCCTTCCTTACGACATGTCTTGTCTTTTTTTTAGTTTGTGGTTAAATGGGTAAATAATTACAAGCCGGCAGCACAAGATTTCAATTTCACCCGTTTTTCAGCGGTGTATGGGTAGCTGTTCTCGCGCGGGGGCGGGAGGAATGTTTGTTTTAGTTCACGTCGGCCATATTCATCGTACCAAACCGTTCGTTGCCCTCCTATGTGTTGCCGATTCTATCCTTAGTAAAGACGTAAGAGTTTGTTTTGATTTGGGGTACGTCAGGGTCAGTAGTTAAAAGCCTTGCCGGTCCCGGGTACATTGTTTTTGTTTGTTTTCAAAATGGAAATAAATACCGTCAATTATATAATTAACTGTGCAAATTTAAATACGTTGACATGAACTTATCTTTAGGGCCACATAGACCGCACCTAAAAATCCTAAAAATTAACCGAAATTTTAGTGGAAGTAATAAAAAATTATACGATGCTGAAAACTGGTTGCGCGGTTGTGAAAAAAGAAATGCTTTTTTTGCTTTATTTGTCTTATTATGAAAAATCCATATTAGGTGCCAATTGAATAGTGCTTATAGGCAAAACATTACCGAACATAATGAAAATATGGCAAAAAATAGACATATACTTAGTTAGTTAATAGACTGTTTAAAATTGTGGGATTTTTGAGGTTGCTCTACAGGGCCATGATTAGTCTGAAACTGGTGCTAATCCGAGCACTTTGCGCATGTAAAAGAAGGCCGAATAGACTTTGTCTATAAACAAATAAACTAAAAACTACACAAAGTGGCTGCTTGTTTGTAAAATGCCAAAATAAAATTGTTTAAGTAACTTTCCTTCCTCCTTCTCCATGCAATATAAATTTCTGCCGCCCCCCTAATTTATAACGTCACCAACCGCCACTGTTTCCAACCTAAACTTGGTGAAGTTTATTATATTTTATATTTCAAAAAGTTGATTTGGGGGCCCTAAGATCAAAAATACAAACAGCGTACAAACAAAACATCTATAAGTTAATGCTACTATGGACCATAACATAATTTTGGCCCATGGCATCGGAAATTTTGCCAACCTTGCCGTTCTTTTACGTGTTTGATTTCCGTATGTTTTATAGACAGAAAGGGATAATCGTAATTCGCAATGGGCGTTGTCGGCTCTGACCGGGAAGACAGCATAAGAAACGCACGTCTGGGTCAACATTCTCTGCACTGTATAATATAATAGCGATATGTTATTTTGCCTACTAATTGCGAAAAATAGAAAGAAAGGACGACATCTCTATAGAATTCGACAGAACACAGAATCCGGGATCTGGTTATAAAGAGACGCGAATTAGTGGTTGCCTTTCTAACAAGATTTAAGCTTGAGCGAGCAATACAAGGGACGACCCAAAAGATGCTGCCAATGGAGATTTATAGAACTTATTTGTTTATTTTGAATACCTATATAGAAAATAAAAGTTTTGATCACAGATTATTATTAAATTGATAATTACAGACATTTATTCTGGGATGATGGACCTTATAGAGAAGTCACTACTGGTTGGAGAGAGTCCAGAATATATAAAACTGTTACCGAGCCAAAAACTCTTCAACGGTTTTTTGTTTCAATATTTTATCCATATGAAGATTATTATTATAATTTTCACCCTGTATATAAAAACACATAAAGTTATGCTTGATACCTTACTTATTTAAAAAAAAATAGGAATCAAGCTGTCTGTCAATCACTATCCTGCAAAATAAACACTTTATCTGCTTCAATAATGACAAGTTTATCCCCAAATTGATATTATAATACCTACCTAAAAACGTTCTAGAGAGATACTATCAGTAGGTGTACGTGTCGTGCATTGTGGTGAAAAATTATTCCTGAATAAAAACTTATCTTTATGCGTAATAAGTATGTATTTATACTTTATTCTAAACATTGCTGCTAAACACTCTAATTAAAATAAGATTGGATATCTCAAAAACAATTTCTCTGAATTTCTTAAAATAGATATAAATACTCTTTGTTTGAAAACAGGCGTCTTAGGATTAAAAAGGGGGCGGGCCGTCACACCTGACTGCACACCAAGTAGTATAAGTAGTAGCCTAGAGACTAGATTGTTTAGTTTACACTTGATAACGGCTAGAGACACTTACTAACCGAAACGTCGTGTTTTAAAATAAATAAAGACAATGGAAATCCGAAATTTTATTTCTAGATATAAATAATAGGGTGATACACATCCAAGAAAATATACAAATTAAGTACTTTCTTCCATTACTTATATCAGTCTACTTTAGTTATAAAGATATCTCCTATAAGAAATAATAGCCTGTTGGACCTTGGTAGCGCTTGGCGTTCCATATCAAAACTCGCGTTATCCATTTTTCATGAAAATTGATAAAAAAGACACACTTAACAATTTTTTCTTTTTATCCCATCATCCTATGGCTAGAGATTCAACTGGCTAGACTATCGATGGCCTCATTACTTTGTGTGACCTCTGGAACCCAACAAAGAGTAACCAGATGTCGGTTATACTATGTTTGCTGTTCTCGAGTTATACCCAACTCATGTGTAAGTTTTCCTGAAACCTTCGAACAAGGCTCGAGTAAGTGCATCGAAGGATTAAGATTAAGGCGCAGGTTAACGTAATTAATTGATTCCCGTACAGTAAATATCTCGCCTGCTCCTGGAAGATGGTGCAGTAATCAGGAAGCTTATAGAACATCGCAAGTCTGTGGAAAACACTTACACTAGAGCCTACACCTTAATTTGTTTTTGAGACGTCTGTAAAATGACGGCGTCGTTTAAAACAGAAATTGCGACCCACTTCTTTCTTCTTGGAAATTGAAGAAATTGCAGAGACGCATAAACAGTTAATTTGGGTGACCTATTTAACCATAGAAAGAAACCGGATCCATGGAAATCCATATTTCATCCCGGGGCGAATCAAAGAGTGATCGAGAAGATAGAGTTCTCCGTCATAGCTATTATACAAAGTTAAACTATAGGTAAGTACAAAAAGTAGTGTGGAGAGAGTGGAAAAATGAATAGCTTTTCATAAAACCCTAAAATCTAATAATTGTTTTGTAAAAAAATAGTAGTAGGTAGATAAAAATATCTAGGATACATCGATTAGATAAATGGGATTAAAACGGTGGCAATATTATGTGGATCGAGGATTAACAAATAACTTGACGTTATAATAATTTAAAAATAATATTTTTTATCGCTGTTTATTTTCCATCCTTTTTCTTGTTTACTCATAACTACTTGCCTCTCTGTTCCTCAAGTTTACCTGGTTTAAAATTCATTTCTCAATATAAACGTTCACGGAATGACATGTGAAATCCTCTTTTCAATAAGTGTATTACTTTTAGATTTCTGATAAGGATTTATATATTTATTAGATATTATTATATGAAATATGTGGATGCTAAGGTTAAGTTGTATAATTGCGATGGCAAAATTTTTAATAAAAAAATTTTTAAATAAAAAAAACAACTGCTTAATTTACTTGAAAGTACTAATCGCAGTTTAGTATAAAATTGATAGGTATACCTATAATGTACAACATGCTTCAACGTTTAGTTTTGATGCCCAAAGCGCACTTACGAAATTATACAGTTTTGTATTTTCATGAATCAGGTTATTGGGTAATTTTGTACCCAACTGCGACTAGTAGTTACAAACAAATTTAGCAGTTGGGTGTTTTTTTACAAAAAATTTTTTCCAACTTTTAGGTTTAATTATTATTTAGCATTTAGAATTAATTTAGCTTTACCCAAAAAGTACGTGTAAATTTTCTACGGACGCAAACAGTGTTACCTTGCATTGAGTGAAGGTGGGGGAGGAGAGAGGAAGGAGGGAGTAAAATAGTGTCGAAAAAAAGCTTAAAGCATTTGCCGAAAAATTTTTTGAAATCGCTCTAAATTTGTGAAAGGTATAGCTACAACTATTACTAATAAGGAGGATGGGGAGAAGAGAGGGAGTGAAAGGAGAAAACTAGTAAAATGATGTTAGAAAAAAAGTCTTAAAGCGTGTGCAGAAAGAATTTTTGAAATCGCTCTATATTTGTGAAAGGTATAGCTACAACTATTACTAATAAGGAGGAGGGGGGGGCACCGGCGTATACAAGGGGGGGACACCGGCGTTTACAAGGGGGGGGGGCGTACTGGGGTAAATACCCCCCCCCCCTAGATTGGTAAAACGTTTTTCTATTTAAATTTTTTAACTTATTTTTAAGTTTAGAATCCTAAAAATGCAGTTTATGATAAAATAAATGAATTTAAATTATTTTTTTTGCTTGAAAAATTGACTTTTTTAGTCGACTGCGACTAGAAAAATAAACATATCTTTTAGGAAACTAAATCGATTTTAAATGTGAGAATCAAAATACCTTACCTGCGGCGCATTAACTTTCTTTATTATTGACGAACTCTGACCACCCTTAGTGATATTTGTTTAAAATTAACTAAATAGCTTAAATTTGTAGAGTAACACAGATATTATGTGCTCTTATTTAGCAACTATGTGTTGTTTGACTAAATTACCCCTCCCAAGATCAGGGCCTGGATACGCCACTAGGGGGGGAGAAGAGAGGAAGAAGGACGCGTGTGCAGAAAGAACTTTAAATTAAAATCGCTTTATATTTGTGAAAGTTATAGCTATAACTATTACTAATAAGGATAGCGGAGAGGGAGAGGCGGGTGGGGTGGGGAGGGGGGGAAGAAATCTGAAAGCATATGCAGAGAGAATTTTTGAAATCGCTTTATACTTGATAAAATTATGCGAATATGGTTTTTGAATAGGGTGCGGGTGGGGTGAATGACAGAGGAAAGTGAAGAGGAAATGGGTGGAAGCTACTACAAAGTAACTACAGCTAATAAGAGGACATTTGCAATGGGTAATCAATAAGGAATTTCAATAAAATCGCCTGAAATTTAGATAATTTGTATGCCTCAAAGCCGACACCATGTGACAAAATGGTGTCTGAAGTCCGCCATGTTGATTCCTGTTTAAAAAAATATAGCCTATAGCACCTTCGGGATCAGTAGCAATTCAACGACACCTTTTTTGTCAAAATCGGTTCAGCCGTTTAGCCTATAGCGTGACACAAACATACATATTTACTTACATACATACAACAATCGAAAAACATTACCCTTCCATTCGCCGTGCTGTAGTTGGGTAAAAAATATCAAGCTTTAAGTTTCTTAGAAGCATTTTGTCTTTTCATCAATTGTGTAATTAAAAGATAATACTGATAAAAATATTTCAATCATAATTTACTTTAGATTGGTATTCTGAGGAATTTGGAACGAATCACTTATCACATAAATTAGCTTCTGTGGGCTAGTTCCAATAAGTACAGTGAAACCTCCTATAAACGGACCCTCACGATTTCGTTGATTTTGTCCGCTTATTGGAGGTGTCCGCTTATGAGAGAGAACTGCGAAATTTGTTCCTTCTCCGAAATGTTAACAACTTCCATTTTTTCACGTAAACTAGGAAATTTTTTACTAGGGGCCATTTCAAAGAGATCTATGACTACCCAACTAAACAGTAAAAATGAAACACAACAGTCCCGCCGAATAAAATATGTTGTAAATACGACAGAAGTATTTAGTGACCGTATTAAAACGGAAAGAGGTAATTCCCCGGCTGCAGAGTGCGTTGTTGCCAACAGACTACATAGTATTTATGCCCATGTCGTGCAGCGCTCCGTTCCGTTGTCAGAGGTTCACGTCCGTTTAAAAGAGGTTTTAGAATTTTTTAACCAAAAAAAAATTGTCCGCGTCCGGTTATTAGAGTGTAAGAAATGGGGAAAAGCTTGGTTCCAACAAATTTGTGCGCCTAAAGGGAGTGTCAGCTTAATAGAGGTGTCCGCAAAGAGAGGTTTTCCTGTATATGGAGCTTTAGCTTTTTTAAAAAGCATTTTGTCTTTTCAAAAATTGTAAAAGATACCACTGACAAAAGTATTTAATTCATAATTTACCATGTGTGCTTTAGATTAGTATTCTGAGGAATTTGGAACAGATCACTTATCACATAGATAAGCTTCTGTGGGCCATTAGCAAGAACTTACAATACTTGGGCTAGTACACTAACGAACCTAAACTAACATAGAAGCAACTTACTTTTAACCTTAGGTCAACTTGACGTATCACACGTGAAGTGTGTCACATGATAATATTCAACCTACAAAACCTTTATCCTGCTGTCATAAACACGTGGACATTCCCGCGTGCGATAAGGTCAATCAGAACAAACGACGGTCGACACGTTTAAGTTTGAGGTCGCTTATCGTGCAACGATTCAGATAAAAGCCGAGATTGGGAATTTTTCATTCCTTTTTTTGAGAAAATAGAAAATATATTTTTATCAAGTTTGTAGCACATTTTTTTCGCTTCAAAGTGGCTTTTCTTTAATTAGATTACATACGAACAGAAAATATTAGAAACTGACAAGTAACAACTAGTTTAAAACCAACTAAAGGTACCATCAAAATTTAATCAACAACTAACAATGCCAATATACTGATTCAAGGTTGATTCAAAGTCTTTATAACACAGGTTACCATAGGATTCGAACCCGACTGGCCGCAAGGGCGGTTCTGAAAGAAAAGTATGGAAGGGGTAATAGGGTATACAACTCAATGAGGCAATTTGTTTAAAAGTATAGAGACCTTGGATTTGACCAAGGTCTTACATTTACACGGTTGCCTACAGAATTTGACCGATGTGTACCGATGTGTACCCACTTTTTTATTTTGGTTGGTTATGAAAATCAATGGTACGGGTAGGCCTCGTCAGATGTCTATCAGGGGAAATGAATCGACCCCTGCCCTCCGTAGATTCCAGGTACTCTCCGACCCGGAGAGTTAGCACCTGTGTAGGGTCCCTTTCCCAGGGTTACGGGAGAAGACCACATTGATATGAAAGGCGGAGATAATGGACCTCGGTACGGTGATCATAGCGTAGGTGGCAACCCTTTCTTTTAGGGATAGTATAAAAGACTGCAGCTGTTACCTTACAGTATGGCGTTGGCTCGTCAAAGGCTAGAGGAGTAAAACCTTGATTAAAAATCCTGGCCCTCCAAGTAGGGGGTTGAGGCATTAGACTGGTTCTCTAATACTTGTAAAACAAAGCAGTTACCAAAAAACCTAAACAAAGCCTCGGAGCAATGGATGGAAACTCTCGAAGACGAAAAAAGCAAAGACAAAGGACTATGAATATAGCTACATGGAACATACAGGGACTGAATCAAAAGTTGGACATTATTGCAACCGAAGTGCAGAATTGTAAGATCGATATTATTGCACTCACTGAGACAAAAAAGAAAGGAACAGGTACGAATAGTGTCGGTAATTTTGTCCATATATTCACTGGAGTCCCAAAAGAAAGAAGAGCAGCCAGAGGGGTATCCTTGTTGATAAAGAAAAATCTAAAGAATAAAATTACAGACTATGATTGCATTTTAGTGAAAACATACTTCGAGTGAACATGAAGATGCTTGGACATAATATAAGCATAATTGCAGTCTACGCACCATCAGATGACGAAAGAGTAGCTACAAAACAAATGTTCTTTGATCAACTTGATGAGACTATCACAAAAATCGGTAATACCAGAGAAATAATTATGCTTGGCGATTTTAATAGCCGAACTGGTAGGCAAACCCAGAGCAAAGTGATAGGACCATTTGGAGAGGAAGTAACAAATGATAATGGCTTAAGACTGATGCAATTGTGTGAAACCCACAACCTAAAAATAAATAATGGTTTTTTTAAACATAAGGATATTCATCGATATACCTGGATTCAGCCAACAAGAAATCTTAAATCAATTATTGATTATGCTATAGGTGGACAACACTCGCAATTAAAGTGGTATGATGTGTGAGCACTTCGTGGTGTTACCTGTGGATCTGACCACCATCTGGTAAACGCAAAAATATTATTCCCTTTAAGAAAAACAAATAAGGACGAAAGTATTAGAGAAAATGAAAACCTAGAATGCATCGAAGACAATCAAAAATACAACTTTAGAAGTCTAGAAATCGAAAGTACTCAAAGATTGTATCAGAACCGATTAGATGAAAAATTAATAAACACAAATCACTCATTTGAAGAGATATATACAAACATAATAAAAAGCTTGAAGGAAGCAAGCAACGAAGCTGTTGGGTACCAAGATAATAGAAATAACAGGAAGATGTGGTGGACGGACAAAATACAGGAAATGGTCAAAGAGAAAAAACGCACATACTTGAAAGGGCTCAGTACTAAGGCGCAAAGAGACCTAAAAATCTACAGGGAAACCAGAAGACAGCTAAGAAATTTGATATGCACAGAAAAAAATTAAATGTTCGAGCGCAAGTGCCACGACATAAACACACCCGTAGGAGGTAGCCAGAGTTCTGAAGTATGGAAATTCATTTCTACATTAAAAAACCCAACAAAAAAAAAGTAAATATCCAGATAATCAAACCAGAACAATGGACAGAACACTACAAGGGACTGCTGTAGGAGACGAGACCCGAATATCTGGCAGCCTCTCCGAGAAGAGACATAGAAGTACATGGAGAGGAAGTAATCATTGAAAAAGAAATGATAAAGAATAATATTAAAAAAGTTAAATCCGGAAAAGCTAGCGGACCTGGGGGAATATATGCTGAAATGCTCAAATATGGATCAGAGAAACTACTCGAAAATCTCACATATATTATTAATCAATGCATAAACGGACATCCAGTACCTAATGATTGGAAAATTGCATTCATATCCTCAATACATAAAAAAGGAAACAAGCTGGATAGAGACTTGTCGCGTAACAGAAAAATACAAAACAAAAATGGAAAGTGTCGAAATGGATGCAATAAGAAGATCAATGAGAATATCTAGAATAGATCACATAAGAAATGAGATCATAAAGGAAAGAATGGGAATCGAGGGAAGCATAACGGATGACATTACTAAAAGGCAACTGATATGGTACGGCCATGTACAACGGATGAACGACGAAAGATTACCAAAGCAGGTCCTAGAATGGCAACCAATAGGGCGCAGAAAAAGAGGGCGTCCTAAACTAGAATGGCAACAGTCAATCCAAAGATCAATGAGTCAAAAGAATCTGACAGAGGATGATTGTCAGGATCGAAGGAGGTGGAGAATAGGCGTCGGACAACGTAGAAAAACGTTCTAAACCGACTTAGTAGTAGTAGTATGAAATTCAATCTTTAGCTGTTCTATAATCTTTGCAATTTGCACTATCGCCATGCTTTTTGGTGACCTCTGTGCTATGATAATATTATCACGAAAATCTTTAAGTCCATCAAAAAATCGAAACAACTCATATCTATATCACACAACAATTGTGAAAATCATTGTTTGCTTATTAGGTGTCAGACAAGAATGTCAACAGTTTGAGCAAACAGACAAAATACATGCGTTTTCAATATTATACATTTTTTTTCGTGTCTTTTTTCGCCGTTTGTTTGTTTTTCGTTCTGGATTTAAATATTGATTGATTTTTATCGCAAGGGTTTTTTTTCTAATCGCATGTCACGCCGAAGAGCGGAAGGATGTTGAAGTGATATCCCAAAATAGAATAAATTGACTCATCTATAGAATAGATTTTAGTTTATCATTTCAATCTCCGTAATTTTTTTTTTGGAATTAGATAATTAAATTTTAAATTGTTGTATTTCCGCCAATATTTTTATTTTTAGATTCCACCAGATATGTGTTCTGCCACAATAAGTATTCTCTATCTATCGATCTATCTTTATCTATCTATCTATTTCTTCAATCCATCTTTGGGGTTCATCCATTTAGCTCCCGCATGTTTCTTCAATTAATCGTATGCCTATCTCATATGGGGTCTTCCCTACTTCTTTTATTTTACCAAAGTCTCCAGTTTACGTAGATACATTTGTTTGTTCCATCGATCGCCTTTTTGTCTGATAATACATGTTTGATTTTGTAATTGTCCAGGTCTAGTATCCATAGTATTCCATACGTGAGTACAGGAAGGATACATTGGTTAGACACTTTCGTTTTGAAGTACTGAGGACATTTTAAAAATGCTTAATTTACCGATTGCTGCCCAGGCCAATCTTACTCGTCTCATGATTTTAACTGTTTTTTTTCTTCTTTTAGCTTAAGAATTTTTACAGACTACAGAATAAAATGGTGGAATTAACAGGATTTGCATCCTTAGAAAACGTTAAATTTCACCCATTTGCAGAAATTTTTTCGCGCATGTGTGAAAATATCCTTTTCCGCATATGCATGGAAAAGTATATGATGTCTATCACCATGCTTTTCCACACATGTGTGGACAAGCGGTTTCATTTCATTTGTGCAAAATTAAAGATCATTTTTTTACAAAAATTAGTATAGTTCAACAATGTTCATAGGAAAACTAGCGTACACAACTCGATAGAAAGTAACTTTTTTACACTCGCGTGTCGTTTCACTCGGCTAGCGCCTCGTTCACAACATTCACGCTTGTGTGAAATTTGTCACTTTATTTTCTTAATATGTAATATACTAATTACTCTAATTGTTCTATTTTCTATTGGCTTAATCTGATCATTATTCATCTGTGTTACGAGTTTAGTTTGACTGTAGTTCATACACCAGCCTATATTTTCAGCTGCGGTACCCAGTTCTTGCAGCATGTTTATCAGTTCTTCTTTCTTATCTGTTATTAAGGTGATATGATCAGCACATCTTAGGTGGCTTAAATATTGTCTACTTACTTTAAGCAGATCAGGCACTACTTGCTTTAATTTATTTTTGTTCTCTATCCTAACTTGAGTAATAATATTTTAAACGTTTTTTAGTTCTTCTATATTATCTTCCTTAGGTCGCGGTCGGCAGTTTTAACTTGTCCGATCCTAAATTTTTTAAATAATGTTATTCTTGTGGATGCTTTTCTGCAAAGTCAGTTTTTTGTTGTCAAAAATAAACTAACTTTTTACCTGTTTTATTCCTGCCAATATATTTATTTTTAGATTCCTTGCATGTTCCTGCCTAACTCAATTTAAGTCCATTCAGGGTTTATCACGCAACATATTTCACAATTATTCTACTTTGTTGCAAATTGAGTGTTTCTCTATTTACATGACATTCTGTATCTAGCTCAGCTTATTACTGGTGACAGACAGTAACTGTTTTGATATATTTTGTAACTCTTTGTCTTAATTAATATTAACTGTAAGATCAGACTTTCTTCAAATAATTTAATTTTGTTCTCCATCGATAATATTATTGTTAACCTTTTTTAAATCTACTTCGGGTGGTTTTGAAGTTCCAAAATTATGTTATTTTTGAGGACGGTTTTCTGCACGGTCAGTTTTTGTTGTCAACAATAAATGTTTTTTGTCTATAATTCTTAATTTTCCTTTTCTCTGAAAATTTAAACCATATGATCTTAATTATTAAGCCATATGATGATCGAACAATAGAACCTTATGCCAAGTAACTAAGTTAAACAAACACAGCTGATGATGGTTTGTTGACTTACCAAACAAACACTATAGGTGCTGAAGAGTTTTAAGAGTGTTTGCTCTTTTTGTTGAATGCAGTTACGTGATATTGAGTAACAGAAAGGGGCGCAAAAGTTACCCCTTTATTGGATGTATCAGAGAACGAGAATAGGTAAAATTAAAGGATTTTCGATAATTATTCTTGATTTGAGTCATGTCTTTAATTTCTTTTAAAAATCACGAGTACTAAAATTTAGATTTGTTAGTATTTATTTGGCTTAGATTCCGCTGACTGACGCTGGCGTCTTGAAGGTGGGTAAAAACGCAAATCAGCGTTAATCTGACCTCAAAGACAATGTGCCGTCGAAGGCCACGGATGGATTCACCCTTTTCAATCGATCGATACATAACAGTTCATTACACGCCTGCTCTTGGTCTAGTTTCTTTCGTATTATCGTTGATGGCGCTTCCTGCGGATTACACTATTAAGTTTTCGCACTTTAAACGTAAAATCTCAAAGTATATATACTTTGTGGTAAGATGAGAGACAAAACAGTCGAATTAAATTCGCAAGGTAGTCACATTGACCAAGCAGTGTTCTGAGAAGTCGCATAATATATAACTGTCAACACTTGTTAGGCGTCCATTAGATCCTGGACCCCTTGATGACAAGCTTTCGAGCTACTTACAGAAAAATACGAGAGAAACAAAATTCTTTTTACCCGAGTACCCATCAAAACTTGTTTGAGTTTTAGTTCACGGGATGTAAAATTTCCATTTCTTAATGTTTTCCGATAAGATGATCGCCTTCCTGTACATGTAATATTCTTTAAATCCTTTATAGAAATCTCTAAATTATTGTTTTAAAAAATATGTACGAATTTGTTAAGGCATAAAATCCTTCTTGTCTTTCACACGGTCAAACGCATTAATTTACGTCTTAAATGCATATTAATTACTTCTGGCTTTCAATTTTTTTGCTTCTCAATCCGCACAAGCTGCAAATTAACACTCACTATAAACTAAAGCCAGAAGTCCCTGGTAAATATTCATAGATTCAGTTGCCCGTGTGCTGTTTGGCTGGTATAAATGGGCGATCTTTCAAAACGACGACCACTGGTTCAGTAGATAAAAGCTGGAAAAAATATGCGAATATGAATATGTTAAGCTGTCAAAAACCAGGATTGATCGCCTCGGTTCCTACTGTATACAACCAAAGTATACGTCACAAGTCAACTACTGCTATAGAAGTATGTATTTTACAATTAAATGGCGCCCAACTAGGAACAAATGTTTTGAATAACTTTTAGTGTTTCTACAGATCTTACGAATTTTTTTTGTTTAGATATTTTGGTCTACTAGTTTTTGTTTGGCAAAGTTCTTCATATCCTTGTTTTGGCGTTTTTGTTATTTGTGCAGATTTTTTGCTTACAAGATCTTGATGGAATTATCTTTTTTAAAAAGACCTTCTTTTCACTTATTATTTTTTAAATACATTTTATTACGAGTAAGGTTTTGTACAACATAAGCAAGCGAAAACAACAAGTGAAATTAAAGAAAGAAAAACCCGGGATGTCTTGCTATCTAGGCAAACATTCTACCACTAAACCACCGAAGCCACACATAAATTTTCGGAAAACTTCTATCTATGCAGGCTGCAGTGTCTCAATATAAGAACGAGAGACTCTCAGGGTATTAACCCGACCAAGTCATCCAACTGATCTCGAAATTCTTCTTTCCCACTGTCAAAGCGAATATAAACAAATGATTATTGGCCTCTGTATAGCCCGTGATTTTAAGTTCTCATATTGAGTGTAAATATTTTCTTCTTTTTTATACAATAAATATGTTTTATTTTTACTAATTTTTATTTCCTTTTAATTTGGCATTAGAAGTTTATATATGTACCTACTTATTTATTACTTTGTCTTGAATAGGACCAACCCCCCTGAGTTGTTTGTGTTTTTTTTTGGTAAGGAAATCTGATTCCATCGTGTTCTTTTTTCATATTTTGCGGTGGTCATCGTACTCACAGAATATCAAAAAACTAATGTCTAGCCCTCCCATTTAAATTTGCCATGGAAAAAAGTCATAAAAGTGGCTCGCGCTACCGTAATCAAAATAACACTTTCGTTGATCAACTAAAATCGAATAAAAAGAACTGTGAAAACATATGTTTCAACTTTAATCGGTCAACTTTTGTCGATTCTACAAAAGTTTGATCTATTCAAACTTTATCGTTCAAGTTATGAGTCATCAATATTATTCAGACGAGTCGAATCTTGTTTAAAGCGTGTGAACGTTTGTTGGTCGACTTAAATCACTGTATTTTGTTGCATTTTGAACTCGGCTGCTCTTCCCTTTCAGCAGTTTTGTTGTTTTGTAGAGTAGTAATAATATAACAATCCTAATCTTATTTTTTCCTAGCGGTTTTTCACTGTTATTGCTCTTTCAGTTTTGCTTTAGTTGTTTTCGGAACTTTTTAATTAATTTTGCTTTCAGAACACAAAACAGGCTTTTGACAAATAAATAAAGGATAACTGATAAAAAAAGTGTGTCTGCAAAGGGTCAAAATTGAGCTTCTAAAAATCATGTGACATCTGTCATTTAATGTTGCATTTATAAAGGATAAAGTTAGCTAAAGTACGGTGTGCAAAAGCTCCCTAATGTCTACAAAATATTTTTCACATCGGCTTTTATAACGACAACATACTTCTTTAATGTGGAAACGCTAAAATTATACTTGGGTAAAAACCCACGACCAAACACCGATAAAAAGCTAAGGGAATGTTTAAACATGAAACCCTGCTGCACGGTTGACAAAGACAACTAAAAAGGGTCTAAAAGCCTTAATTTAGAAGAAAGTTTTTTATGTTTTAGTTGACAAGAGAAACTTTCTTTAGCCATAATATGGCGAGACAAGTTAAAAAAATATATATATCATAACAAAAACGTTTCATGTAAAAAAATTCCAAGTACGCGAAAATGGTATTCCGTAAAAAGAATTGAGATAAAAGTAAAGCTAGGTTCTTGGGAAATGTTTTTTTTTACTTTTCTATTACAGCCAAACTTTTTTTTATGTAAAAATAAAAAAGTTGTTGCGCCACCCGTTCTCCTGGGTGGTAAAGCTAAGTTGAGACCTAATTTAACATTACTACCTCTTTGGCACCATTCTTAAATCACGTAACGCGTAAGTGAAGGAGGGAGGGGGTTTATCTTGCGTTACACCTAATGTTTCCTTAATGGGTTTTTTTTACAATATGTTACAAAGGGGTAAGAGAGAGGTCGAAAATCCTGAATTTTTGCGTTAGGTAATCAAGAATGTTTCCTTTCAAGGAAACAGATTTCGCGACATTCTTTTTCTATCATGTTTACTATAAATTACGACAAACGCAATTGTACTTGTTTTAATAAGTTTGCAATTTTTACCTTTATTTTCCTTGACCGCCTTATGATTTTTTTCTAAGAGACTAGGAAATATTTAAAAAAGCTTGAAAGGACATTTATATTATTATTTCAGATAAAAATCTGGTCAGAGTAACTTTATTAATGGTAGAAATTTCGCAAGTCATATCGGACACGTCATAAACGCGGGACATACACAAGCAAGCAAATTTTCCTTGTCACGCACGTCACTGGTCATTGACGTCGCGTTTTTTGAGTCAATTAATAATAAATAAACATAAAAACAAGAAAAATTTAAAAAGTTCCGACAAACTAAAGTGTAATTCAAATTGGGTTTTAGGGGTTTAAGGTATAGTCTATCCTATTAGAATGAGTCAATGAATACAACATTCCACTATATATATTGCGTTTGTAGACTTTGAAAAAGCTTTTGACAGCATTGAGCACTGGGCCGTAAAGCATCTTTAATTAATTAACAGGCTTAGCCAATATATATAGCGAAGCAGCAACATCAATCAAAATCCACGAAGGAACCAAGCCAGTCCGCATAATATTCCCTAAACTATTTAACCAGGCTCTAGAAGATGTTTTTAAAAACTTAGATTATGATGAAAAAAGCATCAAAGTAAACGGACAATATTTGAACTCCCCAAGATATGCTCACGATATCGCCTTAATAACAGATAAGAAAGAAGGACTGATAAAAATGCTGGAAGAAAAAATTTAAATATGAAATAACGAAAAAAAATATCTAATAAAAAATACAAAAATATAAACGTCATTTTCTGTTATCTCTTTTTTGTTTCTCTTTTTTAATAAATTTTAGGGGGAGCAGGGGCTCTAGTGCCTCCCTAGATTCTAAAGTAACAGTGATGTTCTTACCAGACTGCAGTGCATGGTGTTCAAACATTCCAACGGGAGCCTAAATCCATTAAATCTCTATTTGAAGAAGGGAATCGGGGTTCCGAAATGCGCCTGACTTCGATTGCCCAATATCGGATAACAATAATAACAGGGGTGAAATAAGAAATGTGGGATGATCTTTTTATTATTGGGGATGAAATTGCATATTACTCACAAACAACTGATCATCTTTCAGCTTTTTTTACAAGAAAGATAACACTGAAAAAAATCCATCATATCAAGTGAAATACAGTGAAACCTCCAATAAGCGGACACTCACGGTTCCGTCGATTTTGTCCGCTTATTGGAGGTGTCCGCTTATGAGAGGGAACTGCGAAATCGTAATATATATTTATTAAAAATTTCCGCTGCTTGAGTTTTTACGATATTACATTTTTCAGCGATCTTTCGCGCTGATAGATGTTCCTTCTCCGAAACGGTAACAACTTCCATTTTCTCCAAAGATCTATTACTACCCAACTGAACAATAAAAATAAACACAGCAGTCCCGCCGAATAAAATAATGTTGTAAATACGACAGTATTTAGTCTCCGCATTAAAACGGAAAGAGGTAATTCCCCGGCTGCAGAGTGCATTGTTGCCAACATACTACATAATATTTATGCTCATGTCGTGCAGCGCTCCGTCCCGTTGTCAGTGGTTCGCGTTCGGTTAAGGGAGGTTTCAGATTTTTTTCACCACGCGCGTTCGGTTATTAGAGTGCCCGGTTATAGGAGGAAATTTTACATGTAAAGACATAGGCAAAAGCTTGGTTCCAACAAATTTGTCCGCCTAAAGGGAGTGTCCGCTTAATAGAGGTGTCCGCAAGAAGAGGTTTCACTGTATATGTTTAATTGATTTTAAGTAGCTGTATAATTAAAATAACTACGATTAACTTGAATTTACGAGTTTCGAATATTTGTTATAAATACATCACATGTTAAACCAGATTTTGATTGAAATTGTCACAACAAACAATTTTCCTTCAGACCACAAAATATCGAAAAAATCTACTACATAAGAACAAATAAATTAAAATAAACGTTACATGGGGTTAAGAACGAGGACAAGAAAAGGGGAACATAATAACGAAAGTAAGAAAAGTATAGGAAATAGCGAAAATATAAATTCCATAAATGAGATAACCAATGACAACGACAAAATTGAAATTGTAAGGGAAAATTATGATGATTTCGAGGTATACATGGACATCATAGAATCAAAACAAGAGGTAATACGTACAAAAGACCGCCTAATAGAGGAACTTACAAATAAAATATTATTATTAGAAGAAAAGATTAAGCTTATTAGGGAAAATTTTAAGTTAAAAAATAATACAATAATGAAGCAAAAAGAGAAAGATGAAATATTAAACAATGATGATAATAAGAAAATAGATAATGAAAAGAAAAGCTACGCAACAGTAACTAGCGAAAGATTAGAAAAATCAGGAAAAAAATAAAAATAAAGATAATTGGAATTGAAGCAGAAATGGAAAAGGACGAACTCAGAAAAGTTATATTGAAGCAAAATGATTATATAACTAACCAAAATTTAGAGGTGATAGTATTTAAAAAAATGAAATCAAAATTTATGGCAATTGTTGAAATTGACGGCGAAAACTTTTTAAAAATTATGGAGAAGGGTATTTTATTTATAAATTTTGCAATATGTCCTACTTATGAATCATTTGATATTCGGCGTTGTTTTAAATGTACGGGTTACAATCATTCGGCAAATGTTTGTTCAAAAAATCAAAATTGTATGAAATGTGGTTTACAAGATCACATGGCAAGTGCTTGTTCAACATCTCATCAAAATATAGAATGCCCCAACTGTTCGGAAATGAACAAAAAATATAATTTAGGATATTTTATCAATCATGGCCCATTTGATCTTAATTGTCAAGTTTATAAAAATCATATGGAAAAAAATTAATTAAAAATTAACTATTTTTCGAAAACTGTATAGCAATTAGAAAATAACATTAGACAAAAAACAAAATATATCAAATTAATGCAGATGGTTTTCTAAGTGCAAAAGATGAAATTGTAAGTTTTATTGAATTTAAAAAGCCAATTATTTTATGTATAACAGAGACACATATCACGAAAGATATTTTGGAAAATGAACTTTTAATTAAAAATTACATTTTGTTTAATTGTTTGTCAAACTCTAGACATACAGGTGGTGTTATGGTTTTTGTCTCAAATGAAATATCAGTATCTAATCATAATATGATTTCACAAGATTATGAATATTGGTATTTGAAAATTGAATTTAGAATAAAATATCAAAATTATAATTTAAACGTTTATTATAGATCACCAGCAGGCAATATTAATAGTTTTTTGACATTTTTTAAATCTAAATGTGAAGAATATTGGGATTACAATGGAGTTAATATATACTTGGGGGATTTTAATATAAATTACGATAATGATGATTATTATGTTGAAAAATTAAAGCAATTGTTGAATTTTTATGGATTAAGACAAAAAATTAATGAATATACAAGAGTGACCAATACAACAAAATCAATGATAGATCTCGTTATGACGAATGATTTTTCCCTGGATTGTGGAATAGAAAAAACCCCTAAAGTAAGTGATCATTATTGGACATATATATATATATATATATATATATATATATATATATATATATTGGACATATATTGAAATTGCATTAAACATTAAAATTTTAGACTATAAAAAATTATCAAAAACATTAATTGATTGTGATTGGAACAGAAACTTAAATGATAGTAATTTTATTTTTCAACAGATATATGATAATATAGAAAAAAGTATAAATAAGGTACAAGAAATAAAAATAATACCATCAAAAAATTGTGATACACCTTGGTTCAACAAAAAAATATATCAAGCTAAAAAAGAAAGAGATAACAAATTTCAAAAATTTTCTAAAACCAAATGTGAAAGTGACTGGATTGAGTATAAAGAGAAAAGAAATGATTGTGTAAAAATTTTAAGAAAAGAAAAAAGGCTATACTTTGAAAACAAAATTGATAAAAACAAAGGTAATAATAAAAAAATGTGGAAAAGTTTAAAAATGTTAATTAATTCCAAACCTAGGAATGAAATTAAAGAAATTATTTTTGATGACAAAAAAGAATCAGATCCAGAAATAGTAGCAGAAAGGTTAAATCAATACTATATTGAAAGTGTAGAAATAATTATTGACTCAATACCAAATACAACTTCAGACATTTTTAAAATTCAAGTTAATGAAAACACATTGAGCGAATTTAATGAGATTACATTAAATCAGTTAAAAAATAAAATATCAAAATTAAAATCAAACAATAACAAAACAGAAATAATGAATAAAGAATTATTGAAAGAAACTTTTCCAGTTATAGGTTATCAACTACTAAATCTAATAAACACATGTTTGAAAAACGGTGAAATTCCGGATGAATTAAAATGTTCAACTATAACCCCTGTACCGAAAATAAAAAACACAAAAAAATATGACGAAATGAGACCTATTAATGTTTTATGGGACATAGAAAAATTATTAGAGGAAGTGGTTTACGATCAATTTTTAGAATTTATAGATGAAAACGAAATTTTAGTAGCTCAACAATCAGGATTTAGAAAAAAATATTCAACAGAAATTGCCGTTCAGTATGTGGTGGAAAATTGGAGAAGGTGTTTTGAAACAAATGAAATAGTTATTGGGATATTCTTAGATTTTAAAAGGGCCTTTGAAACAATTGATAGAGAGAGACTTCTACAAAAACTTTATAACTATGGATTACGAGGAAAAGTTTTGGAATGGTTTAAAAATTATTTGTTTAACAGAAAACAACGTACTAAAATAATAAACACACTATCATCAAAAAAAGAAATCAAAATTGGGGTACCTCAGGGAAGTAAATTGGGGCCATTATTATTTATTCTTTACATAAATGATCTACCATCCATTTTAAAATATAGTTTAATTCAGATGTTTGCGGATGATACGTTAATTTACTTAAAAGGCAATTCTTTGGAACATATTATTAATTTATTAAATTCTGACTTAAAATTAGTTTTAAATTGGTTAAATACAAACAAATTAAAATTAAATGTTAATAAAACGAAATGTATGACAATAAATTGGAAAAGTAATCCATTAAATTTAGAAATTCAAATAAACAATGAAAAATTGGAAATCGTGAATTCATTCAAATATCTAGGAATTATAGTAGACTCAAAATTAAAGTTTAATTTATACAACGATAATATCATCTCGAAAATAGCAGCAAAAATTGGATATTTAGGAAGAATAAGTCATTATTTATCATTTTTCTCAAAAAAATGTGTATACAACACAATAATTTTGCCATATTTTTTGTATTGCTCAACTATTTTATATTCAGCTAATGAAGACATTCTGGAAAAATTACAAATTTTACAAAATCGTGCAATGAGAATAATTTTAAAGGCAGATAAATATACCAAAATAAAAACAATATTAAAGAAATTAAACTGGCTAAATGTAAAAAATTTAATATTTTATAATGTTTGTATTTTTATTTATAAAATTAATAATAATTTACTACCAGATTCCTTAAAACAATTTATAAATCAAAATTATAATTATCATACTTACAATACCCGGACAAAAGAAGATTTTCATTTAAGCACTACATCAAAATTAGTTGTTCAAAAATCAATATTTTCAAAAGGCTTGAGTGAATACAATAAATTAAACGTGTCAATTAAAAATGAACCAAATTTAAAAAAATTTTAAAAAAGTATAAAAAAATATTTATTTTCAATACAATTTATTAAAGTTATTAAATTTTATTAATATAGTGTTAGTTTATACCTATTTATTTATTTGTTGGATAAATTTGAATTTTAAGTATAGTTTTAAGTTGATTTAAGAAAAAATTGTAGCAAATATGCTAAATAAAAGCTTAAAACAAAAAAATAATGCTCAAGTATTTAAATCAATTAATTTTATTAATCAATTTATGATTTATTTGACTTAAATGGGTTCGGTTCGGTTCGGTTCGGTTCATGGAGGTGAAGAATTTGAGTTGGAGAGGATTTTCTTAGTTACAGCTAAAGTAAACTGCAGTTTTCTGATTATTTTCTGATTGTTATACTTCAAACTTATCTCCACATTTCAATTAAATACGTCCCTGACTTAATTTTGTTATCTTTATACCTGTAAAATCATTTGGGGAACGCTTCCGTAACTCAATAAGGTAAATTTAAATGAGCACGAAAAATCTATTAAATTAAACAATCTATATTTTAAACTGTAATTAAAATCAGTAAGGTTTATGAATGTCCACATGGTTTACGATAAATTTTAATTTTAATTATTAAGAAAGTTGTCCGACAAGACAGTCATCATTTGAGGAACAGATACAAAAAATAATAAAATATTTTTATTGATAGTGTTGGATAGTGCTGTAGTAGGTCTTTCCGTTGCAACTTCGAACAGGTTGTCAACGCTGAGTTGATTGTTGGTATTAATTTTTTTTTTATTAAATTTTATTTTACATTATAACACAAAGAATCAAAGATAATAATGGCGGAAACATCATTTTCGGAACAAGCATTTCGAGAACGTTCTTGGATATGACGAACGTAAATAAACCTTATTTTATCACAAACGTTTATTAACTTTACTAAATTTGTAATAAATATAGAAATATAATTTTGAAAAACTTTAGTATAGCGAATCAACTTCCAAAAAAATATATGTAACAGTGTGTTCATACTCATAGTTGAAGTGTATTTTTAATTAAACAAAAAAAAATATTTTTTATTATTTTTTTTAATTGATAAAAATTTCAATATTTCTTTAAAATTTTAAATCAATAATTTTTTAAGAAATTTTGAACTTATTAAAGTTTTTTTAGAATTTTCGAAAATTTTAATTTTTATTAATAATTTTTTAAAATTTAAATTTTTTTAAATTTTTATATATTATTATGAACAAAGGATAATTTGATGTAGAAAGATATCTCAAAATAAGCAATTTTATTATTTTAGGCACAAAATAGTCATTTAGAGAACGGTAATAAATATACAGTTAAAAAAAATTATTGCATATTTTGGAAATTATATAAACACTGAAATAATGTGTCATAAATAAATAAAATAAATAATTTGGAACTTCGAAACTTGAAAGTATCTTAAAGTATCTTGATTAAAATGTATCAATCTGCGCTCAAGCTTCACTGGATTTATTTCTGCGTATTGATGCGCACCTCAGCCCCCACCAAGATTTCTTTCTACGTACGCCATTGAAAAGAAAACAATGTTATTGAGAATTTTCCAATTTATTCTTTTATTAATATAATTTATTTTATTTTTGCGTTGTTTGATCTCCATCAAACAACGATTTTAGTAAAAGATAGCGAAATTCGAGTCACATCAATTTATGCACATGCGAAAAAGGAATCATTTTTAATGTTTTAGCAAATTGCAAAGCACTTAGCAACACTTAAGAGCCCCCATCATCAAAATTAACATTATCAAAAGTCAAGTCAAAAGTGCTACCGGTAATACGGTGCTGACTGTGCAAGTTTGCATACATTTGAAATACCAATCGTACTGCTTACTTGCTAAAATACTGCCTGCTAAATACGAAGCTTAAATTTTAGAGGAGAGTCGCCTAATATGGGGAGGTTTCCTAATTTGGGGAGATCCAAAATCTCAGACAATGAGGGTACACGACCAATTGCATGTACTGTATTTTGTAGAGTATGTTCGGTTGCCTATATTGCAGCAATAATCACCTGTTTTACTAAAAACATGAAAGTATGGGCCCACGTTATCTGAATAGAAATATTTAGAAAGTTTATTTGTGTTATCCGCTTTAATTAATCGCTACGGTAAGGTTAGTAATTAATGACTTGTTTTTTTATTAAACGAAGCTTTGTAGAGACAACATTGAGGCTAGGTATATGCTTATTTTCAATAATACAAATATGATATTTATTTTTTGAAGTTATGAAATTTAGAGGAATGGGTCTCCTATTATGGGGAGAATAGGAAGTCCTAATTTGGGGCTCCCCATATCAGGAGAATCCTCTAATAAGAAGACGAAGCCCAATATATGGATGACTCTGAAGTCGACTCATTGTCTGTTGAAGAAGATGCGGAGTGAAATTACTGGGGTAGACTTTTATCAGATGACCACGAAAGTGAAGACTAGGTTCGCTACACTGTGTGCTTCAAGTGGACTCACACACTATGCGGGGATCTTAGTCCTAAGGCCGTAGCTATGTTTAAATGACCATTTCACGTGACTTTTGAATTTATTTTTACCTTCCTAGCCCGCGCAGCAATGGCTAGAGAAGGTATTATTTTTGACGACAACATTTTTTTTGAGAGCCGAAAATGTGTTATTTGGGTGTATTTTGACCTATCTTCGCAATATCGTCGTGATGTCTGTCTGTGTATGTGTGTCTGTGTGTCTGTCCGTAACACGATAGCTCCTAAACCGCTTAATCGATGTTCATAAAATTTTTAGGTTAAATAGTGTTTAACACTCTAACGAGCTGATTAGATTTTGGTCAAAATCCATTAATGCTAATGACAGTTTTTTACAATTAAAAAATTACCACATTTTGTTTAATAATTTGTGTTATAACCAAAAACTTCATAGGAGCTTTAGTTTCTGAGATATCTACAAAAATTTGTTTTCAAGGCTGATATATCATGGCTTGTGAGCTAATAGGCTAGCTAGGAAGGTCCGTCATGGATCCATTTCTTTTTTATAAGAAAGTTGTTCTTAATAAATGCATCTTAGCAGATTTTAAAGTTATTTTCTTAAAAATAACATCCATTCTTTTTTAAATACACTTTGCATCCCATTGAATCCATAAATTGCTTCTGCAAAGGCGAATGTATACGAAAATTCGACCTCTCCAATTTAGGCGCCCACAGGTTCCTAATTTGGGGAGATTAATTTTTTTTACAAAATAGGATAACTACCCCAATTTAATAAAATTTGAGTGGTTTTGTACATATATCATCTGTTCTGGTGCAAAACGTTATCACTACAAGATTTTTCCAATTTTGAACATATCATGCTATTTTTTTACTATTTTTAATAAAAACCTCCCCATATTAGGCGACTCTCCTCTATTATAAAAAAATCAGATTCCCGTAACTTCCGCCGTCATAATGCAGGGCCGTACCTAGAAAAAAATTACCCGGGGAGATACAAAATTTCAATTTTTTTTTTAATTTGAACGATCTTTTTGTACTCTACACAGAGCCAAAATTTGGTTAAGATCCACAATCAGTGTACACCGGAAATTAGTTTCAGAAAAAAATAAACAAGTAGAAGAAGAGGTTTTAAGCAGGTTTGCCGAAGATCCCAGACGTTTTGTTTTACTGTAATAGGTTAAGATTTTTTAAAAAATTATGTGCACCTATTATTTTTTTCTTTTTTTGTTTATTTCAATAAATGCCTATTTTATTTTTAACTTTTGCGTTTGCCCTACCCTAACCTTCCTGCTGCGTACGTCCATGATTAAGAGAGAGAGAGAGAGAGAGAGAGAGAGAGAGAGAAAGAGATATTTTTTATTCCAATTTTTTTTTCTTTATTATCCCCTTCCTGGTTTGGAAATGTTCTATCTACCTTTCTCGCCTTCTTCGATGCACCTTTGGACATAGGCCACCCGGTATATAGGTTTATTCCTCTACTTGTTCTATTTTCTCTTGGCTTAGTCTGATCTGTGTTTGTTATGACGTTAGTTCGTCCAGCATTTTTATCAGATCTTCTTTCTTATCTGTTATTAAGGCAATATCATCAGCATATCTTAGGTGGTTCAAGTATTGTCCGTTTACTTTGATGCCTATTTCTTCCCAATCTAAGATTTTAAAAACATTTTCCTGGTTAAATAGTTTAGGGGCTATTGTGTCACCGCATCTGATATCTTTTCTTATGCGGATTGGTTTGGTTCCTTCGTGGATTTTGATTGATGTTGTTGCTTCGCTATATATATTGGCTATTAAATCTGTGTATGTATCTGTGATCTATTCGGCTATTAATAAAATTAAAGATGTTTTTACTGTCCAGTGCTCAATGCTATCGAATTTTGAAAGTCTATAAACGCAATATATAGTGGAATGTTTTATTTGTTAGCTCGTTCTATTAGGATGGTTAATAGGTGGTCAACTGTACTGAAACCTTTTCTGAAGCCGGCTTGTTTTTTTGATTGACATCCGTCAAATTTTGCAGTTGGTCTATCTGTTAATATTTTCGTGAAAACCTTATAAATTACATTGAGGAGTGTTATAGGTCGATAGTTTTTTAGGTCTGCTCTATCGCCTTTCTTGCGTAGAATAATGGTTATCGATTATTTCCAGTTGTTTGGGATTATTTTATCTTTTAGTATTTTATTCAAGAGAATATGTAGGATACTAACTACAGCTTTACCACCGTATTTGAGCATTTCTGCCGTTACTCCGTCTTTTCCAGGTGATTTGTTATTTTTCATTTTCTTTAATGCTTTCTTTATTTCCGTTTGTAGCTCTTGAGTTTATATTCTTTATTTTTGTTTGGAGTTTCTTCGTGGTTTCTCGTGATGGTTCCCTTTTTGTTTGGTATAATTCTGTATCGAATAGCGCTGTGATATTTACAATTATCCTCTTTAACATTAGTCTCTATGCCGTTCATATCCTTTATTTTGGAATTGTTATTTAAAAAAAGTTAAGATATAACATAACACCTTGGCGAATCAAGGAAAACTTAATAGGGGTTATAACACCAAAAGGCGAAAAATAAATTATGCTGATAAAATTTTTAAAAAAGGTTTTGGTTTCAAAAAACTAGGTGTCAGCAGTAAAATAAATTATTTAAATTAATTTTATTTTACACTTTGTATAAGACCTAAATAAACATAATGAGTGAATAAAAATCGATCGAATAATATTTATTAAAAAATTAATCAGCATGACGGGTCATTTTTCACCTAAATGACCTGGTTAAGGTCATTGGCTGCACTTTATTTTGTTATATTTTATACTTATACATGGTGTTCCAAAATTATATGTAAATTCAAAAATTAGTATGTAGAACAAAGCAAGTACCTTATGGAAGAGAAAAAAAATTATAATAGCATAAAACTATTAAAAATGAAAGAAAATATATCGCAGTCAAGAAGTTATAAAAAAAAGAGTTATAAGGGTAAATTCACGGTTTTCATCGAAACTAGACCTAAACTATCGAAAAAAGTTAAATATAAAAGTTGAAGGTAATCGGAATGACTACAACTTTTGTAATAACCAGTTTTTGTTTTTTGAGAAAAATCGAAAAAGAAAGTTTTTTTCTATTTTGTTTTTTTTTTACGAAAACTTGGTGCAACAATACTCTTTTATGTGCTAAACACGTCGTGATTATTTTAAATCCGAATATTTATTTTAGCTCACACTACTACTATAAGTGTGAGCTATGGTGATCCTAATTTTTTCGAGAAAAAAAAAGTTGCTCCGATTTCAAAAAATTTTATATATCTTTGCGTTTCAGATGATTTTGAAACTTTTTTGTTTTGCTGTCTGTCTGTCTGTCTGTCTGTCTGTATGTCTGTCTGTCTGTATGTCTGTCTGTAACGACCAACCCGCATAACTCAAAAACCGCTTGTCCGATTTTAATGAAATTTGGTACCTAAGTTGGGTCTTGGGCCGTGATGGTCCCATTTAAAAATGAACAAAATCCACCAAACGCAAGCCAAATAAAAGGGTGGGGGTAGATTCCAAAAATTAGAGTTTATGTGAAAATATGGCATGTGTGATATCAAACAAAAGGTAATTAAGTCTGGAGTTAAGAAAAATGAATTTTAGTTTATTTTTAAAAAAGGGTGGGGGTAGATGTCAAAAATTAGAGTTTAAGTGAAAATATGGCGTGTGTGATATCAAACGAAAGGTAATTGAGTCTGGAGTTGAATAAAATATATTTCAGTTTTTGATTATATTAGCTCACACTATAACTATAGTACCTAGTGTGAGCTTAGGTGCCCATAGATTGGCAGAGTATTTACATTGTATTTTAACTTTAATCCTAGAAAGGGGCCCCAAAAAAGTAGTCTTTTTGATCATTAAAACGTCTATTCTTAAAAAATCGTAAATAAACATTACAATGGAACAATTGGCACAGTTTAAAAAGTATAAAAAAAATTACTGCAGTATAATTTAAAATTAAAAAAAAACATACTTTTGACCAGTGGCGTATAGGGGGCAGGACGTGCCGTTCCCCCCGCCCCCTCCGAAATCAAGATTTTTTTAGATATTCTACCCATATTTCATAATTCCTACATCCTACATCCAATCGCATATTAATACGATGCTCCGTTAAAAAAAATCAATTTTTAAACTGTCAAAAATAATTTAAAAAAAAAATAAGACCTTCTCTAGCCATTGCTAAGCGGGCTAAGAAGGTAAAAATAAGAACGTGTTAGGGATATAAAAGGGTGTGGATAGGGGGCAATATAAATTTTGAAAAAACCATTTTGGGACACAGTATACATATTTTGACTAGCAGTGAATTAAGTGGAATAATAGTTGAAAGTACAGGTTGTATAATAATAGTGCACCAATTATTTAACAACAAAAATGGTATTTGTTTTATTTTTCAAATTTTTGATCAAGGATAATAATAATTATAATTATTGAAATGAGAAATTGGGTTTAAAAAATCTAGGCAAGGTTATTTTCGTCTCATAACAAACTTATTTTATTTTTTCTTGTCCAAAGTAGGTATAAAATTATGATATAAGTAGGTACCTAGATAAAAAATAAAAGAAATGAAAAGCATTTATTTATCTACGTCCTTTATAGTTTTAGTAGTCGTATAGATTAATTTAAAAAATTAAAAAACAAAAAAAAAATAAGGTAACTAGTAAAAAAGATAATTATTTTCAGCTAACATGAATTTTATTTAAAGGGGTCTTCTAAACTGACCTAACGTACCATCTCACCCAATGAACATTCTCTGAAACCCCTGGTGATCGATTTTTTATAAATGGTATATAGAAGGTTTCATCACGGATCACCTAACAAATTCATCACCAAACAAATGATCCGTGTATGGTTTTATTGCAGGTTTATGGTATTTAGAAGTGTTCTGCAAGATTCTTATTTCTATATATATTATGTAGTTGTTTTATTAAACATCCTAAAGGAATAAAAAATTATTGATGTTGGTTATATTACCTTTAATAATATTATAAAACTTACAGAACTTGCCTTACAAGTTTTATAGATTGGTGGTTAAAATATTTAATCAACTCATTAAAAAAAAATTAGGAATTCAGCGGCAAAAGGTTTAAATTGATGTTTGAAATTCTTTAACCTCCTTTTTTATAAAACTTTTAGAACTTTAAAACTGGTAGTAAGTAGAGGCCCTCGATACATTTGACAATTGTTTTACACCATCAAATGTATCGAGGGCCTCTAGTAGTAAGTATAAAGTATTTCTTTTATACTTTTATCAAAGACAAAACCTCTTAAAAAAAATTGATCATGGAACCAAAAAAGCTGTTTTAATCCACATAGTGTGTAAAAAACTGAATTCTGTGGCGATCTATTAGGTTCATTCATTTGAACACAACACATTTGTAATACTATAAGGTTCCTAGCTAATTTATTTTTTGTTACTCGCGATTTTTATATCACTCGCTGTGCTTAAAAGTTAAAACACCGCTCGCAAAAACAAAACAGTTTTTTTACCCACTAGTTGTATAGTATTCAATTTCATGGTGTTCTACGGTTATCGTGCCGAAATGGAGGGAAGAGTATTTTTCATTATTTTTTATTTAAATTTAGAGGTGTTTCGTTTTTCTTCAACCTGTATAGATACTATTTTCTGAATATTTTTTGTCTTATTATTATTTAAAAAATCTTTATCTCACAGTTCCGATCGTTTAAATGTTTAAAGTTCATTCAAGTTTTTTTTGTCGATGGTCAAATCCACTTGGCTCTACTCGGTCCACACCCGAAAAAAGTGCTGAACCGATTTAATCTGACCCTGTCTCAATATCACTTTTAATTGAATGAAAAATTTTAAGTAACCTGATATCAATATTGAGTATCTGGATGCCACCTATCATCAGTGTCATCTAGTTCTTAGGTAGGGTAGGCAGCATCAGGTAAATTTGGAAGGCTGTTTTTTAGTAGATATACCTATCAATGGAAGTTAAGGGTTTGTGTCTTCATTGACGACACTTTACACTTTTATACTATCGATTTTAAAACAATGAATTGGCCTGATGTTCAAAGATACTGGATAAGACCATTGTCATCAATGTTGGCGACCACTACGTTTGTTCGTTTCATCTTTGGCTCTGTTGCAAACAATTTGCCAGCTCAATAAATTTTCCCTTACGACATGCTTGTCTAGTTCTTTTTATTATCTGTGTTTAACAAGGAGCGATTAATTGGGTAAACTTTTTTAACGTAAATAATTACAAGACGGCAGCGCCGCGCGGAGCCAGGTTTCAATTTCACCCGTTTTTCAGCGGTGTATGGGTGGCTGTTCTCGCACAAAGGCGAGAGGAAGGTTTGTTTTAGTTAACGTCGGCCATCATCATCGTGCGGAAACATTCGTTGCCCTTTCTAGTGTTGCCGGTTCTATCCTTATGGAAGACGTATAAATATATTTTGATTTAAGGTTTGTCAGTAATAAAAATCCTTGCCGGTCGCGTGTTATTGTTTGTTTTCGTTATCGTTTGTTTATAAAATAGAAATAAATAACGTCGATTACGTAATTAACTGTGCAAATTTAAATACGTTGACATATAAACTTCGATTACAAATAAAACTTTAGGGCCACATAGACCGGACCTAAAAATTAACCAAAATGTTTCATAAAAACTTATAAAAAAATTTTTATCAAAAATTATACGATGCTGAAAACTGGTTGTGCGGTTGTGAAAAAAGAAATGCTTTTTTTGCTTTATTTGTCTTGTTATGAACAATCCACGAAGTGGTAATACGTGCAAAGTTAAAAAGACACAAAGTAAGTGGTATTCATTTAAATAACCACATAGAATTTTCTATGCTAGGCAAGGCTGATATTAGGTGCCAATCGAATAGTGCCTATAGGCAAAACATTACCGAACATAATAAAAATGTGACAAAAATTAGGCATATACTTAGTAGGTTAATAGATTGTTTAACATTCTGTGGAATTTTTGAGTTTGCTCTACGGGGCCATAAAAAAGAAAGGCGAATGGACTTCATTTATACACAAATAAACTAAAAACTACACCAAGTAGCTGCTTGTTTGGAAAAATCCTAAAATAAAATTGTTTCGGTAAGTTTTTTTTATTTCATTTTTCATGCAATTTAAATTTCTGCTTGATGAAGATTGGGTCTTCATCAAGCAGAAATTTAAATTGCATGAAAAATGAAATAAAAAAAACTTACCGAAACAATTTTATTTTAGGATTTTTCCAAACAAGGCCGGCCAGCCAAGCACCTCCACGAAAGGCAATTTTCTTTTCTCAAGGAGGATTTAATTTTGCCTGATACTCTTTGTCGAGCACAGGGGTTTTGATCGTGCTAGCGCCATCTACGCTCTTAACACGGGTCCATCTGCTTAACGTGACTTCCTAATGGCATGTGAGTAATGTTTTGTATGTTAATTACTGTGTTTTTTAGAAGATGTTCTTTTATTTTACAAATTTGATTTCCATAATAATATTAAGTCGTTTCGTAACTTTTTTTAGTTTCCCGGTTTAATTTGGTCTTCTAGTTTTGGTAAAATATAACATATTTTTTTAAAATGTTTTTAGGTTAAATTAAATAAAAAAATTTGTAACGTATTATTAGACATTTGAATAGGCATGGCCATATAACCAACCTATGTGCATATTCGAAACACAGCATGGGTATATTAACGAGCCGGTTTTTAATATGCCCGGTTTTGCTATAAAATTAAAAAAAACTAAATATAATTTAAATATAAAAACAAATATTATTAAAACTTTGTTTAAATTAATTGAGTGGGGTGAGAAACTCTTTAATAAAAAAATGCCAATGCAATGTACAATATTGCTGGAAATTAAATACTTACTAAATAAAAAAGCACGTTTCAAAGAGCGAAGTCTAGCTGACAGTCCAGCTACTCAACATTAACCCAGATAACTTAACCCGTTTTGCCCGCGTTTCCCCTATCCCTAAAAGCAAAACACAAAAGTGCGTCATTTGGCAGAGTTTGTGAATTTCCAAGGAGTACGTCACATAATAAAAAGAAATTTTAATAAAAAAACACCCAACTGCTAAATTTACTTGTGACTACCAGTCGCAGTTGGGTACAAAATTGATAGGTATACCTTACTGCTTCAACTTTTAGTTTTGATGCCCAAAGCGCACTTACGAAATTCTACAGTTTTGTGTTGTCATGAATCAGGTTATTGAGTAATTTTGTACCCAACTGCGACTAGTAGTTACAAGTAGCATCAGGGTGTTTTTTTTTATAATTTTTTTTTTATTTCCAACTTTTAGGTTTAATTCTTATTCAGCCTTATAAAAAGCAATATGCTTTTACAGTTCATTTAGCTTTACCCAAAAAGTACGTGTATTAGCTCACACATATACTATACTATAGTAGTGTGAGCTATGGTGATCCTAATTTTTTCGATTTCAAAAATTTTTATATATCTTTGCGTTTCAGATGATTTTGAAACTTTTTTGTTGCGCCGTCTGTCTGTCTGTCTGTCTGTCTGTCTGTCTGTATGTCTGTCTGTCTGTCTGTATGTCTGTCTGTAACGACCAACGCGCATAACTCAAAAACCGCTTGGCCGATTTTAATGAAATTTGGTGCCTGGGCTGGGTCTTGGGACGAGATGGTCCCATTTAAAAATGAACAAAATCCACCAAACACAAACCAAATGAAAGGGTGGGGGTAAATTTCAAAAATTAGAGTTTATGTGAAAATATGGCGTGTGTTATATCAAACGAAAGGTAATTGAGTGTGGAGTTAAACAAAATAAATTTTAATTTATTTTAAAAAAAGGGTGGGGGTATATTTTAAAAATTAGAGTTAGAGTGAAAATATGGCGTGTGTGATATCAAACGAAAGGTAATTGAGTCCGGAGTTTAACAATATACATTTTAGTTTTCTTTTGTTAAGAGTGGGGGTAGATTTCAAAAATTTGAGATTAAGTCAAAATATGGCTTGTGTGGTATCAAACAAAAGGTAATTTAGTCTGGAGTTGAATAAAATATATTTCAGTTTTTAGTTATATTAGCTCACACGTACACTATAACTATAGTACCTAGTGTGAGCTTAGGGGCCCATATATTGGCAGAGTATTTTTTCTACGGACGCGAACAGTGTAACCTTCCATTGAGTGAAGGTGGGGGAGGAGAGAGGGAAAAAAATCTTAAAGCGTGTGCAGAAAGAATTTTTGAAATCGCTCCATATGTATGAAAGGTATAGCTACAACTATTACTAATAAGGAGGGTGGGGAGAAGATAGGGTGGGGGAGGGGGAAACTAGTAAAATGATGTTGGAAAAAAAGTCTTAAAGCGTTTGCAGAAAGAATTTTTGAAATCGCTCTATATTTGTGAAAGGTATAGCTACAACTATTACTAATAAGGAGGTTGTGGAGAAGAGAGGGAGAGGGGGAAACTAGTAAAATGATGTTGAAAAAACTCTTAAAGCTTGTTCAGAAAGAACTTTTGAAATCGCTTTATATTTGTGAAAGTTTTAGCTATAACTATTACTAATAATGAGGGCGTGGTGGTCAGAGGGAGAGACAGGGGGAAGGGGGGAACTAGTAAAATAGTGTTGCAAAAAAAATCTGAGAGCATATGCAGAAAGAATTTTTGCAATCGCCCTATATTTGATAAAATTATGCGAATAGGGGTTTTTAAAATATCGAGTAAAAACTAAAAATTGATTTCTTTTAAATTAAAATAAAATATTGTTGCCCTATTTTAAAGAATTTTGGAAAACTTTGGCAGTTTTGTATTAACTACGACAAATCGAATATCGTTAACAAATTTTTTTCTAGAAACTCTATACTTTTCTAAAGTTTCTGTAATTCATTCATTATAAAGGAGATAATTTTTTTTTAAATATATTTATACATTTAATTTATGCAATACCTCGTAATAAAGTTTTTAACAATGAGAATTTATTCATCTAAATACTCACCATTAACTTATTTATCTACTAATTATTGTCCTCCGGTGCGTTTCCAGTCCTTTGACTTTCGAAACTCCAGCCCAGCCAGCCTTGGTATCATTAATCGCGGAGTATGGCTTAATTAATCTGTTGTGACAGGGCGGTGTTAACAACACGCTACATCGGTAATTATTGGTGACGGACGCAGACATGACACCGGCTCCAAGCTTTGCGTCATCTTGTCTTTTCTTTGTCTTTCTCTCTTATTTGGACCAGAAAATTAACCATTAAAATTTAAAGCCATTAAAATTTTAGAAACAGGCATCTCTAGAGACCCTGTATGTATGACATATTTTAAAGAATTAAAAATCATAACAAAAACATTTCCTATAAAAAAAAGCCAAGTACGCGAAAATGATATTCCGTATAAAGAATTGAGATAAAAGTAAACCAAAGTCCTCCAGTACAATGGTTCTTACTAGTTTGGAAATGTTTTTTAAATTTTACTATTACAGCCAAACTTCTTTAATTCTTTATGTTTAATTTAGCACTGTGCCCAAGAAAAACATTTCTAAACTAGTGAGAACCTTTTATTTTAAAATTTGTATTGGAGAACTTGGGTTTACTTGTATCTCAATTCTTTTTACGGAATATCAATTTGGCGTACTTGGCTTTTTTTACATTAAATGTTTTTGTTATGATTTCACTCCTTTTTTAAAGGATTTGGATATTTAAGTTTTGAAAGAGTAAAATATGCGGAAGTTCAAAACTTTTGCAATGCGTTATTTAAAATTTTGAAGTTTTTTATAGTTCCTATCAGCCTTCCAAAGCTCAGCACTCTAGCGTTTCTGGAAGTGGGCAATGTTAATTTTACATAAATTTATACATGTATAGGGGAGGGAAGTAAATTAGAATTTTGGGGTTTTTTGATTTTTTCCAAGGGTTTGTTATATAATTTCTATCAGTCTGCTAAATTTCAGCTTTGTAGCATGTCTTGAAGTACATTAGAATTTTGATGATCCATACATGAGTGAGTGGCAATTTCGACGTTTTTTGAAATTTCGTGAACTACTTTACTACGCTATAGAAGTCCATGAAACTTGGAGGGGTTGTTAACTCTATGAAGATCTACAACTGTGCAAAGTTTATGTTTCATAGCTCATTCCGAAGTAGATTTTTAAATAGGTCAAAGTTGGGCGAACTTGGCCGGGCACAACCGTGCCCTCAGATATGTCATATATACAGGGTCTCTAGGCATCTCTAGTATTGCACAAAGAATTTGTCCTGACTTTTGCCAGCGTCTTGTTGCCAACATATAAATAAATTAAAATTGTTTTTTTTGGCATTTTTATCGTTTTAGGATTCTGACTGTAACTCGGTGCTTTTGAATCACAAATCAAAGCAAGGCCGTACCTAGGGAGGATTATGGGGGATCAATCACCCCTCGAAATAGTAAATAAAGTGTGTTAAAAGAGATTCCTCAGTAAAACAAATTAGATATGCATAATAGACATGTTTTTATTGAAATTTCTTAACTCCCCCCGAAATTTTTTATGGGTACGGCCCTGAGTCAAAGAGTTGATATCTGCATCTATAGGGCCTCAGCATTTTATACGGTTTATTTTTTTAGAAACAAATACAATAGTTTCACAATATTTGGTTTATTTATCTCACCTAAAATAAATAAACATGGGCGTATATTTTCTCTGAATGCTGATTTTATCTTCAATTTAATACCTTTGTTTGTAAAATGTATAGTTTGTTTAAGTACTTAAATAATTTCTAAGCTTTGCGTCATCTGGTCTTTTCTTTGTCTTACTCACTTACTTGGATCAGATAATTAATCATTAAAATGGTGGTGGCTCTTCTCTGTCCAGTAGCGTAGTGTTAGCGATCCAATGGGGGGGGGGGGGTATTTCAATGGTATAAATGTATATATAAAAAATTTTCTACAAAGATTTTCGAACAAGTTTATACTAACAATGCACACAATTTTTGACTCATGGGGGGAGTTTTATCACTACATAACCCAAATTTTCTGATAAACATCGAAAACGCTGGTTTTTTGGTTTTTGATTTTTATTTCCCACCATGTTTTTTGTTTTCCATAGAATTTGGTCAAAACATACCTTTTTATGTCCTTAACACGCCGAAAATTTTTTTGTGCATTTTATCTATATTTTAAACATCAAAATAGTTCCTATTTTCACCTGAAAATGCCCAAGTGTAAGCTGTTTTTTGAAAAACCAAAGTTTTTTCGTTAAAACTTTTATTTTTAGAAAAACAAACTTGGAAGGAAGTGCGAAAAAGTGATATATTAAATATCGATAATAGCTTAAACTCTGTTTCATGGCAAATTTTCCCATAGTAAAGTTTATTTTTAACACCATCAAAAAATACATGTTTTAAGGAAAAAAAGGCGTCGTGGTTGACTTTACCCCTTTGAAGTTGCCTTTTATACTTTGTCAACTCATTGTTTTCGGTTTCGAACCGACGGCGACGCTGCACCGTGGAGACGGTAATACCATGGTCTAGTTGAACTGGGACGAAATGTCTTTCTTCCTTATAGACCAGTGGACGTTTCCTTCTCACCATAGACTTAGTCTCCTTGGTTCGCTGTCGTTTCACTCGTTGAATGAATAAATAGATTTAACGTGTTTTTAATTTTTTTTAATTTACCTTGTCTCTTGTAGTCAGTTTGATTGACTGTAGTCAGGCAAGTCACGCTGAGGATGGAAATACCTTATTCCGAAACACCGGTGTCCGTGGTTGACTTTACCGCTTTAAAGTTGCCTTTATAACTGTGAGGAGACGTCTCTCTTTCTTATAGACCCCGGTGGACGTTTTCGTCCCGTCATGGACTTAGTTTTCATGGTACGCTGTGGTTTCACTCGTTGAATGAATAAATAGGTTTCACCTATGTTTCATTCTTTTTTATTGTGTTTTAATACCTTGGACATTTTGCATGAAATTTAGGTTTAAAATTAAAACCAAATGTAAAACTACATATTTGTGTTCAAAATAATAACGTGCTTAAAACATAAATAGTTTTACATTTTAGGGGAGAGCACGGCTGCTTTGCGCAGTTTTTATAAATTATTTGCTGCTTTTAGAGATAATAAACACTTTCAACTACTACTTTCTAATTTGCCAAGAGTTTTTAATTATGATTTAAAATATTTTTACCACAGGGTTTTTAGAATTTTTCATTGCAATTATAGGAAATAATTATTATCCTAGCTAGCTAGTGCAGAAAGAAATAATAATGGGTTTTTAGTTAAACTAATTTTGCAAAATTTATAAGCCAAAGTTTGAATTTATGACGTCACGCCGGCCTTACTATACTCAAATTGGAGGCAAACACCCGGTGACCTAAAATTGCGTGATCTATTACCAATCAATCTAGGGTATTTTAAAAAAATCTTCCAAAACTATCCCACGGCATACCATAGGCTTCTCAACTATATCTCAAAAATCGCTAGATGTAGTTTTTCCGTAACTGCAATTGTTACACTTTATTCTCAATAGGTCAAAGTAACGACTCAAATATTTTGATGTGATGGATTTTAATATAAAATAGTAAATTTTAAGCTGCTTGACCATTATTAATTAATTCTTAATATTCGTTGCTGCGAGTTGTAAATAAGCAAACACCAGCTTGCTTGACCTAAGGGCAGCTGCAGCTGACACATTAATACATTATTAGATCGAAAGGGGTGTACATACTGATCTTTAGCCATCAATATAAAATTAGCAAGAATTCTTATTAAGGTAAGGAGCTTTGTGATCTAGTGACCTTAATTCTTATGCCAATAAGAATATGACAACATTGAAAAAGTGGACGAGTACCTATACATATTATTACCTACGCCATAGAACTATATTTTCTAGATATTTTTTTCTCTTTATGTCCACAATTTTTTTCAGTTTTAATCAAAGATGTAAAACCAGCCAATGCAGCTTTTTATAATAAACACCAACACTTGAATACCTGTTACGATATAGTGGACAAAATATTGGAAAATTATGATTGAAAACTGCATTCATATCCTTAATACATAAAAAAGCAAACAAGCTGGATTGTAATAATTACAGAGGTATATCAGTAAGCAGTACTCTAAGTAGATTGTACCATAAGATTCTTAGAGATCTAATAGAGCAAAGTGGATTTCGTGCATGCAGATCTTGCAGTAATAATGTTTTTTTTTTTGAGAAAAGGAGTCCTACAAATATATAAACTTATGTTAACTTTGTGGACCTTCAAAAAACATATGAAACCGTTTCAGTAGAAAAATTATAGATAGTGTTAGAGCAAACTAATAGCAGTCATACATACATAAAAGCGATAAAAGAACTGTACAAAGGGTCAAAATCTAAAATTAAAATTGGAAATCCACTTTTAAATGAATTCATGGTAACGAAAGGCTGAAGACAGGGATGTTGTATCTCAACAACTCTTTTTTAATATATATCGTAGTGGCTCTAAAAAACTAAAAACGTAAACTACAAAAAGTTTGCTGACGACCAAGTAATTGTAGCTATTGATAAAGAGTACCTATATGATGAGACAGATAAGAAGAATATCAAAAGTGGGGGTTAACAGTGAACGTGGACAAGACACAGTACTTATGTATTCGAAACGAATCAAGTGAGTTAGACTAGACAATGGATAAACAATATCTCTATGCCAGTAGTATGTATATTCGATAAGACAGGAAGAGACTGTAAAGAACTGGAAAAACGAATAGTAAAAGCAATGAAGGTTATTGGATGTCTTAACAGTTTTTCATGGAGGCGAGAGATAACAAAAAAATTTTAAATTTAACATATATTAAACAATGTTGAAAAGCACGCAGTTGTATGTAATAGAGACTTGTCGCGTAACAGAAACATACAAAACAAAAATGAAATATGTCGAAATGGATGCAATAAGAAGATCAATGTGAATATCTAGAACAGATTATATAGAATGGCAACCAAGAGGGCGCAGATGAAAAGAGGGCGTCCTAAACTGAAATGGCAACAGTCAATCCAAAAATCAATGAGTCAAAAAAACCTGACAGAAGATGATTTTCAGGATCGAAGGAGGTGGAGAATAGGCATCGGAAAACGTAGAAAAACGTTCTAAACCCACATAATAGTAATAGTAAATATTGGAAACAAAAAACAGCGTTGCGTGCAATGCGTGTTTGGGGATACAGATATAGGCCGCGATAAGAGATTCTCCCCTTAAAAAAAACCTTTGTCATGCAGATACAATTAGCCCTCTAAATGAAATGATAAGAACTATGTACTTGTAGGTGCATGAATAACACGTCATTCACATCAGAAAATTTGGCGAATTTGTTTTTTGAAACAAGGAAACGTGAGCGGTGGTAGAAAAAAAAATGATTTTAAAAAGTACGTTTAAAAGGAAAGCTGTTAGGTAATATAACATTAGACGTTTTGGAAGGAAAAAAAAGTACCAGCATGAATACTACTTGGGTTGAAATGGGGTAAGCTCTTAGGGGTTGATAATAGTTTTTTAGGGTTTTTAGCGAAACTAGATTTCCTATTGAACAAAGTTAAATACAAACAATTTAGGTAATAAAATTTGAAAAACCTGGAAATTTTGTAATTTTTTTTTAAACTGAAATTTTCCGAGAAATATCAAAAAAACTGTTTTTTAATTTTTGATTTTTTTTCTACATTTTGTGTGACAAAATTTTAAAATGTTAAAATGTGAAAAAAATAAACATTACTTTGGAAAAAATTTGCCACGAAATAGAATTAAACCAGGCAAATTTTTCAATAGTGATTTTTATTGTCTAAATATAGACGTCTTCAGTGGCGCCACGTGGGGTAGTCAAAACACTACCTTATATTTCTACAAAAACACGTTTTTTACCTTCCTAGCCTTCATAGCCAATGGCCAGAAAAGGTATAAGTTTCAACGAAATTTTTTTTTTTGAGATAACGCCGAAAATGTGTTATTTGGGTGTATTTTGACCTATCTTAGCAATATAGTCGTGATGTCTGTGTGTGTACAGCGTGTCCCATTTTCGATGGGATAAATGGGAAACTCGGTTATTATTAAAGATATCGATTTTCTGAGTGCATCTTACCGTGCTCTTTTTTGGACCCCTTAAAAATGGTGCAATCAGATTTTTGCTATACCGCATGGTTTCGCTAATACAGGGAGTTTTTGAAAAAATTGCATTTTAATCAATTCCCTGTATCTCGTTTATTTTGCAAGATATTTTTATTCTGTAAAAACCTTTCTATGGCAACTTTTTTAGACGAAAATAAAGACGTTGTCAATTTTTTAAAATATTGTTTAATTTTTGAGATATGGTATTTATCATAAAAAAATTAAATACGGACCTGGATTTTTTTTATTACTATTCTGATTGGTTCCATGCTATTATTACCTTAAAATGATAAAACTTTAATATTTTTTTGATTTAAGGTTAAAAAAAACTATTTAATATTTGAAAAAAAAAAATATATAGTCCGAACCTGGAAATTTCCAACGTAATTATAAATTAAAAATTGCAAGACACACTTGAACGATTTTTAGTTTATCTGTTTTGAAATGATAATTAAAAGATTTATAAATAAAGTAAAAAACGTTAAAAAGTTACAAAAATAATACCATACTAATTATTTGATGGTAGCACAGCAGGTCGTGAAATTTACAAAACAAAAGCGTGGAATTGACATTGTCATTTTACTTGTCATTTTTGTGAATGTCTTATTTTAAACTGGCTAGAAATCGACCATATCCAGATTTTGAAAAGCTGCTTCATTCAAGCAACAAACTCCCAATATTTAAATGGCAAAAATATTTTTATGCAAAATGCGTTAAGAAAAATTACTCAAAAATGCCAACAATGTCTTACACATAATGGTAATCAGAAAAATTAGTTATTTTTTTGTAATTTGTTTTTTTTTGTATTTTTCGTAGACTTTGTTTCAAATAAATCTGTAAATGAACGTAAAACGATTTTAATATGCTAAGTATCAAAACAGTTAAACTAAAAATTGTTTAACTAGCAGTTTTTAATTTATATTTATGTTGGAAATATCCAGATTCGGACAATTTTTTTTTTAAATATTAAATATTTTTTTTTTACCTTAAAACAAAAAAATTTTAAATTTTTATTATTTTATGATAATACTAGCATAAAACCAATCAAAATAGTAATTAAAAAAATCCAGGTCCGTATTTAATTTTTTTATGATAAATACCATATCTCAAAAACCAAACAATATTTTAAAAAATTGACAACGTCATTATTTTCTTCTAAAAAAGTTGCAATGAAAAGGTTTTTACAGAATAAAAATATCTCGCAAAATAAGCGAGATACAAGGGTTTATTAAAAATACAATTTTTTCAAAAACTCCCTGTATTAGCAAAACTACGGGGTATAGCAAAAATCTGATGACGCCATTTTTAAGGGCTCAAAAAAAGAGCACGGTAAGGTGCAATCAGAAAATCAATATCTTTAATAATAACCAAGTTTCCCATTTAATCCCATCGAAAATGGGACACGCTGTACATTTTTTTGTCCGCAACTCGATAGCTCCTAAACCGCTGAATCGATTTTTATAAAATGTGTAGGTAAAATAGTGTTCGACACTCTAACGAGCGATTAGATTTTGGTCAAAATCCATTAATGCTAATGAAAGTTTTTTGACAATTAAAGAATTAAAAAATGCTAACTTTTTAACGGAGCATCGCATCAATATGCGGTGTTCGGAATATAGTAGACTGCATTTTGCTCAATAATTTAAGTTATAACCAAAAAATAAAGGGCTTTAGTTTTTGAGATATTTACCTTTATTTTATTTTTAAAACATTTTAATATGTTTATTATTTTATGCATTTCTTTCTAATTTATTTCAAATATGGTAAACCCTGTACAATGCAGTGAATCACACTCCGAATCGTTAATCGCTTGGCTGGCCCGCTGCCTGCCGTTGAAACGCAGAGTAAGTGTTGGGGCGTGGAATGTGTGCCGCTTGTCTGCTGGCGCCGTCGAACAGAGAGAAATTTTTACCAGTGGTTTATATAAGCGACAGAGTTGGGCAATTTTTACATTGTATAATGAAAAGAAAGAATCAACTTAAATTTGTGCAAGGCACGCCAGCCAGTCAGTGTGCAGAAAGTCGTCTTGTTTTTGTGTGTTGAACATGTATACTTTAAATTACGCCCTCTAAATTACGCAATAAAAAAGAGATCTGTATACTCTGCAGATTGTTCAGTTTTTTAATTGAAAATAAATAAAATTATCGTCTTAAAAAACTCTTTTAGTGGTTTTTCCCTAGAGGAAAAAGTAAAAATTAAAGAGTTAGGGTTCACTAGCTGATTTAAAAATTGATAAACAAACGTGGAAGTAGACAAAAATCGCGTTGTCGTAAATTTAGTAAAACTATTTGTGATAAAAATAATATTTATTTTTGTAACTTTTTTGTAAATTCTTGTTCATGGATCAAACTAACGGTAAGTTAAGTTATTATTTAAATTAATTCACCAGAATTTTTGATAAATTTTAAGTCATTTCATGGCGTAATTTGGGTTGGTCTGGGTTAGTTTCTTTAAAAAACTAGGGTTAGAAACCCTAAAAATAGTAAACATATAATACAAAATTATGCGCTCTTGGTTTTGCGCCACTAAAAAATTTTGGGCAAAATTTTGACGCAGCAGACCGAATTGTTTTTTGAGTGGCAAAATTCTGGCACTCCCATATTAAATGGGCACTGCACTTGTTAATAATAAAAAAAATAACCGCTGTTTAAAAAAAAAACTGCTTTCAGATCTTAAGCATTCGCGAGTGAAAATAGTGCCTTTTTTTGGGTTTAAATCTAAATAAGATCAAGGGGGATGTGGATAAAAATATTTTGATTAAAAAAACTAAGACGTGTTAAGGATATGCGAAGAGTTTCGTGAAAAACAAAAAAAAATGTAAAAGACAAAACCCAAAAATCTTTTTACTACCTATAACTTTTGTATTTTATTTTTTTTTGATAGGAGGCCTAGTTTCGCTGAAAAGCGTGAAAAACCGTTACGTTACGATTGCGTCTAATTTATATTTCCTGCAAAATTTCTCTAATTTACAATAGGTTCATGCTCTTACTGATTTTTTACCTTTTTTATCTTTTAAAAGGTTTGCTATCTTTAATGGTCTAAGGTCAAAATTTATTTACCATGGTGCAATGAAGCAAATATTAAAAACTTGACGTATATTTTGTCACTAACTAAATTAAGCAACAGGTTTTTATGGGCAGACAAAATCTAAATCTGGACTGGAGAAGTAGGTATCAGTATCAACACGAACGTATCAGTTTCATATTTAATTGAATGAGAACTTTTAAGTGGTTATGAAATTTTATATCGCAAAGGTGAATCTTCATGTCCAAAAAGCCAACCAATTTGGTACATTGACATTTCTTATTTTTGCTTTAAATCTTTTTATCATCAAAAACCCTTTATAGTCAGGAAAAAAGTCTAAAAGCATCTTATATCACTTTTTGGCAAATGGTAATTTTCCCCTATTTTAACCTCACTAAATTCAAATATCTCGGTTGCACCTCCCCACATCCCCCGGGAGTGAGAACCCCCCCCCATACTAAAATCCCTAAAAACAAGTCTTGGGGATAAACGTGTGGCATACTTTATTGTCGAAAATGAAATTTTCTTTTAAACGCTGTATTATAATGTGGGGTTTATGCCGCATTTCAGACTCCAAGGGCGTACATAAAGCAGTAGCGCACCCAGTAATATGTCTAGGGGGGGCCGAGACCCCATGATGTTATATTTTATGTTATTTTTTGTCTTTATTCATGAAATATGTGAAACATATCTACAAAAATCTTGGGCTGGGAAGGGGGTCCGGGCCCCGAGGATACCGCCCCCTTGGTGCGCCCTTGCATAAAGAATTAAATTAACCAAAATATCCTATCCTACTGACCTTAGTTTTTAAGAATATTTTACAAAAATGTTTTATGTTTAAAAGGAAATTGTATTGTCTACGACAAAGAATGTAACACATTTTTTGATAAAGAGCTTGGTTTTTGAGAAACATGTAAAACATGTAATATAAAGAATTTAGGTAATACATAATTTTTTTGGAATAAACTGAAATTTTCCGAGAAAAATCGAAAAAGCCTGAATTTTTATTTAAATGATCCCCATTTATGGACGCCGCTGGAGATTTTGTTATAAGTCGAATCATAATAAGGTGTGCTACATATTTTTCCTAAAATGCTTGGTTTTTAAAAAATCGATTAAACAATGGGAAATCTTTTTATTTTTTTATTTTTTACAATACTGTAATTAACGGATGTCGCTGAACAATTCCTAATCATTTGACGCCACCGACTTACACCCAAAGCTGTCACAAGTACATTATAAAAGTACTTCAACTACAAGTACCAAGTACAGATTTGTAAAAGTACTTGAAGTAATAAGTACATTTTCTTTTCAAATGTACTTCAAGTACCAATACGAAATAATGAAGGTGTGTACTTAATATTTCGATTTTTTGGGCGATTAACTAAGACATACCTATCAAGGTTGCTAAAATACCGGACTTCCCCAGCCAAGTTGATAAAAAACCGGACATGTGGCAACCCTGAGGTTACCACTTGTCTTCGGCGCATTAAAGTTATATATCACCTATATCTACATTGTACTTCAAGAATATTTTTGTATTTGAAGTACTTTTAATGTACTTGGAGTACTTCGAATGTACTATTAATGTACTTGAAGTACTTCGAATGTACTTGAAGTAATTTGGATGTACTTATAATGTACTTGAAGTACTTTACTTGACAAAATCAAGTACATTTTCAAGTAGAATGTTAAAAGTACTTCAAGTACCAAGTACAATTACTTTGTACAATTGTCAGTACTTGACGTACAATTTCAAGTACTGTACTTGAACTACCTGACAACTTTGCTTATACCTCGTTAAAAAGAGAATGTTATTCAAATTGGATTCTAATTCTCCTACTTGTTTTATTGTCCACAATAAAGTGAATTACTTTTATATTTTACCTTTTGATGAATACTTTTTTAGCCGGGTCAAGACGAAATTATATAAAAAAAATCTTAGCTTAGTGGGGGAGGTTTGGGGCTTGGGCCCCCAGGCACTCCCTTATATACACCACTGGAGGCTTTACAGCGTTAATTTAAAATATCGGCGCCGTAAGGGCCACCATCTTAAATATTGCAGCCCCTATCAACATTTCGAAGAGAGGCCACCGGGATATTCGGATTCAGCGAGGTGAAGATGGGGGAAATTGACTTATTCCTCAAAAGTAATATAAAAGACTTCTAGAAAGTCGATTCATATATTTGACTAAACTAAGTGAAAAAAAAATCCTCCTACTCCATCTATCTAGATAGACAGATACAATAATATATGTGCAAGCAGTATAATTATAAGAACTTTTTTTATAACTATAAATTTTTTTGAGGATTGTATAGGCACATTCTTTTGCAAAAAAAACTTGGTAAAAGAACTAACAAAAGCAAAAATAAATGAAATTTAATTTCAGTCCTAGAGCCAGCCGTATAGAAGAATTAAGTCGTGTCCCCAGTGTGGCAGACAGAGACGAATCGGTGGGAAAGATTCAATTAGCGCAGATGTGGGCCGAGCTTTAATAATATAAGAAAGCCCGATCTGTCTTCGTTCATTAGAAAGACTGGTCTGAAATTGTGTTAAATTGGTGGATTTCTCCAAAATAAATATAATTAAGTAAATAATTGACCGTGCCATTTTAGGAATAAGATTAAATACAAAGTGTTACATATTTAAAATAAAGAACTTGTTAGTCATTTATTTTATCGTTTAGGTATAGGGTGACCCAATAAAAATTATCCTAGTTAGAAAAAAACCGTTGTATTTTTATTAAGACACTTACTTTTTGTTTAGTCTTTCTAAAAAACTATTTTTATCAGAGAGCGAACCACTGTCTACCTAAATTTTTCTAAAAGTAAAGAAAATACATGGAACTTTTAAAAAACTTATAAATATATATAAACTATATAAATTAAAATACCCTTAACTTAATATTGGAAAGTCCTGGATAGAGAATCCAAATACCGTTTGAATCCTGTATCACATTACATCCCAAAAAAAATTGAGTTTTTGAAGTTAAAAATTGAACCACACTCAAGTACCAAAAAAAAAGGCATTACAAATCATAATTTTAGAGATGTTTAGTTTTACCCCAAGCAGAGAAAAAATACAGTTATTTTTTCGATGACCCAAGTCAATATAGTTTTTCGTTAAAACGTTAACCATAATTCTTCTTACTCAAACAAACTTAATTTTATTTTTAAGCTATGATGTATGATATCTAATTTAATTTTATCATTTAACTTTATCTTTAGTTTAAGTGAAAAATCTATTTATTATGCTAAATAGTATTTTATCGTTTAGTCAGCAAAACTTACAGGAAGTCAAATGTACATAGTTAGGCAAAACAATGTTTTTAAAAAAATTGCATCACACACGTAACTTTATAAATAGCTATCAGCAAATTTACATTTCCGTTTGCGAAATATTATAAAAAATTAAAAAGGTTGACGAGTCTGAAATCTCGTTAGCTTATGACCTACAAGTATGATGAAGGCTAGCCCAATGGCGCAGGTGAAGCACTTCTTTACCTCTTTTTTTCCAGACTAGATATAATTATATATATTTTTTATTTATACTGGGACTTTCCATCCAATCAGGATCAATCGCCCAGTTTTGCAAAGTTCGAGCAAGGTTAAAGCATTTTTAAACAAACACAAACAACCAAGTACCTAGCCAGGAATCGAACCCGGACCACTGGCTGGTGTGGGAAGCAAACATTGCTACCACTACACCACGAAGGCGACTAATATATAATCATCTAAAAATCCATGATAGAACCAAAAATTAAAAATCGGGGCCGTGCCACGTCAGCAAAGCCGAACGAGCGATTGGTCACCATATTTAACCGATGAAAACCGTGAGCTTTTCTCGCCACGGATTCTGTGCGGGCCCAGCGTAACAAGCATTGTTGAAGCGATTTTTGTTTTTCGTTCGCCTGTGTCTGCTCGATATGCCGTGGAGTGAAGGCGTGCGTTGGTTATCATGACACGCTGAAAAAAGTGTTATGTAAAATTCCAGTAAAAAACGTTGGGAACTTTGTAACGAACGTTTTTTACTGTAACTTTGCAGATCCATAAAAAAACACTTGCCATCACATTATAGGATAAGTAAAATTACATGATATATTTTGTAAATTTTTTATGGAAAATTAAAATTCATAAGAAAATTGCTTTTTTCCAAATTCAGTGGTGTAAAATTCCAATGTTCACTGTAAAAAGTGTTTTGTAAAATTAAACTTACCATCATATTACAGGATAAGTAAAATTACATAATATATTTTGTAAATTTCTTATAGAAAATGAAAATTTACAAGAAAATTGCTTTTTTTCAAACCCAGTTGTATAAAAACAAAATGGAAAAATACATCTACGATACTGAAAAAAACATATTTACAGTATTTTACATAAATTACATGATATATTATGGAAAATTACCATTTTTTTTTCAGTGCAACGTCGCATGCTTTTGCAGGGCAAAGAATCAGGTGTTCGTATTTTCTCAGGAAAAATCATAAACCATAGATATGCTTTGGCCAATTAAGAAGATAAAACACCCTGTAGATTTAAGGAATCGCAACATTTTTTCAAATTTTATATCTTGGTGTATCTATCGAGGAACCAAAAAATAAATTTTTATTAAAATGAAAATGTTGCCGGGTTGACATGGAAAGCCCAAAATGTCTTCCACGAATAATTTTTGCCTTACTTATCATTTGCTTTTTTTACTTTGGGCTTATGGTAATTATGCACCAAAATAACTTTAAAAAAAATGGATTTAGGAATTCGCTTTTAATGCGTCGAATCCCTGGGGTCATTGGGTTCAATTAGCATCGGTTAAGGATGTTATCAGGATATCGGATTTGACCACTTATGACCTAGTTCCAGATCACTGTGCAGCGGTTTAGGAGCTATCTTCTTGGGGGCATATGAACAGACGTAATGACAAAATAGCTAATTTAGCTTAAAACCATTAAATATTACATTTTTCACGTTATCATAATTTTTTTTCAATAAAAAAATTGTAATTATGTTTTTTTAAAACGTTACCAACTAATTTTATGCATGCACTTTACATTAGTTTTCCAAGTCCGCGCACTCCATTACTCTATACCGTGATATCTTCATGAAATCTGTCTCATGTATTATTCAAAACAGTCTGCAGGAACTGCAAGAAGTTGTACACATTTCAAACGAAACTGTCACCTCTGACTCGCTTATTAATAAATGGTCTGGATTTTTCATTTAAATATTCAATTTCTGATAAGGAACAGGGTCGGACTGACTCACCAGGTAACTGGGCAGGGCAAAAGCCAATAAACAACAATAGAGACCTTTGGCGTGTCCTATTTGTTATGTTCTATTTGAGGCATGCGCAGTTACCTGGTTTGAAACTTATCCTTTACTAAAGGATAGTGTTTGACCTTACTTGTGTTCTAATAACGCAGGCTACAAGTTCCTTTATTTAGAGACAGTGTTGCCGCTCATATAACGTTATGTCAAAATGTAATGTAAATTTAAAATATTTTTGATAGCAGACAATTATTTCAAGAGCTACCAATGCGAGGTAATCCGTAGATTTAATTTTATGCCAGTTATTGATTTTTAAAAAAAATAAAAACTGCTAGGTTTGTGTTGTTTGGCAATTGTGTTTACCAACTAACCAAAATATTGCTCTTACAGTTTTCCTTAGTTGTTTTCGGAACTTTTTAATTAATTTTGCCTACAGAACACAAAACAGGGTTTTGACAGATAAATAAAGGATAAAAAATTATGTCTGCAAAAGGTGAAAATATCACATGACATCTGTCATGTCAACTAAAGGAGGGCGTGCAAAAGGTTCCTAAAGACGTCCATGCTCTCGCTTATGGGCCGCAATGCCGGTTACCGTTACAGTAAATGTCGTTACGCATGCTCCCGCAAAAGTCATAGAGATCTAATAATATTTACTCTAATAAGTGACTCGTTTGACAGTGGTACTGTCGAATCAAGTGGCCAAGGCTTAAACGTTACAAGCTACCAATTTGTGTAACACTTTAAATAAATAATAAAAGTTATTAAATTTATTACTTATTTGATCTCGAAAGGGAATTTGGCGGTTCTTGGAGGAAGAATATAGTATAAACATTTTTTCTCAATTATACAAACAATGTAGTAAAATCATACATACCTTTTCAATTTACTTCTTTAAACTTCAGATTTTCACTTCTTATATTTTAATCAAATATCAAATTCTACTACTATTAAAACTTTTGTATTCAAATATTCTACACTACTTACACTTTTAGGTTATAGAAACTACTGTTTAGGTTTGGAATGTTATATTGATTAAAAATGCCGATTTTAGGGCAACGAAAAGTTTGTATTTAATATTAAAAAATCCAGAAAAAAGATAGCAGTAATATTTCAAAACACTGGAAACACTAATAATCAAAAGCTTAAATTTAAATAAACTCCAAAAGAAAAGACCAAAATAGTTATGAATAACAAAGGTAATAGCTTTCTACAAAATTAAAATAATTAATAAATTTAACATTTCCCAAATTAAAAAAAAAACACCTTAAACCAAAAGAAGTGAAGCAAACGAAAACCAACTAAAGAATGTTGTCTAAGATTTGCTTGTCTCACCCAAAGCCACCCTACTTTCTAGGCATTCTTAGCTTGCCATTGATTGGTTTAAACTCTAAGCCTTTTCGCTTTGACGAGAAACAGATGGACTGTGCCCTAAACGTTCCAAACAAAGAGACAAAATATCAGCGTAATCTAAAGCATGGAGAAAACCGTGAGAAATTAAAATTACAGTGTTTTTCAAAAATTGAAAATAGTTTAGTAAATTTATTTCCAGTTACAAAATATAAATGTATGTGATGTTAGTGGCTCAAAGGACATAATATTAGCCGATTACAAGTTTTATTAAAATACGGCGAACCTGAAAATATGCCAAAAAACAAGTCACTGCGTTGCCATAAATTTTACTTGTTCTTAACCTAGTCTTGCATGTAATTAATGCTTGTTGATGTCAAAAACAATATTTAATTTAAAATATTTAAACACTTATAAATTGCAAAAATATCATTTGTATTCAAATCCCGTTTTGTTGCAGTACGCTGGTACTCAAAGTCATAAATCCACACGCCAAACTTCCCCATTATCGGATAAATAGTTCATTAGTTATACGCGATTAATAAAAAATTAATAAAACGGCTCACTATCATCGGAATTCTTTAACTTATTTTTACCAAACAGCTAGGAACACTTCCTGAAAGATAGATCTTTACTATAAAAAAAAACTCTACATGCACACACACAAAAGATACAACATTAATAGCCAAAATAAAATTATAGAATGTGTCTACTTAAGTTTATTTTGATAAAAAGTTTAACATGTTCTAAAATCTAAAATAAAATGATCAGATATTAAATTTTTTTAATCGTATACGAGGGTTGTCAAAACATAAGATTTATACTCAGAAGTAAAGTACCTTTATAATTGAAAATATCGAAATTTGTTTTAAAAAAAAGTTGATCAGAACTAAAAACTACCTTACAATATGCAATTTATATGAAAAAAATGTTTCTTTAAAAAACTATTTATTATCGATAAAATTTAAGACAATTAAAAATTAAATTACTTTTTGAACGGAACGGAACGTTTATCTGTTTTGTAATAAATAAAAAATACTCTGCCAATATATGGGCTCCTAAGCTCACACTAGGTACTATAGTTATAGTGTACGTGTGAGCTAATATAACTAAAAACTAAAATATATTTTATTCAACTCCAGACTAAATTACCTTTTGTTTGATACCACACAAGCCATGTTTTGACTTAAACTCAAATTTTTGAAATCTACCCCCACCCTTAAAAAAAACAAAAACTAAAATGTATTTTGTTAAACTCCGGACTCAATTACCTTTCGTTTGATATCACACACGCCATATTTTCACTTAAACTCTAATTTTTGAAATATACCCCCACCCTTTTTTTTAAATAAATTAAAATGTATTTTGTTTAACTCCAGACTCAATTACCTTTCGTTTGATATCACACACGCCATATTTTCACTTAAACTCTAATTTTTGAAATCTACCCCCACCCTTTTATTTGGTTTGTGTTCGGTGGATTTTGTTCATTTTTAAATGGGACCATCTCGGCCCAAAACCCAGCCTAGGTACCAAATTTCATTAAAATCGGCCAAGCGGTTTTTGAGTTATGCGCGTTGGTCGTTACAGACAGACATACAGACAGACAGACAGACAGACAGACAGACGGCGCAACAAAAAAGTTTGAAAATCATCTGAAACGCAAAGATATATAAAAATTTTTGAAATCGGAGTAACTTTTTTTTTCTCGAAAAAGTTAGGATCACCATAGCTTGTGGCCTTAAAAAAGTTTAAAAAATTTGGGCGCCAATTTGTGGCCTATTAAAATGCGTTGTATGACATTTGTGGCAGCTTAAAGACGTTGCCGCCATTTTGTGACACTGAAACCCACTGAATAATTAAACAAATATCTGGAAGCAGAACTGTATTCTCCAGCTAGGTAAAACATTGATATGCCCGGTAACTTTTATACAGTGGAGAAGGGGGGGGTTCAGAAATAAGAAAATTTTAAGTGCGCCACATTATTTAATACCAATGTTTTACAAAGAAGATCTTGTATAAAATACAGTTCAACCCAAATGTTATAGCCAAACAATGAAATTCCACCTACTTCCGAGGCCTCCAGAATATTTGTGTAATTAAAAAAAACCAAAAAAAAATTGACTAATAGACAAAATAAAAATTCCAAAAGATTGAATTAACTGAATCAAAATGATAAAACTAGAAGCACTTTACAGGTAGATGGACTCCTTTAACAGGTCATAGTGTACCTACATCTGAGTCAGTAGTGTGAGACTCGGTTACTTAAATGATTGTTAAAAAAAAAATAGGGGAGATCCGAACCAAATATCTGCTGTCATCATTCTACATTGGGTAGAATGAGACAGACAGCAACCCAGTCCGAGATCCACCCCATGAGGTAAAACATTGTAAAGAAACCGCTAAAACATATAATCTCATCTCTCTTTTGTCTCCGCAAAGTTGGTCATTGGGTTGTACAAATAATACAAATATTTAGTTCATCTTGTATAATTAGATTGTAAAACTTGAGAAAAATACCAAACAAGTCAGGGCCAAAATAGCAAGGCACTTTAAATTTGACAGTAAAATTATCTTAAATAAATGAAATGAAGGAAACAAGTCAATGTAGTAAATATGCCGCAAAACCAGGGTTATGACGTCATACCTTTACCTTGCGTTTACAAGAATTTCAAAAGTTATACTCTTAAAAAAAATTATATGGCAATTATACCAAAAAAATTATATAAAAAGATTATATATGGAAAAAAATTATAGTTATGGCTTGCTCCTACCTTGGTCCTGCAATTATTTAATTGTTGGTGTTTTGTTTAGTAAACCTGGAGTTGTCCAGACATCCTCTCACTGCTCCTGGCTTGCCCGCGCCTCCCCTAATGCCCGCTTAGCACATCACACTAGGGCAGCACATGGTGGTCAAAATGTTGGTTCTTGCCCGAGCGTAGAACCCTGTGGAAAATGAAATGTTTCAGTTTCCTGGAATTCGTCAATTTTGCACGAAGTTCCCCTACACAGTAACTTAAATCGAGAACCCCATGTCGACTCAATAAAACAAAGTAGATTTAAACAGATGAACTAAAATAATCCTAACGTACCTTTCTCAGGGTTATAACTGGCCCGTCCGGCTTCCCACCAGCGTCCAGCCCAACTGTCCCGTCGCTGGAATTGACAGGGCTGTAGACAAAGGAGAAAAACAATATATAGTTTTTATCCAACACGTGGTTAAAAGAAAAATATAAAAACGCCAACAATTCCCCACGTCCTTTGTCAAAAAAAAGTACATTTCCCACGAAAAATAATTACAATTTGGGAGGCAATTATTATCTTGAAGAGTACTCAAATAATAAAAAAAAAATGAAAAAAAAAATAAAATCGAACTTACCAATGCTCTTTCTTCCCCGTACAAATGGCGTAGGCCGACCTAAAATCCCCTCAACAGGGTGTGAGCGTCACTTCCGATTACGCCGAAAACACGACGGCTCACTCCTCACAGTCTCTGGGATATCTCCTACAATTCGCTGCAGTGCCAAACCAAAAACAATGGCGATCCCAGAGCCTGTTGCCGACCCAGCCAAAAGTTGTTAGCAAAAAGAGACCAAGCACTTCGTCGAGAATACCAGAATAATGAATTGGCCGGAAACCGTTTTGTAAATTTGGTGGGGAGTGGGGACGGTAAAACGCAATAGTACCAACCTAATCTTCCCGGTGAAATTCAAATAAAGGATGCAAACCTATTTATAAAAAACTTTTCCGCCAAAAATAAATCTCTACATTCAGTGGCCAGACTGGAAGAAAAAAACCCGGGGTTTTCAAAGTAACCAATGAGGTACAGCAATAGTTCTATACAGGTCTATAGGGGCAGCACCGACCAAGTGGACATTGCAATTAGGTAAAACGTACATTGAGGTGTTGTCGGATCTATTTCCACGGTTGGAATTTTTATAACAAGGACGTCGAGACACCCTCCATACACATTATTAATATTCGAACACTCAACCAATTCCCATATGAGTAAAGCTATACTGAGCGCAGAATTCAGTTGCACTCCAGTTACAGTCTCCGTCAAAAGTCTCCTTCGCTCTTTATAAATGTTTTCTCTAATATTCATATGGTTTAACGCCATTTTTGTAAAACGTTTCTACAGTAATAAAGTTGTTTCTGAACCTGAACCCAAAAATACACACTGAACTATTGCTTAAAGGCACAAGAGTGTTCAGATGTTAACTCACACGATTTCGTTTATTCTTTTAGTCTTGGTTTTTATCCCTCGTTTATCTCCCCTTTACCAAAGTGCATAACTCGTATTTATTTTATCCTTTCCCTATCAAATTAATAAAGATATCAAAGTGGCGGAGCCTCGGTTGTTCCTGGTCGACCCAAATATGTTTTCGTACTATCAAAACTAGTTAATCCGTGAAGGACATGAGGTTCGGATTGTCCCAATATCCTCGAAATAAACGTAAGGGAATGAAATGTTCATCTAAATGTTCCCTTCCTGTTACTGAATCCATTTGTGATGCGGCAACGCCGCCATTCCCCAGCATAACAGCTGTTTAACTTTATGAACGTCAAGTGAATCACAAAATTCCACAGATAAAAACAAAACAATCAAAATTTTTATGTGATTTTTCCCGAAGCCTGTGATCTTAAATTCCAATTACGATGTCTAGATAATGCGATGTGCGTAGTGTCCACAGTAATTCGATGGAATGTCTCCTTTATAAGGTAACTTTTTGGACACTATATAACCTCCAAACCTAGCTCTATAAAATACTATATATTTGTGTACAGAAAGACGAATCAAAGAGCCTTGATTATTTACCTAAATAAACAAATATGTAACGTTATCTTAAACGTAAAAATGACACGTTACATAATCCCCCCCCAACTTCAAGACGATTAACCTAAAAAGGTTAATCGGAGAGGTCCGCTGCCGACTTAAGGTCTTTGGCATGCCAACTCCCTGGCAGTACTTTACCCGATGGTTCCTGAAGCTCAAATATCCATGGAGAAATTTTATTCCTAATCACATAAGGACCAACGAATTTCGGTGCTAACTTCTTCGAGAAAAACTTCGCAGCATCTGACAAAACATAATTTTTCTTCCAAACACGCTGACCCACAGCAAAGTTGGGTACCCTTGTACGCAAATTATACTGAACTACGTTTTTCTCTCCAGCCACCTCTAACCTTCTCTTAACATCAGCATAGAGCTTCCGGAAACCTTCGTTCTTACTTTCAGCTGCGGATTGTACACCATTCTCTTCAGATAACAAAACTGGGTTGGAGTAATCTTTTCCTGACAAACACATATTCCTACCAAAATTAACAAAGAAAGGAGACATCCTGGTTGTCTCATGGGTTGCAGTACGAATCGCGCAGGCAAGTTTATGTATTTGTTCGTCCCACTTCCTGTGGTTGTCTTTCACATAACAACATAACATGGTTTTTAACGTGCGATTCGTCCTTTCTGTTGGATTTGCTCTGGGGTGATAATACGGATTATACTGAATTTTAACCTGATAACTCTCAGCAAAACGCTTAAACTCATTACTTTTGTACTGAGGGCCATTATCACAAAGTATCAAACGGGGCACTCCGAAGACCATAAATACTTGCTCCTCAAGATGCTTAACAACAGCTTGAGTAGGGGCTGTTCGCATTGGAAAAACTAAGGAAAACTTACTCAAATAGTCCGTAACGACGAGAATCCAGCAATTACCCTTTGTTGAACGAGGTAGAGGTCCACATAAATCAGTCGAAATAATTTCCCAAGGACGAGTTGGTTTTGGGTGAGATATCATCTGATCAGATACACCTTGTGTATCACCTTTATGAGCTGCACAGACAAAGCATTTCTTTACAAAAGTTGCCACGTCCTGGCGCATTTTCGGCCAGTAATATTTTTCTGCCAGTCTGTGGAAGGTTTTATACACACCCATATGTCCGGCGGTAGGAGGATCGTGAGCTTCTCCAATAATTCTACGCCTATGATCTTTGGGTACTACCTCTTTCCAATATTCGTTAGATGGTGAAAGTTGAGGGTATTCTTGTTTGACATATTTATACAACTTATTATCAGTGTATCTCCAATTCATAAATTTTAATGGTGATTCTACGACCCTCTTTACCATCTTTTGGTACCATCGATCTTTAATTGCTGTTGAAACATCTCTGGGCTGCGAAATTGTATCAATCATAGGTACTGCACGAGACAACATGTCCGGGACAACTAAATCTTTCCCTTTCCGATGGATTACTTCAAAATCATATTGCTGCAGTTTTACAGACCAACGAGCAAGCCTTCCACTGGGCTCTTTTAAGCTATGAAGCCATTTTAAGCTAAAATGATCTGTTATGACCTTAAATGAGATCCCCTCAATATAAGGCCGGAGCTTCTCTATCGCCCAAACCAATGCCAAACATTCTCGCTCGGTGGTCGTGTAAACACGTTCTTGCTTAGTCAAAGATCGACTCAAATAGCAAATGACTTTGTCTCCTTCAGGATAAGGTTGCGTTAAACATGCTCCTATTCCATAGCCTGATGCGTCTGTTTGAATGACAAATTCTTTGGTATAATCTGGACATGTAAGAATCGGTGCAGTCACTAAAAGTTCCTTAATCTTAATAAATGCTTTTTCGCAGTCTGGAGTCCAATCGAACTTTTGATTTTTCTTAGTTAGAGCTGTAATTGGAGCTATTATCGCTGAAAAATTCTCTATGAAACGTCTATACCAGGATATTGTACCTACAACTCTACGAACTTCTCTGACAGTTCTTGGCCTCTGGAGCTCTAACATGGCTCTAATTTTATTAGGGTCAACTCGGATGCCTCGACGGTCCACTACGAAACCTAAATAAGTCATTTCTGGCCTACACAGTTGGCATTTTTCCCAACTTACCGTTATCTTTGCATTCTGCAATCTTCGTAGGACTTCCTCAAGAATTCTAAGATGTTCAGAAAAGCTCTGTGTGACAATTACGAGGTCATCGAGATATACGTACACGTAGGGGTCTAAATCGTTTCCTATGATGCTATCTATGAGTCTCTGCCAAGTTGCAGGTGCATTATGAAGACCAAATGGTAACCGCTTAAATTGGAAGAGACCTCGTCGACAGATGAATGCTGTTAGTGGCTTCGATGATTCTTCCATTGGTACTTGCCAATAAGCACTCTTAATATCTAAAGTTGACAAGTACTTAGCATCTTTCAATTTGTCAAGAGTCTCGGATACGAGTGGTAAAGGATAACTATCACGCGCCGTCACTGAGTTCAATTTGCGGTAGTCTACACAGAAACGATATTTCTTTGTGTTTTTCTTTTGTACCATTACCACTGGTGAAGCCCATGAACTACTACTACGTTCTATCACATCCATTTTCAGCATTTCGTCGATTTCGTCATCAATAAGTTTTTGAATGACCGGTGAGACCTTATATGAACGTTGTCTTATCGGTGCTGCATTTGTTGTAATCTTATGTTCTACTCTGTCTGTACATCCCAGTGAGTCACCCATCATATTCTTATATTTAACGACCAATTCCTCTAGTCGTTCTGATTCATAAGGTGTAAGAGTTGTTTGTTGGTCTGATGTTTCTAAAGAACAAATCACATCTTTATTATCGGCAAAATGCCACTCATTAGTACTTAAGTTCGGTACTATCCCCATCGAAATCCAAAAATCTAATCCTAAAATCAAAGTGTGCGGCAACTCAGGAACGACGACGACCTCTATTAACCTAAATTTGTCCTGAACTCGTATAGGAAGCTGCACTGTTCCAATACTACTCGTGCTTTGACCATTTGCCACAATACAACTCGTCTTCTTCGTCGTATCAAGTGAAAAACCAAACCTCTCGATGATTGACCAACCATGATTCCCTAAAAAGGTACGTGAAGCCCCGGAATCCAACAAACCTAATAACTTATTTCCGAGCACATCCACTTCTAAATAAGGCCTCTCATCTTTGCGAGCATGACTTATCACATAATCTAAAACGTATGTTAGCCTATCGGTCGATGCTTGTTCAGGCTGACTCGAAGGTCGACCACCTACGAGCGCCTGGGTCCGTTTCCCTGACGATTACAATTTCGACATTCTCTTACTGTTACCCCTACCTGACCACACGAATAGCACTGTTTGCCTCTAGGTAATGCGCACCCGATTGCCATGTGCCCTGTTTGGTTGCATCTGTAACAAACAACGTCCCTATTCGCCATACCAGACCTAGCACCTTGTGGTGGTTGTCTATCTCTGTCATTTACACTAGCCTGACCACTAGCTGGTTGTTGTCTCTCTCTATCAGCTCTAGCAGCGAAACTGCTTGCTGGTTGCTGCCTATCTCTGTTAAATCTATTATCAGGAATATTCAAATTCTGTTGATTTGATGTCCCGGCACCTGATATTTGAATTGCATCAACCCCTGTTGGAAAATCGTCAAAATCGCTCTCTACGTCAACGTAGGCCAAGTCAGGTTCAATAGATTGGTTTCTTCTAGGTGTAGAATTCTCCTCTTCTAAACCATATCTCTGGTCTATTCTACGACACAGATCCTTTAAATGTGATAGGCTATTGACCTCAGTAGCAATTAACCCATTTTTATAGATGTCCGCGATATTTCTGAAGACGATAGCTAATTTCGCCTCTTCGGAAACAGGACAGCCAAGTCTTTGGAAATATGTGTTCATGACAGCAATATAGGTCCCTATAGACTCTCCAGGGCCTTGTTTACGTTTTTGAATCTCCTTCAATAGCTTCTCGCCATATGAAGAAGGAAGATATTCTGCCATGAACCTCTGTTCCAGCTGTTCCCATGTGTGGACTTCTCTACGTACATCTTTGTAAAAAGTATAAGCTGACTTTTCAAAAAGATCAATGCCCGAATTCAGTAAAACCTTTTTGCTGACTCCTCTAGCCTGACTCAACTCGTCCACTCTCTCGAAAAATGCGGTGACGGAGATTGTACCCCTCTCGCCTGTAAACTTTATGTTCCACTTATGCGGGGGTACAGGTGCAACGTGATATGAAGTACCAGGATCACTTGACATTGGTACTGGCGACGAACATGAAAATGGTCGTGACTGAGCAATTGGTGCAATGCTACTTTGGAGGGCAGCTAGACTCAAAGGAACGGTAGACGGTTGTTGATAATGAAAAGCTGATGTACCGTAATTCTCAATCGGCATAGGGACTGGTGCCTGTATTGGTGTTTGAGTTGGGTTCGTTAGCACTTGCATTTGCACTGGAGCAATGACCGACGGTTGGTTTGTGGGCTGTTGAGCTGTTCTTTGTGTGCTCGAGAGCTGTGGTTGCGGGAAATGAGACTGGTTAGGTGTGTTGCCAGCATTTGTTGAGTGGTCTGAGCTTCGACTCGTTGATTGAGTTTCAGATGCTTCATCATCATCTGAGGTCACGCCAACTCTTAATAAATCTGTTGCTTGGCTCTGCAACCTTCCAATCAAACTCAGGGTTTCCGCAACCAGTATGCCTTTGGTTTGACTTTCTTCAAAGTTAGACGGATTCATGTTATTTATCCTGGCTAACACATGTTCCAACCTTACAGCGATTTTTCTAAACTCTCCCCCTTTACTCGTACCAGAGAACTTCTCTACCAGCGGTACCAGACTATCAAGCTTCTTCATGCAGCTAAAAGCATCCTGGCCAAATTTAAAGGGATACGGAGGGTACCTCATACTTGTATCAGTCTTTTCTCTTTGCTTAATCAGCATAAGCTGTTGTTTCATTTCTTCCACCGATCCAATAGCTATGCCTCTCCATGTTAACTCATAGATTAATTCGTCCTTGACTAAGTACCTTATGTCAGACAACCGACTCACAGAAACAGCCATAGTGCCTTTTATATTCAAACTTTAAACTTTAATTAAAACTGTTAATTATACCTCCCAATTATAAAAACTAAACCACGCAATAACAAACACAAAGTTCACTTTAAATTCACCAGTGAAAATCACTATAAATTTTCTCACAAATGTAGAAAATATAAAACTTAAATACGGGCAGACGCGAACAAAACCGAAAAACACCGGAGCAGTAAGAAAATAAAATTTATTTGCATTTAAAAAATGTAATCATAATTTATGTTAAGTATTTGTACAACCAACTATGACGTCCAACCTTGCAGAGAGAAATAACTACTTAAATCCTAAATTAGAATTAACAAGTAGCCATAAAAAAAAGTTTAAAAAAATAAAAGAGAGACAAGAGTTTTGGCAGTGTTCAGGTCTTATGTTTCACTCCTGCGTGAGTAAAACCAAAAAAAATAATTGCGCTTATCCTAGCTGAACTGGATTAAAATTAAAGTTAAGTGATGTTTGTTTACCTCAGCAACCGAATAGGTAAATTTATCCCTAAATGGAACGTACAACAGACTACCTATAACAAAAATCCCAAAGCTGTTGTACACAGTTAACGCTAGGGTATACTCCTGCTATTGCAGAACGGCTCCACTAATAAACTCCTCAAAAAACCCAAATCGCCGTATACAATGATTTTTCTAAAAAGAATAAATCAAAACCCACTTTAACCTGCTTACCTACTCTGAGTTTACACGAAACATGCATTGCTTAAGGTCACATCATCCCTTAATATATAAGTGAACGCAATAAACGTCGGAACAGATGTTCATGTTATAGAAATCGTAAAATATGCTCAATTAAAAAAAATCCGCTCGCTGAAATTGCGTTGAATTAGACTAGTAAGGATGTTGTGTGTAATTAAAAAAAATTAAAAGAAAATTTTTAAAAAAAAATTTCCGATGGTAAAAAAAAATTACACAAATAACGTCTTGGTAGGACTGCAACTCTCTAATAATCGTTAAAATGAAATTCCCAAAATTTTAACTAAATTGATGCATCACCCATGGTCATGGTCAAAAAGACCCTAGGATCGTACCGAAAAGTGTCAAAAAAAAATAAAAATAAATTTTTTTTTTTTTTTGGTGTCGACCACAGTAGTCCAATAATAAGAAAAATGAATTGGCTCACTAAAATTTCCAAAATATTACTCCACTCTGATAGGTGGTTTGGAGTAGGGAGAAGAAAAAAAATTTAAAACAAATGATGATAGGTTGTTAAAACGTGAGGGTTCGAAATAAAATTATATTTTAATTCAGAAAAAAAAATATTTAAATAAACTGGTAGAACCATTGTAGGGACAAGGTACTACTATGCACAAAAAAAAACATTTTTGCAACAAGAAAATCAAGTCTCCTTCCTTAAAAAAAACTATTTAAAAAAAATATTTAACAAATATTTTCAAAAAAAAAAATGCAAAATGTTTAAGTGGGGTTGCAGCTCCTATTAGTGAACCTTAAAAAAATTTTTAATAAAATCAACACCAGAAAAATCTTGTTCGAGTTGTCATGGAACAGTTTTTGTTCTTTTCCTTTAAAACAAACAGTTGTCAATTCCCTTTCCTCTCCCAAAACTGTGGCAATGTGGAAAGTAAATGAGCTAGAAAAATCAATTTACTATACAAAAAAAAATATTGAAGATTAAATTTACTTGAGAATCATAAATTACAAAAAAAAATCGTCATTGCAAAAAAAAACCAATCAGTTTAGGAAAAGAAAAAAAAATATTTATGTTCGAAAAAAAAACAAACGATGTTAGTATATTTGATTAAAATTATTACTAAAGGAGACAAACAACGTCAGTACTCATTTACTGTACCACTATAATAATGTGAACCTAAGTTTTAAACTTTGCACTCAACTCCGTAAAGAATTATCTTGTGTGTACTTTAAAAAAACAAATATGAAAACAATTTCAAGGTTCACCTATAAGAACGTTGTAAAACTAAATCTGCCTACTCAAGTGTCTTTACACACAACATCTAATCAAAAAAAAAAATTTACTGCCTAATGCATTCTCAGATCCCTATTCCTGGTGTTTACGAGATATAAAATTAAGTTGGGCCCTTTCCGCAACTATCAGTCAAAGCAAAACTACCAAATGTCCAAGGGCTAATGAGACCCCATCACTTACAAATGATATTTTGAAATGAAACAGTTGGGAATAATCCTGCGTAAAAACCAGAAAACAAAATCAAGAAGCCAAAACTATTACATTAATTTTAAAAGAGCATAATAAAACTCCCGGCCCCAATTAAACTTTTGTTATCTCAACAAAACTCGGCCTAAAACCAAAAAAACTTTTTATTAGACATTTCCCCTATTCCCTAAGTATAATGTCAATAAAACCCAAAAACTTGTGATTTCCATTCCAATCCCATCTGGACCCTATATATTTTTAACCGGCCAAACACCCACAGGCGAAACAATATCTTATTTCAAAGAAAGGGTGAAGATATTTTGAAGCACCCTGTGAAAATAGGACACTATTATGGAAAACTGTTCAGATCAGTGTTCTTACTACTTTTTAACCTAAATATATCTAGTTCCCTCATGTGCATGTTACTATTTCAATTCCTATCATAACTAAACAGATCACAAAAATTGTCTTTCTCCGCGAATCTGCAAGGTCCTGGAAAATGCGAGATTCAGCCTGTAGGCCAAATTTGGATGTATTTTAATTTAGCGAAAACCGAAGTTGCGAAATCCTAAAAAGATTAGCAGGAAGTCCTCGTTCCTCGATTTCGACACTCCGAACCAAACATTTCTTCCATTTCCACCCAGCTCGCGGGAGGAAAACCCCTAATTATTGCAATACAAAAGGTACTACTATCATATTATGCATAACAAAAAAAATATATGCCCTCATCATTGTTTAGTCGCATCAAAGAAAACCTATTGTTTTTAAATTTATTCTTAGGTTGGAATCTTTTTTTAGAAATCAATGATCTTAAATTTATTGTTCAACCTGAACACTTTCCCATTTATTCCACAAAATTTTGCTTCATTATTTGAGGTCACCAGTATGAAATTATTTTAAAATTAAGAAAAATGAAATAAAAATAATTATTTCCCAATTTTCCACAACTTCCAAGTTTTCATCCCTAAATACCTAGGTACTTTCTCAGTCTAACACCATCCATCGTTATCCAACATAACGCTTTAATTTCAGAAGCAACAAAACGAAGATTAAGTGAAAAGCTAAGCAAGTATGTTGGAAGTTGCTTTACAATGGGCGCAGATGTAAGGCCCCTTTAAGTACACGCCACTGTCCTGAACTGCAAACTAACAAAAAAACTGAAGACTAGCATATCTGCCGTCAACCAACCTTTGGCATGAAATTAAAATAATTCCATATCATACCAGTATCCTCAAAACAAAACGTTTTTTTACTATAAGACCCAACCACTTAACCAATAAATCTAGTTATTTAAAATTATGATTTGGAAGTAAAAGATTTATTTATTCCTGCCTGATCAACTAAGACAAAAAAAAGTTCACCTTTTGTAACTCAAGAAGTTCCCGTTTGGTCCCCTAAAAAAAATATAACCTGTCTGGTCACCCTTTAAAACTACGACCACTATACAAACCGTTTTGACCAAAACAAGAATTCAAGAAGTTATGTTAACAGAAAGGAAATAATTTTTTACGAAAAATTAAATTATTTAAAAAAAATAAAATTTTGAAATATTTTTACCAATTACCACCGCCTAGCATTTATATTTAGTTGAAAGTCTCTCTTAAATTCACTGACTCAAAATGACATTACTTAAAAAAAATTACTGAACTTTACAATTGAACTCTACAAATGAACTAAAAAAAATCAAAAAAACTTATATCTATATCTGTCTCAGTTAAACATTTCTTTTGTGGTATTATATCTAGTTGGGCTTCAAATTCATTTTCTCTGTATTCAATCTGGAGCAGGCAAAACTTCTCAAGGCTCAAACATAAATGTTTGCTCTCCAATGGCCATGAACAAGCTATGACCTGAACGCAGAAAACAATACAGAAAAAAAATAAATGTGTACCAGAAAACTTTAATTGATAGAAATACCCGTAGGTCATTTTTAAAAAATGCACTCCAAAGCCCAACGCTGTATTTTGTACCAAAAAAAATTGACCAGTCACAAAAACACAACTAGACAACTAAACCAAAGACCTAAAACTGTCTTTCAAAAAAAAATACCCCAAAAAAAATGTTAACTGGACCTCTGGCGTTGATCTTCAGCCAATATGTCGCTCTAGGGTTTTAGCCTTGTGTTTCCTAACTTCCCGAGCCGACACTAGTAGTAGTAGTACCCTCCTCTGACCCGATGTAACTGAGTGACGTAAGTTCTTAATTGTCATCAACAGTTACCTCCAAAAAAAACAACAAAAGAAAATGACAAAGCAAAATAAACTCATTTTCCCTTTCTTTCATTACTAATTAATACTTTCAACTAAACAAAGCTACCATCTGTCAAGCTATATTTACTTTAAAACAACTCAGCCAAGAAAAATTTGTGTGAAACCCTGTAAAAATATTCCAATTTCCAAGTGGTGATATCCCACAAAAAAAATTAAAATGACCAAAAAAACTTGTTGACCTAAATAAATTGATTGCACTAAAAAATAATCGGTGAAACAATTTCTATCTTATCACAAGCAGGAAATAATAACATATAAATAAATGAACCTGCAAAAAAAAATTGTTAGAAAAAACACACTACCTATGTCATATATTTAAAACCTAAAAAGACCATGTCTGGAAATCCATCCACCTATAAATTAAATAAAATTGAAGTAAATTTACATTGTTGTATTTATTTTTCTTAAAAAAAAAATTAAAATATGTTTTTCCTACAAAAAACTTTAAAGAATTAAGAACATGAATTGGACTCTGTTCAATAAAAACTCCTATGTTTTTTTTTATCCACTTATTCTTCCTTAATAAATAAAAATGAATCTTTTATTTTCCAAGAAAAACTTGTGAAGATAAGCTAATAAAAACTAAGAGGATTACTAAAACAACAAACCGAGTTCCAAATCAACGTTCAAATATTACTAAAAAAAATATTTAAAAAATGTTATTTCCAAAAACCAATGATCTTGTTTTTTATGGAAAAAAAAATGATTGAGTGTCAAAACCACCGACAGCCACTGAAAGCCTTTAACCTGGCTTTGGCTGTACCACAAAAAAATTTTCTCAAAAAAAAATTAAAAATAATTTTGTCTTTTTCTTTTCCAAATTCAAAAAAAACCAAAAAAAATTACATCAGATGTTAAAAAACTAGCCAAAACACACGTAGGGCGCCAATTTGTGGCCTTAAAAAAGTTTAAAAAATTTGGGCGCCAATTTGTGGCCTATTAAAATGCGTTGTATGACATTTGTGGCAGCTTAAAGACGTTGCCGCCATTTTGTGACACTGAAACCCACTGAATAATTAAACAAATATCTGGAAGCAGAACTGTATTCTCCAGCTAGGTAAAACATTGATATGCCCGGTAACTTTTATACAGTGGAGAAGGGGGGGGTTCAGAAATAAGAAAATTTTAAGTGCGCCACATTATTTAATACCAATGTTTTACAAAGAAGATCTTGTATAAAATACAGTTCAACCCAAATGTTATAGCCAAACAATGAAATTCCACCTACTTCCGAGGCCTCCAGAATATTTGTGTAATTAAAAAAAACCAAAAAAAAATTGACTAATAGACAAAATAAAAATTCCAAAAGATTGAATTAACTGAATCAAAATGATAAAACTAGAAGCACTTTACAGGTAGATGGACTCCTTTAACAGGTCATAGTGTACCTACATCTGAGTCAGTAGTGTGAGACTCGGTTACTTAAATGATTGTTAAAAAAAAAATAGGGGAGATCCGAACCAAATATCTGCTGTCATCATTCTACATTGGGTAGAATGAGACAGACAGCAACCCAGTCCGAGATCCACCCCATGAGGTAAAACATTGTAAAGAAACCGCTAAAACATATAATCTCATCTCTCTTTTGTCTCCGCAAAGTTGGTCATTGGGTTGTACAAATAATACAAATATTTAGTTCATCTTGTATAATTAGATTGTAAAACTTGAGAAAAATACCAAACAAGTCAGGGCCAAAATAGCAAGGCACTTTAAATTTGACAGTAAAATTATCTTAAATAAATGAAATGAAGGAAACAAGTCAATGTAGTAAATATGCCGCAAAACCAGGGTTATGACGTCATACCTTTACCTTGCGTTTACAAGAATTTCAAAAGTTATACTCTTAAAAAAAATTATATGGCAATTATACCAAAAAAATTATATAAAAAGATTATATATGGAAAAAAATTATAGTTATGGCTTGCTCCTACCTTGGTCCTGCAATTATTTAATTGTTGGTGTTTTGTTTAGTAAACCTGGAGTTGTCCAGACATCCTCTCACTGCTCCTGGCTTGCCCGCGCCTCCCCTAATGCCCGCTTAGCACATCACACTAGGGCAGCACATGGTGGTCAAAATGTTGGTTCTTGCCCGAGCGTAGAACCCTGTGGAAAATGAAATGTTTCAGTTTCCTGGAATTCGTCAATTTTGCACGAAGTTCCCCTACACAGTAACTTAACTCGAGAACCCCATGTCGACTCAATAAAACAAAGTAGATTTAAACAGATGAACTAAAATAATCCTAACGTACCTTTCTCAGGGTTATAACTGGCCCGTCCGGCTTCCCACCAGCGTCCAGCCCAACTGTCCCGTCGCTGGAATTGACAGGGCTGTAGACAAAGGAGAAAAACAATATATAGTTTTTATCCAACACGTGGTTAAAAGAAAAATATAAAAACGCCAACAATTCCCCACGTCCTTTGTCAAAAAAAGTACATTTCCCACGAAAAATAATTACAATTTGGGAGGCAATTATTATCTTGAAGAGTACTCAAATAATAAAAAAAAAATGAAAAAAAAAATAAAATCGAACTTACCAATGCTCTTTCTTCCCCGTACAAATGGCGTAGGCCGACCTAAAATCCCCTCAACAGGGTGTGAGCGTCACTTCCGATTACGCCGAAAACACGACGGCTCACTCCTCACAGTCTCTGGGATATCTCCTACAATTCGCTGCAGTGCCAAACCAAAAACAATGGCGATCCCAGAGCCTGTTGCCGACCCAGCCAAAAGTTGTTAGCAAAAAGAGACCAAGCACTTCGTCGAGAATACCAGAATAATGAATTGGCCGGAAACCGTTTTGTAAATTTGGTGGGGAGTGGGGACGGTAAAACGCAATAGTACCAACCTAATCTTCCCGGTGAAATTCAAATAAAGGATGCAAACCTATTTATAAAAAACTTTTCCGCCAAAAATAAATCTCTACATTCAGTGGCCAGACTGGAAGAAAAAAACCCGGGGTTTTCAAAGTAACCAATGAGGTACAGCAATAGTTCTATACAGGTCTATAGGGGCAGCACCGACCAAGTGGACATTGCAATTAGGTAAAACGTACATTGAGGTGTTGTCGGATCTATTTCCACGGTTGGAATTTTTATAACAAGGACGTCGAGACACCCTCCATACACATTATTAATATTCGAACACTCAACCAATTCCCATATGAGTAAAGCTATACTGAGCGCAGAATTCAGTTACACTCCAGTTACAGTCTCCGTCAAAAGTCTCCTTCGCTCTTTATAAATGTTTTCTCTAATATTCATATGGTTTAACGCCATTTTTGTAAAACGTTTCTACAGTAATAAAGTTGTTTCTGAACCTGAACCCAAAAATACACACTGAACTATTGCTTAAAGGCACAAGAGTGTTCAGATGTTAACTCACACGATTTCGTTTATTCTTTTAGTCTTGGTTTTTATCCCTCGTTTATCTCCCCTTTACCAAAGTGCATAACTCGTATTTATTTTATCCTTTCCCTATCAAATTAATAAAGATATCAAAGTGGCGGAGCCTCGGTTGTTCCTGGTCGACCCAAATATGTTTTCGTACTATCAAAACTAGTTAATCCGTGAAGGACATGAGGTTCGGATTGTCCCAATATCCTCGAAATAAACGTAAGGGAATGAAATGTTCATCTAAATGTTCCCTTCCTGTTACTGAATCCATTTGTGATGCGGCAACGCCGCCATTCCCCAGCATAACAGCTGTTTAACTTTATGAACGTCAAGTGAATCACAAAATTCCACAGATAAAAACAAAACAATCAAAATTTTTATGTGATTTTTCCCGAAGCCTGTGATCTTAAATTCCAATTACGATGTCTAGATAATGCGATGTGCGTAGTGTCCACAGTAATTCGATGGAATGTCTCCTTTATAAGGTAACTTTTTGGACACTATATAACCTCCAAACCTAGCTCTATAAAATACTATATATTTGTGTACAGAAAGACGAATCAAAGAGCCTTGATTATTTACCTAAATAAACAAATATGTAACGTTATCTTAAACGTAAAAATGACACGTTACAAGCTCACACTACTATAGTATAGTATATGTGTGAGCTAATATATATATTCGTTATCGGTAATTCGAGAAAATTTTGTAAAAAAAAATTAAGTAGAAAGATCTTACTGCATTCTAAAACATAGTTTATTATACAGAACAACTTTTCATAAAAACAGTTTTCGATATTGTCACCAATAAAGGTACTTTATTCTTGAGTAAAACTCATATTTCTTGACAAATCTCGTATACAACTGAAATACTCTGCCAATATATGGGCCCCTAAGCTCACACTAGGTACTATAGTTATGTGAGCTAATATAACTAAAAACTGAAATATATTTTATTCAACTCCACACTAAATTACCTTTTGTTTGATACCACACAAGCCATGTTTTGACTTAAACTCAAATTTTTGAAATCCACCCCCACCCTTAAAAAAAACAAAAACTAAAATGTATTTTGTTGAAGTCCGGACTTAATTACCTTTCGTTTGATATCACACACGCCATATTTTCATTTAAACTCTAATTTTTAAAATATACCCCCACCCTTTTTTTTAAAATAAATTAAAATGTATTTTGTTTAACTCCAGACTCAATTACCTTTCGTTTGATATCACACACGCCATATTTTCACATAAACTCTAATTTTTGAAATCTATCCCCACCCTTTTATTTGGTTTGTGTTCGGTGGATTTTGTTCATTTTTAAATGGGACCATCTCGACCCAAGACCCAGCCCAGGTACCAAATTTCATTAAAATCGGCCAAGCGGTTTTTGAGTTATGCGCGTTGGTCGTTACAGACAGACATACAGACACACAGACAGACAGACAGACAGACAGACAGACAGACAGACAGACAGACAGACATACAGACAGACAGACAGACAGACAGACAGACAGACGGCGCAACAAAAAAGTTTCAAAATTATCTGAAACGCAAAGATATATAAAAATTTTTGAAATCGGAGCAACTTTTTTTTTCTCGAAAAAATTAGGATCACCATAGCTCACACTACTATAGTATAGTATATGTGTGAGCTAAAAATGTAATATCTGATGATTCTAGCATACGTGACCATCATGTGTGGATAGATCCACCCCTTATATAAAACCTAAATGGGATCCATCCCACAGCAAACTGTTTATCAGGAAAATGGTTTTTCATCCCTAAGAAGACTCACTTCCCAGTGTTAAAAAATTTAATAAAAAAAGTAAATATTATTTTAAAACCTTTTTATGTAATTGACCCAAACTGAGGGGAGCAGAGAGCAGAGTTTAAAAGAAAGGTAGATAAATATTAGCACAGAACAGGACACTTTAAAAGTAATAATACGGTTAAAATAAAAAGCAAGATAAACAAAGCACCCCTTGCTTTGCAACCTACTCTTTAAAATTCATTAAACTTTTGGTGCAGATTAAGGGCGCTGTTTGAGCTTAGGTGCAACCAGTTTTGCGTCTTATTTTTTTATTTTGAATATATTTTTATATTTAGGTAATGCGCAAAATACTACTACTGTTGAGGGGGGGGGGGGGGCAAGATGGCTTAACACATTTCAAGATAAAGGAAAAACTTGGAATATAAATAGACTACTAGAAAGTATACAAAAATTTTAGAAAATAATTTTTGAAAAAAATCGTGGGGCGTAATTCTTTTTTAGATATACCTCCATAATGTAGATATTAAAAAAATTGAGCCACAGGTGTAAGTTTTAGGAAAATTAGGAACCTTTACCATTGAAGAAATACCTTATTTATTCGATGCCTTTACCTATTGTGTTAAATAACATCTTTTTAAAAATTTTTAATAAATTGTAGTAAAATCACCACTTTAAAATGTATAGCTACATTCAGTGGCGTATATAAGGGGAGGAAAGCCCCCCCCCACCCCCAAAGCTAAGATTTTTTTAGATATTTTCCACATATTTCATGAATACAAACATAAATTAGCATAAAATACGGCCTTATGGGGTCACGCCCCCCCCAATGGCGGATCCAGAGGTGCTTCTCGGGGGGGGGGGGGGCACTTTAGGTGACATTCTCTGTTGGTAAAAAACGGTACATATTTTTTTAAGCAGCATTTTATTGAATTAGTCAGTGGTTATAATTTCGATGGAAATAACAATAGACACTTTCATGCGCCGCAGGCAAAATTTTGAATTTTTATTAGCGAAAACATTACTTTTTACTCATTTTTTGTATATTCAAAAAATTCTCGGGGGGGGGCAAGTGCCCCTAGTGCCCCCCCTGGATCCGCCACTGCACCCCCCCCCCAACTGTCCAAATGAACCAAACCCCCCCAAACTGTCTCGGCCCCTCACAAAACCGTCTCGGGCCCAACCCAAAACTTTTTTTTATATACGCCACTGGCTACATTTATGCAAACAACCATGTGTGTGCCGCCATATTAAAAACAAGAACACCAACCACGTTGAATTTGGGTGATGGCGCAATATTGCTATTTTTAATGCGCTCACCGATAAATTTCACGAACCGTTTAAATTAAAACTTACTTAAATTTTTTTTTGCTTGTTTTCAGTCTCCAAAGTCCAAGGTGCACCACCCCTTTCAGACTACAACCCCCAGACTCCAAACGGGCCGAGCATGGCGGACCCTCAGCATCCCGCCTCCAGGAACCAATGCTTGGGTTCCAACGCGTCTAGTCTACTAAGTCTTAAACTGTCTTAATACTGGGAGGACCAACTTTACCAATAAACAACTCACAGAGTTGGAGAAAGAGTTTCATTTTAACAAGTACCTTACAAGGTAAGGACAGAATAGATAATTATATCGAATAACATATTAACATTTAAAGAAGTAATTCTTGGATTCATGTCGAAGTTGAACAAAAAACTTTGTATGAACATATGGCTTAAACGTCTTTAAATTTTGAAAAAAAAAAAGATTTTTAAAAAATCTCCTTTTTTTCTTATTAATATTTGCAATACTGCTTCCAGATATTTTTGTTAAATTTGGTACAACCTTGCTATTCATCATGAGGCAATTTCTAATTGCATGGGCGCACTCAGGGGGGGGGGGGGGTCGGGGCCCGGCCCCCCCCAAGTCTTAGATTTTTTAATATATTTTGTACATATTTGTTGATAAAACATGAAAAATACCTTAAAATTTGACATCAGGAGGCTTCGGCCCCCCCCCCAACCCCAAGCAGTGGCGTAGTTGCGAAAAGACATGAAGACCTTTTTTTTTTTTTTTTGGTCGCAAGTTTTCTGAGGGCGCCCTTCGTAGCTGTCGGCCCCCCCCCCCCCCAAGACACATTCCTGGGTGCGCCACTGCTAATTGTATAAATTGTTTTCTGTTATCGTTCGTGCGGAAATCGTCCTCGATATTTTAAATAAATCTGAAGAAACGGCAGTGCCTCGACAAGTTCGCGGAACTGCTGTATCATCTTTTCTTGAAACATTTCAGCCCATATTTGACCTATCTAAAACTCTACTGAATGAGCTACGAATTTAAAACTTTCCACAGTCGTAGACAGTTAACAAACCCTCCAAGTTTCATGGACTTCCATAAAGTAGTAGAGTAGGTAGTTACGAAATTAAAAAAAAAACGTCGAAATTGCCACTTACATACTCACTCATGTATAAAACATCAAAATTTTTCTGCGTACTTCCAGACATGCTACAAAGCTGAAATTTAGCAGACTGATAGAAATTATGACCAAACCCCTGCACAAAAATTAAAAAACGCCAAAATTTTAATTTACTCCCCTTCCCTATACATGTAAAGTTATGTAAAAGTAACATTGCCCACTTCCAGAAACGCTAGAGAGCGGAGCTTTGATAGACTGATAGGAACTATGATAAAACTATAGGAAAAAATTAAAAAAACCCCAAAAATTATAATTTACTTCCCTCCCCTATCAATGTAAAGTAATGTAAAAGTAACATTGCCCACTTCCAGAAACGCTAGAGAGCTGAGCTTTTTAGGACTGAAAGGCACTATAATAAAACTATAGGAAAAAATTTTCAAACACTAAAATTTTAATTTACTTTCTTCCCCTATACATGTCAAGTTATGTAAAAGTAACATTGTCCACTTCCAGAAACGCTAGAGAGCTGAGCTTTGGACGGCTGATAGGAATTATATATGACAATACCATGGAAAAAAATTAAAAATCCTAAAAATTTTAAATAAGGCATTAGCTTTGAACAATATTCCGCATATTTTACTATTTTAAAAATTAAATATTATCAATAAATAAAGTGAAGCCAAGTTCTCCAAATAGAAATTTCAAAATGAAAGGTTCTTACTATTTTGGAAGTGTTTTTTTAACTTGGCTATTACGGCTGCAAATGACTCTTCTGCACAATGCTAAATTGAACATAAAGAAGTTTGGCTATAATAGAAAAGTTTAAAAAACCATTTCCAAACTAGTAAGAACCTTTCATTTTGAAATGTGTATTGGAGAACTTGGCGTTACTTTTATCTCAATTCTTTTTACGGAATACCATACCATACCATTTTCGCTTTTTTTACATAAAATGTTTTTATGATTGTTTTTCCCGCAAGGAGTCAAACCAGATTCAAAAGAATAAATTTAATTTTCTGATACGAAAACTCATTTGATTAGTACCATAAAGAATGAGAATTTGATTTTTTTTTAATTAATTAGAACATGTCTCTTGATGACTAGAAATTGTGTACTAATTTTACAAAAATATCTAGCACAGTGTCACAGAGATTAATAAAAAAGGAAATTTTTACACCCTATATCTCAATGTTTAGGACATAAAGGATCCTGCACACTTGTAATGGGTTTCTAGTGCACCGCTAATATCGATAAAATTTTAGTATGTTGTTCGTCTCACCATCATATTATGTATATGCTCACCATACTGATCAATAGTTGTCATGGGCCCAATTCCATCCTGTGCAAGATCCTTTAAATATTTTTTTTTCCAAAATGGACCAAAGAATTATCACCTTAAAAAGTTAATCGATAGCAGTCTGTATACGGAGTGAAAATCATTTAATTATACATGATATCCCAGATAAAAGTATGTAACTACATACCACGGTGGATAGAATAGACCGGTGTTCGGATCTTATATATATATGTCGAATTTTTCACGTCACTGGTGGTCCAGCGGATTTTTGTAAACAAAAGTTAGATATGATATGAACAACGGAACAACTAATATTTTTTAAATTTGTTGAAAATTAAGGCAACTTTCCTACTGTTTTCTAGTATATTCTTATAAAATATAATTTTCTAGCTGTTTTGTCGTTATTTTCTTTTAGCCCGCTTTATTTTTTATTGCACAAAACTTAAACTACAAGTCAAACTGAATGTGATCGTTTAGTATGAAAGGTGAACCGAGGACTTGGGCAGTAAACAAAGATGTAAGTCAGCGGATTATTTTTGAAGCTGAAACGAACACATTATTTTCTTAGAATTTTAATTTTTGTGTAAAGAGAAATGAAGCGGGCTAAAAAAAATAATTACTGGTATATCTGAAAAATATTGTTTTATAAGAATATACTAAAAAATAATAGAAAAATTGCCTTAGTTTTCAAAAAATTCAAAAAATATTAGTTGTTCATATCATATCTAACTTTTGTTTACAAAAATCAGCTGGACCACCAGTGACGTGAAAATTCGACATATATTTATAAAATCCGAACACCGGTATATTCTATCCACCGTGACTACATACTACATGTGAATTTCCAAAACGGTTTGTCAAAAAGGCCTAGAAAAAATTTGTTATCGTTGTTTTATTGTTAGTAGGCTATAATACAAAAGTACAAAACGATAAGACATAATGGAAAAAAGTGACGGTATTTCGACTCCAGTCAGATGCTGTATCAAAAATGTATACAGTGAATTTTTTTAAAAAGTTGTCTTAAGGACGCAATTTTGTTTATTTTTTCGGTCTTTAATCAACTTAAATCTTTTATTTTAAGAGCCCGCAGAATAGAAATAGCTTCAGCCCTTCAACTGAACGAAACCCAGGTGAAAATCTGGTTCCAAAATCGACGAATGAAGCAAAAAAAGCGCATGAAAGAAGGCCTCATTCCTCCCGAGCCCATTGTGAACACGACTAGGAGTACCAGCAATTCACCAACGTCAACTTGTATGCAGAATACTGCAGAAAGTGGTGGGGCCAATGTTTGCAATAGTAATGAAAATAGTAGGGAATCAAATTAAGATCACAAAAAATAAAAGATTTTTGGATGTTAAAATAACACTGGTCGACATGAAAATCGGCCCTGACACCATTCTTGCCGATTCTTATGTAGAATGACCTCCTGAATCCAAATATGAACTCCATTTTCCCCATCACCCCCCATTTTCGGGGAAGGATTTTTTTTGGCCTTAACATCATTATTTCTGAGAGACTGGAGAGTTTAGTGTTCTCAAACATTAATATTTATAGTAAGGTGGTAAGCCATTTGTTTTTTTTTGGGGGGGGGGGGGTGCTTTACATAAATGGTAAATGGACATTGTCGATTTTACCGTTTTATATGCATTTTCTAATTATTTCTATAAAATTTTAGCTGCCAGCAGCCTAACGGTAAAGGTAATAAACGTTATAGCAAAGTATAAAGCAACATATTAGTATATAAAAGTACAGTCGAACCTCTATAACTCAAACCTGAAGAGAAAACCAAAACAGTTCGAGTTATGGAGAGTTCAAGTTATAGAAACTCGAGTTACATGGGTTTAAATATTTCGCATGTATTTAAACCCATGTAGTGCAGGGACCGCTTAAAAGGTTTGAGTTATAGAGAGGTTCGAGTTATAGAGAGGTTCGAGTTATAGAGAGGTTCGAGTTATAGAGGTTCGAGTTAGAGAGGTTCGACTGTATATATATATATATATATATATATATATATATATATATATATATATATATATATATATATTTCGCCCCCAAGCCCCCCTCCCCCCTTGTATACGCTCATGCAGAAACTATAATAAAAAAATAAAATATTGTTGCTTTATTTGTGAATGGGACAGCCGAGCACGGGACAAAAATTACATTGTACGGAACTGGTCTTTGCGAGAAAGATTTACTCCCGGTAAGAAAAATGTCGCCAACGATCCTTATTAGTCCCGCAAGATAATATTTACTTGCCGCCTTTGCACATCAAACTTGGATTGATCAAACAGTTTGTAAAAGCACTGGAGAATAATTCATATATTTGAAAACTAAATTTCCTCGTCTTAGTGAGGCTAAAATCAAGGAAGGTGTTTTTGTGGGGCCCCAGATTAGACAACTTTATACTTAAAAATTTAAATTTATGTCGATAATATTATAATTATTATCGAAAAATGATAAAAATGGGTAAAAGGGCTGCTCCCTCAAAAATGGTGGATGGTAGAAGAAAACGCAAGCTATATTTGGATTCAGGGCGTCGTCTTACATAAGAATCAGCGGAAATAATGCCAGGGCTCAAGATTTTTTTTTTGCAGATCACTGTAATCAACAATTTTTTTATTAATGCTGCTTTTATTTGTTAAGGTGATATTCACTTGCAACAAAACACTCCGAACGAATTTGTCTAGTCAGTATCATAGAAAATATAACATCTAAAGAACCTTCGCCAAATCGATCGAACGCGAGCCCAGTTAAACGTATTCAGAAGAAGAGGCGCTGCGAACGTTTCCTGGTGAGTTTGAATTCACAATGAAGATCTTGGTTTTCGCGCCCTGTTTCGCCAGTGGCGGAGGCAGGCAAGCCTCCTGTAGTTACGAGCTCAGATACAACATTAAGGTGACCATGTTTTAGATGTTATATTTTCTATGTCAGTATGCAGCGCCGCGCCGAACCGAACGCGCAAAAGATTTGCCGAAACTTGTCGGTATATTAGAAATGAACAAATAGTGCAGGCGCTAGAGGTAGTTCAGTATGCAAAATATGAGGATCGCAGTTTGACAATGGATTCTAGCTGATAATAGGTCACAAATTAACGATCCGGATGTTGCCAGGCCGGTTTTTGGTCCAATTTTTTTATCCCCCTCATCTTATAGTCGTGTTCGAATTTCTGAAAATTTAACTAAGTTGACGCTCTAAAGCCACAATGATACAGAAATGCATCAAAAATGTGTAAAATCTAACCTAAAAATAAAGTTTTTAAAATTTTAGCTAAAACCTACAATTTTCGGTTTTGTTTCAAATTTGCTCAAAACCAAAGCGTCTCAGGAAAAATGTAATTGTCTTTATTGTAGACAATAAAATTTCCTTTTTAACAATATAAAAGTCAAAGGGGTACGACTAATGACAAACTTTCCAGCGACGTCCGATTATTGAGGAAAACCAACACTATATCAAAAAATGTTATTTAAACTCTATTGTTAAAAATAAAATTTCCTGTTAAACGATGTATAATAAGACAAGATTAGTTTTATCAATAACAATTTAGGGACGTTGGTAAATTAAATCAATTTTGAAAAATCACTATACTTAAGTCTCTGAGAAAATTGTATAAAACTTGTGAAAAACTTGGCAAGTTTCGAGATTTTTTAAAATTGATTTAATTTAGGGACGCCCCTAAATTATTACAGATAAAACTAATTTCGCCTTATTATACATCGTTTAAAAGGAAATTTTATTGTTTACAATAAAGCATAAATTACATTTTCTGATATAAAGCTTGGTTTTTAAGAAATTCTGGTAAAATATGTAATAAACATATTAATTTTTTTTACATTACCTCAACGCCGCGGGATTGTTTGTCATTAGTCGTACCCCACTGACTAATATATCGTTAAAAAGGAAATTTCATTGTCTACAATAAAGATACTTACATATTTATCCCTAAGAAGCTTAGTTTTTAAGAAAATGTGAAAATTAATGGATCTGATACCTTCCTAGCTAGCCTATTAGCACACTTCAAGTGAAGCCATGATATATCAACTTTGAAAATAGTTTTTTTTTTAAATATATCAGTAACTAGAGCTCCTACGAAGTTTTTGGTAATAACGCAAATTATTAAGCAAAATGAAATCTACTATATTCCGAAAACCGCATATTGATGATCCGTTAAAAAGTTAGCATTTCTAAAAAATTTTAATTATCAAAAAACTGTCATTAGCAATAATGGATTTTGAGCAAAATTTAATCAGCTCGTTAGAGTGACGAACACTATTTTAGCTGAAATTTTATGAAAATCGGTTTAGCGGGTTAGGAGCTATCATTTTACGGGCAGACATACACACACACACACAGACATCATTATTGCTAAGATAGGTCAAAATGCACGGAAATAACACATTTTTGGCGTTATCAAATTTTTTCGTCGAAAATGATACAATCTCTAGCCATTGCTGCGCGGGCCAAGAAGATAAAAATCTAAAAATTTCAGGTTTTTGGGTGTTTTTGCAGATAAAATTTAAAAAACTAATATAATCTTATTTTTAGGTTAGATTTGACACATTTTTTATGCATTTTTGAGTCATTTTCAAAAATTGGAACACGACAATAAGAGGAGGTAGATATGCTTGAAAGTACCCACAAAGTTCTTAATTTGTATTATCCTTAACTAGACAATTTATAGAAACACAATGTAAACCCTAGACCACTTTTGTAGGTTGCTAGAGAGCTATTTCAAGACAAATAAAATACAGTCGAACCTCTATAACTCGAACCTGAAGGGACAACCAAAACAGTTCGAGTTATGGAGAGTTCGAGTTATAGAAACTCGAGTTACATGGGTTAAAATACATGTAAAAAGTGCAGGGACCGCTTAAAAGGTTCGAGTTATAGAGAGGTTCGACTTATAGAGGTTCGAGTTAGAGAGGTTCGACTGTAAATTGTGCAATGTCTTTTTTTGTCCAAGTTTTATATTGAACAAAAATAAATTTATTTAAAAATCTTCATAACCATTTTTAATTAGAACTGTAAAAATTATATGCGCCAAAGAAATGAACATATACATAATGTACACTTACTATTGTAAAAAGTAGCGAACAAAAAATATTATAAATTTTTTTATTTATTAATGTAAATCAAATTGTAATAAAAAATAAAAGTGATATTTGAAATTATTAGTAAAATTGTAGCTTGATAAATGTACTGTTTTTAAAATTTAAGCTTTTTGTTATTAATTTTGTATTTATTTAAAAAATAATTGTACAATTGTACATAAATTTTTAAAAGTAACAAAAAATTAAAAAAACAAATTGTTAATATATAAGCGAGATAAAAGTTAAAACTTATAACATAAAGTATGTTAAAAAGACGATAAAAATGTAAATATGTATCTAGTTTAATTATTTTTAGGTTTACTCAGGGATGTTGTGTATTGTGGAATAAAATAAAAATAAAAAAAAATTATTGTATGTATTTTTTATTTACTTTTTTAATAATTTACATTATAGGTAACCAAATAAAAGGACGGAATTATTATCTATTTTACGTACCTAAGAAAAATGTAAGTGCCTTAAACGAAATGTATACTAAACTTTAATAAATATGGCAGCATCTAGAAAGCAGTGACTTGAAGATTAGTAAAATTCTTATGATACACTAAATTTATTATTTTTGTATAAATAATTTTTTTGTTATAAAATCATCCTGAGCAACTCTAAAAACTATAATAAATAATTTATTGACCTCTACATATTCCGTATGATAAACCCTGATTAAATCTGAATTTTATTTACGGCTCATCTCAGGGTAAATTAATACAAACTACTAGAATAGAAAGAGTTTATTCCAACTTTGATGTTTTAATTGTCTACCACAAAATGGGATGATAAATCAACGCGACGTACAGTGGCTCAAAACCCCCTAAAAATGACGCATTGGGGTTCTATAGGACTTTAAGCAAGGCAATAATTAACTACTATTAGACTAAGATCATGACCTATACTAACCACAGAAGAGCTCGGTTCGGTCCGCTTACGAGTCAATATGTTATGATACTAACTGCTTCTCATTTCCCCACTTCACACTATCGCCGAATTGCTTATCGTAGGGGTCGCTAAAGTGTCGCATTTTTTTGTTTGTTTGCCTCCAGTCCTGGATAGAACAAATTAATGACTTGTTTACATTGTTGTTTTTTTTGGTGAATGTTTTTTTAAAGATAATTTAATATGGATAAATTAGCTATTGGTAAGTACTTCGAGAACATAATATTAATAATACTATTATAGATATTTAATAGTATTAAACGATTTTTTTTTAAATGACTGATAATTTAATAACAATTTGAGATTCAAGTTACTATATCTTTAGAGCTTCACCTAGCTCACCTTTAAATTTAAATACGTTAAGGCCCTATACCGGGTGGGCCAAAAAAAACCGGTCATGTTTTTTTCTTTATAACTTTTGAACTATACCATCGATTTTAAAGGGACAAACTGCACTTGATAGAGAATTAATCAGAGTTTTGACAAAATATTTTTTTTTCGCCGTCTGAAAATTCAAGATGGCGGACGAAATCAAATTGTACCCTTCAAAGATGCTCGTTTATTCTTATGTTGCGAACACGTTTTAATTATTTATTTAAATCAGTAACAAAGCTGCATTATTGCCACGAACAACAAGGTACGAATTAGCAAAATCGGTTTGATGGTTCTAAAAAAAAATATTTTTGTTTCTACCATGGTTTTGCATATTATACGATTGCCTTGCCAATCATGTCTGCATTTATTTCCTTATAAATTCATTACTACTAAACCGATTTGGATGAAGTAAAAAACATCCTGGTTAAAATTGATTGCTTTTTAAAGGTCATGATCAAAATTTACCGCCATCTTAAAATTTAAGATGGCAGACAGAATCATACTTGATTCTTCAAAATGGCGTGTTTATTCTTATTTCTGAAAATGGTTTAGTTTTTTTTAATCCATAGAAAAGCACTACTTTTCTCCTGCTCAAGAAAGTACAAAGTAATAAAATCGGTTAAGTGGTTCTCAGAAAATTTGATTTTGTTATTGTTTTACAAATTATACGATTGCATTGCCATTCCTATCTGCATTCAGTTCTTTATAAATTATTATGACTGAACACATTTTAGTGAAATAAACAACATGATGGCGCAAACTGATTGCTTTTTAAAGTTTGCACTATAATGTTTTTTATTTCACTAAAATCGGTTCAGTAACAATAAATTTTATAACGAAATTAATGCAGACAGGATTGGCAATACAATGGTATAATTTGTAAAACAATGGTTAAAACAAATTCCGATTTTGTGAAAACTAGTTCACCGATTTTAGTACCTCTTTATGCGGGAGAAAAGTAGTATTTTTCTATAAACAAAAAAAAACTAAAATACTGTCGCAAAATAAGAATAAACACGCCATTTTGAAGAATCAAATACGATTCTGTCCGACATCTTAAATTCCAAGATGGCGGAAAATTTTGATAAGAATGTTTAAAGAGCAATCAATTCTCACCACAGGTTTTTTTTATTTCGCTAAAATCGGTTTAGTAAGTAACGAAGGAAATTAATGCAGACAGGATTGGCAACGCAATCGTAGATTCTATAAAACAATGGTTGAAACAAAAATAGATTTTTTGAGAACCACCTCACCGATTTTTCTGATTTCTACGTCGTTGTGTGAAGTAAAAGTTGTGGTTTTCTATAAATTAAAAAAACTAAACATTTTCGGAAAATAACAATAAACACGCTATTTTGAAGAATCAAGTATGATTCTGTCCGCTATCTCAAACTTTAAAATGGCGATACATTTTGTTAATGATCTTTAAAAGGCATTCAATTCTCACCAGGATGCTTTTTATTTCATCAAAATCGGTTTAGTAGTAATAAAGTTATATGGAAATAAATGCAGACATGATTGGTAAAGACAATCGTATAATATGCAACAATGGTTGAAACAAAAATTTTTTTTTAGAACCACTGAACCGATTTTGCCAGTTCATACCTTGTTGTGCGTGGCAAGAATGCACCTTTTTCATCAGCTAAAAAAGAGTTAGATTATGTTCGCCACACAAGAATAAACGAAGGGTACATTTAATTTCGTCGACATCTTGGATTTTGAGATGGCGGACAAAAAGATATATTTAGTCAAAACTCTGATTAATTGTCTATCAAGTGCAATTTGTCTCATTAAAATCGATTGTATTCAAAAGCTATAAAGAAAAAAAATTGTCCAGTTTTTTTGGCCCACCCGGTATATTACTGCTTTTATTGTTTATAATATCTCACCCGTCCTTTCACGATATATCTTTTAATATAGATTATTTATAATTATTATTCAAAGTTAATCACATATTAGCCTATTTTGAAAAACATTTTTACTTTTTCGATAAAAAGTGCACATTTATCCCTTATTTAAGGAGAAAAAAGTCACTTTTTATCCTCAGAATTGCGGAAAATTGATAATAAACCTCGTGATAAAAGTTTTTCTCCCCCAAAGAACTGTAGTCCTTGCTACGCTTGTGCTACAAACTTTTTGCCTCGAGGAAAAAGGGGCCACTAATTCCTTTTTATATAATATGCAGTGTGGCCGTAAAAATGCATCCTAACTAACAACTTTTAAACGGAATTAGATATCAATTTTAAGTAAAAAAAATACTGTTTTGTTTTAAGTCTGACTGTCTGCGATTTTAGAGCGCCTTAAACTTTCAAAAAACTATACTTAAGTTTTAGCTATTTCAGCCACCCTGTATGCTCAAAACAATACCGTCAAAATAATGAAATAAAAATGTTATTATAATAATATTATTTATTTGCAATTCGATGTTTTAAATTTTAATGACAAAGAAAATTGAATTCGTCAGTTTTATATGGTTTTGAATCACTGTCACCACTCCGCCGACTCACAACAATGATAGCCATGATTTTGCTGACGAAAAACACTTTAATATGATTGGTTCATTGTAATGTGAATATTGTCGATTTTAATAATTTTTGTAGCTAAGTCACATTTTTATTCTATCTTTTTTAATTCATGACCAATTTTAACAAATGATACCTTTTTATTCACGAAAAGGATTAAGCATATTAACAGACACAAATTAAAATGACAGCGCAGCGCGCAATTTTTTTCAAGAGTGTTCAAAATTGGCAATTTTAAAAAATGCCTGCCATCTTTAATTTTAGCGAAATATCAATTTTAGTAATCGGGTTGTATAGCTTAAAGCTTTAGCTTTCCAAGGAGCTAGTCTTGAAATCGGTCCAGCAGTAATGAATTTATACCCAAAGGTAATTAATGCTGCAGTTTTATGCGGTTTTGAACCACTGTGCGACGCCTACCCGAGACCAGAATTGAAAAAAATGGTAAAACCTGTCTAATATAATTTTAATTTAAAAAAATGGTAAAATGTACAATTAAGGCAAAATTTTTTACTGTTAACAATATTTTACATATTGTTCTAAAACAACAATGTTGAATTTTAAAAGTTATAGAACATAATTTGAACTTTATGCCAAGGCCTTCTAGCCTTGTCCATAACCAAAGGCCAAGAGAATGCAATTTTTTTATAACGTTACCTTTTTTGATTTGTTTACTGTATTCCACCTGTTTGTTTTACATTATTTGAAGTACAACGCTAAATATCACAACCAACATTCCCAAATTCCACCTTGAAAATTTGCCTGCCGAACTCCATCCGCATTCGATTTCTGATTTCAGGATTTCTATCAGTGAAGCGTTATTTCTAAAAAAAGTAAGTTCTTACTAATAGGCCAAGCGTTAGAGGATTTCTGTTTGCAAGAAAAATGTCGTTTTAGTAACTTGCAAATTAATAAAAAATATAAGAGTATATTTTAACAACATTTTGTGATTTTTTAGGAGAATTAGAGAGTTTTCAGAATAATTAAATTCAAAATTAAGTACCAATTATTTCGTAAACCTTAAATAATGTTTACTAAATCTCTAAAAATTTTGTGAGTTGTTGTTATCAGATTGGACGTAGTTCTTTTGCGATCAGGAATTATAGGCCAAGCGTTGGGTACGAAATATGGGGTTCTATTTGAAGGTCGAACAGAAATGAAATTTGGTGAGATGGTAGACATAGGTCCCCCGATAGTACATCTAAGTTTTCGACCTCGGGGGGTTGCCGCTCGAGGGGGTGGGGGATGAAAAGTATGCATCGCGGCGCTTGGAGGAAAATAGAAACGTTGGAGTAGGTGCTATAAAAAAAAGTTCAAATAAAATGTGTAGAGAACAAAATTGCTAACAACTTTGGTTTTATGCATTTTTTCGCTCCGACCAATAGTTTTTGCTTTACGGGAGAGTTTAATCGCGGATAAAAACAAATATGGCTACCAAACAATTCTGGTATATTTTGCTTCTGTAAGTGTAAGGTTTTCTAAGTAAACTGATGCTTGATTCGTTACATTTGACCTTATATTGTACAGGGTGGGGCATTTTCGTTGGTTTTATAGGGTACAGGCTAAACGGTAAGAGATACAAAAAACTGGCATACGTGTCCCGTCCTCTTTTTTATTGTCTTTTTTAATGGCGTCATCAAATCTAGGCTAACTAGATTGGTTTAGCAGATACAGGGTGATTCTCAAAAATTGCCGATTTTTATTATCTTTTATTACTCGTTTATTTATGGAGATAGAAAAATTCTTCAATTATAAAAGTTTTATGATTTTATACGTATAATTCAGTGGCGTACCCAGAAAAATTAAAAATATTTTATTTTACCAGATAGTATCAAAAGTAACATTTTTAAAACCTAACACCCAGTATGTAAGTACCTTAAAAAATTGAACTTTTTCTTGCGATTACGTCGTTTCGGATAACGGTCAAAATATAGTGTAAGTGCTGCAACTCTATTTTTATTAGAGATTTAATATAGCACTCAAACATGTTTAACTTTTCATAGTTTTGATAAAGATTCATCTTAGACAAAAGTAATAACAACAAAGCAAAAACAATACTTAATTGACGTTTGACTTTGTGACAAGTTAAAAAAGCAAAACAAAAGTTCATCCCATCCATAACCAACTACAAAAAAAATATTTTTTATATTTTACCTATTTAGGACAAAGAAAAGTATTAAGTATTATATATCATTGTAATCACAAGAAAAAATGCAATTATCTGAGATACATACATTTAACAAAATGTTACTTTTGATCATATCTTGAAAACTAAAACATTTTTAATTTTTCTGGTTACGCCACTGGATTCTATGTAGAAAATCATAAAACTTTTGTATTTGAAGTTTTTTTCTATCTCCATAAATAACCGAGTAATAAGAGATAATAAAAATCGCCAATTTTTGAGAATCACCCTATATCTGCTAAACCAATATAGTTAGCGTAGATTTGATTGCGCCATTAAAAAAGACACTAAAAAAGAGGACGGGACACGTATGTCAGTTTTTTTGTATCTCTTACCGTTTAGCCTGTATCCTATAAAACCAACGAAAATGCCCCACCCTGTACAACATATGATTTTTTGACATACTTGGATATGGGATGATTAAAAAATAAAAAGTAGACTAGATAAAATCAAGACTAGGCGCAAACGATGGCTATTGGGTTCCCATTAAACATAGTAAAATTTCCGATCCCCCTTCATTAAGGAACAGTGTGAAAATGGCGGCGCCATCTTGGATTTTTGACTATTTTGTCCTTGCCTTTTACTCAAAAAGTACTGATTTTTTTAGAAAGTATGTGGAAAGGAATATTAAACCCCATTAAAAGACCCATCAAACCAGATACCTCCGAGCTACGTAAGTACTGCCCTTGCAAAGATACGCACCCTTAGGGATCCACAATATGCTAATTTCTAGCACGTCTAATTTAAAAAGTAAATTCCATTTAAACCTTAATGTTCTAAGATTTAAACAATATAATATTCAGTGCGGTATGTATTGTGGGTCAAGCTCCAGTGGCGTCCGCAAACTGGGAATTTTTTTAAAACATTATTTTTATTAAATGTTTTTTGCAATTTTCGTAAAAACTAAGCATTTTAGGAAAAAAATTATTAAAAATATTGTCACGAGAATAAAATTTTCTTTGAACTTTTTTTTTATAGCACCTACTGCAACGTTGCTATTTTCCTCCAAGCGCCGCGATGCAGAGTTTTCATCCCCCCTCCCCTCGAGCGGCAACTCCCCGAGGTTACAAACTTAGATGTACTATCAGGGGACCTATGTCTACCATCCCACTAAATTTCATTTCTGTTTGAGCTTTTCCAAATAGAACCTCATATTCTGTACCCAACGCTTGGCCTATAATTCCTGATCGCAAAAGAACTACATCCAATCTGATAACAACAACTCACAAAATTTCTAGAGATTTAGTAAACCGTATTTAAGGTTTACGAAATAATAAGTACTTAATTTTGAATTTGAACTAAAAATTCTGAATAGCCAAAAACTCTAATCCCTCTTAAAAAATCACAAAATATTGTTATAATATAATTTTATAGTATTTAATAATTTGCAAGTTATTAAAACGACATCTTTCTTCAAAATCAGTAGTTTTCAAAAAGAAGGTTTTTGGTTTGATATGATTTTCTAAACGATGGCAATTGCAAATGAAGTAAGTATTTATGTAATGATATAGCTACAAATTTAAGTTATTTAAATTTTATAGTAAGAATTTATTTAGGTTTAGTGTAGTATTAGGTTGACTTATCTTACGGTTGTATTCTTAGTCTCGGTTTTAGTTGCGTTATCTATGACTCACACTCGTACTCGGACGCGAACCTTCTAGCAGAAACAAGTATACTCGTGTATCGAAAAAGGATAGATTATTCGCGAAAGGTCGCAGACCCTATACATAGGCCGGACATCGCGCTTTGGGTGGTTCAGAGATAACGAACTGTAGTAATCGCGAGATATTAACACGAAGTTATTAGGCTGATTTCAGTAGTAAGTTATTAGCAAGTTATTAGTAAGTTTAAGTGCGTGTTTTGTACATAATTGTCGAAATAAATTGACATATCGTTTTTGATATATGCTCGCTTTTATTTGTTGTGAAAAAACTATGTGGTTTTCACTTTCTCCAACGTCAATTACAAGGATATGATTTATCTTTGTTTGGAACACGTCCTAACAAGCTGCAGAAACAGTGATCGTTTCGTTTGGACCATCCTCAGGTGAATGCAGGCAATAGCTTCGTGGAGAGCATAAGCTGTGTAATCAGTATAATTCAATGCCGGTAGTGGTACCCTCGGAGTAGTTGTTTCTGTTTGTTTCGCACACGATACTAATTCTTCTTTTAACAATGTTATGTCCTTTGTAACCTCGATATTTCTTCAAGAATAGTTTTTGCTTGTCTTTTATAAAACCTACCTGTTGCTGCATAACGCGGTTCGTAAATCATCAGGAGTATGTCGACAGGAATATTCGAAATCTGTGAAAAATGGCGACACAGGCGAACTTTCCTCGCAAATATACTGTCTGCGTTTTCGGTGCCACACTTCTACCCACCTGTAAACAAAAAATAATTTTTATAAACCTACAAGGAATAATGGGCAAAAAAAAGGACAAAAAAAGAAAAAATATATAGTTTTTACTTTTTGAAAACAACGACGACATGCCCAAAAATTGCACATAGCAGGTATTTAGATTCCCATAAAACCTGCAATCTGTCACTAAGGTATGAAAACTTAATTCTTGGAACAATCCCAGATGATACTGGTTTAGAGGAAGTTTTTTATTCTTGATATTTATTTTTTGTTTTTTTTTTATTTTACAATTTTATTTATTTCTTTAATTTTGTTATTAATTTAATTATTTCCTGTACATTAATTATACCATATACCTAATAATATAGTTTAAATTAAAATATTAAACTAAACCATAATTAGTACAAATAAAGAATTATATAGGCCATTTTTTAAACAAAAATGCATTTTAGGCAGTTTTTGTCTCTGGTGTAAAAATATATTTTGAACACATAATAGTTTTTATTGAAACAACGACGATCTACAGAGTGTTACATAATTAAATATCAATATTTAGGACGTAAATATGTGGATGATTTCAAGACAAAAATAAGTTTTGTTTAGAAACTTTTTGGCCTCTTGTAATTTGGAATGGAAAAAAACACAAAACAGTTTTTTGTTATTTCCCAAATTTATATATTTTTACTAAAATAAAGTTACTTTATAGGCCTTCCAAGCAAGCCATATATCGCCACCCTGGTGTAACTCGTTCTCGAGATATCTCAATTTATTTTAGTACACCTTTGAGCCAAACTGCCAGTTTTTGATTTACAAAACTAATAAAAAAACCACTGATATTTTTTTTTTAATTTGGGATTGTTCATTCCTTCGTTACAAATATTATTATTAAAATAATGGAGGGTACTGACACATTGATTGACCACCTATTAACCATGAAAATCCTAACAGAACGAACCAACGAATACAATATTCCACTATATATTGCGTTTATAGACTGTAAAAGCTTTCGATAACATTGAACACTGGGCAGTATAAGCACGTTTAATTAATAGCCGGATAGATAACAGATACACAGACTTAATTGCCAATATATATAGCGAAGCAACATCAATCAAAATTCACGAAGGAACCAAGCCAATCCTCATGAGAAGAGGTATCACAACATCCCCTAAACTATTCAACCAGGCCCTAGATGTTTTCAAAACCTCATATTGAGAAGAAATAGGCATCAAAGTAAGCGGACAATATTTCAACCATCTAAGATATGCTGATGATATCGCCTTAATAACAGATAAGAAAGAAGAACTGATAAAAACGCTGGAAGAACTGGATACAGCAAATATAGGCTTGACTTTGAACTACACCAAAACTATAAATCATAACAAACACAGGTGAATAAACCAAAATAAAATAGAACAAGTAAAGGAAAATATATACCTAGAACAAATTATTAACCTAAAATAAGAAAACAAAACAGCTGAAATCAAGACACGAGTAAGATTGGTCTGGGCAGCATTCGGTAAATTAGCTATATATTAAAATCTAACAAAATAAAAAATATTCTTAGTACCTCAAAACGAAAGTGTATAACCTTCCTGTACTTACCTATGGATCCAGACCCAGTGGCGGATCCAAGGGGGGACCAGAGGGGCTCGGGACCCCACTCCCAAACATATAACTTGATTTTTAATTCAGTAGCATCACTTATTTTAAATTTGTCACAAATTCCACTTAATTTTTTTAAAAATTTCGCTATTAATCTCCTTTAGCGACTAAATTTCACACCTCAATTTTTACCAAAAACCACAAAAAATTTTTTTTTTGATGTTTGCTTACTCTTTGGCCCCTCCCCCCCAAAAATCCTGGATCCGCCACTGTCCAGACCTGGACATTTACAAAATCAAACATGGATAAGATAACAAAATCCCAAAAGTAAAAGAAAGACAAATATTACATCTAAAGCCAACAGATGGAAAAATGAATGAATGGATAAAAAACAAAACAAAAGTAAAAGATGTCAGAGGAGAAGTAGCAAAATTAAAATGGAAATTTGCCAGTCATAATATCAGACAGAAAGACGATCGATGGAACAAATGTATTTCATGAAATGGGCGGACGATTTAAAGAAATATTCGGAAACTAGATGGATGAACACGGCAATAGACAGACTGACACATTAGATAAGTCAGTACTCACCCCAAATCACAGTCGCAATCCCACTTGTTTCCTGACAGTTCTAGATTCATCAAAAACGTCTTTTTAAATAAGTGTGGTTTGCCACCAGTCGAAGGATTTTGCAAACTTCTTAGGTCCAAATTATCTCGTACGTCAACTGTCAAGTTCTTAGCTCTACCGAGGTTTCTGAAGAATTGATCTTGGAGTTTCATGATGCTGGTGTTGTGGACTACGATGTGAAGAAGAGGACTCCTGATGCCCTGAAATATTGTTAATTGCAAATGTGCGTTACTGCGCACGGTTTTCAAAAATAAATTGGGAATATATTTAACTTTGTGAATAGCAGTTTTTAAAAAAATCATATCTTACGAACCACAGCAGCTAGCAAACAAACAGACAGCAACATAATTTCTTATAACGCCGAAGATAATAGAAATAGCAATAAGATGTGGTGGACGGAGGAAATACAGGAAATGGTCAAAGAGAAAAAACGCACATACATGAAATGGCTCAGTACTAAAAAGCAAAGAGACCTAGAAATCTACAGGGGAAACCAAAAGACAGCTAAGAAATGATGATAATGATAAATGATACGCATGGAAAAAAATTAAATGTTTGAGCGCAAATGCCACGATATAAATACACACGCAGGAGGTAGGCAAAGTTCTGAAATATGGAAATTCATTTCTACGGGAAAAAACCCAACAAAATAAAAAGTAAACATTCAGATCATCAAACCAGCACAATGGATAGAACACTAAAAGGGACAGCTGCAGAAAACGGGACCTGAATATCTGTCAGCCTCTCCGAGGAGAAACATAGAAGTACATGGAGAGGAAGTAATCATCGAAAAAGAAATGATAAAGAATAGTATTAAAAAGCTTAAATCCGAAAAAGCTATAGAAACTACTAGAAAGTCTCACATATATTATTATCAATCAATGCATAAATGGACATCCAGTACCTGATGACTGATAAATTGCATTCATATCCTCAGTACAAAAAAAAGGAAACAAGCTGGATTGCAACAATTACAGAGGAATACAGTAGGATTCTTAGAGATCCAATAGAGAATAATTTTCATGAACAAGAAGAAGAGCAAAGTGGGTTTCACGCAGGCAGATGTGTGTGTGATAATGTTTTTTGTCTTAAACAATGAACTGAGAAAAGGAGTGCCAGAAATATAGAGACTCATGTTACCTTTGTGGACTCACAAAAAGTATATGATACCGTTTCAGTAGAAAAATTATGGACAGTGTTAGAGCAAATAATATCAATCATACATAAACAAAAGCGATACAAAACTAAACACAGGGTCAAAATCTAAAATTATAATTGGAAATCGACTTTCAAAAGAATTCGTGGTAACGAAAGGCTTAAGACAGGGATGTTATATCTCTTTAAAATATATATCGCAGGAGCTTTAAAAAACTGGAAACGTAAAGTACACGGTACACGGCATGGTGATACAACAACGACCGTTTTACCATATACACAATACAGTTTTCTGAACAGCAAGTAATTGTAGTTAATGATAAAGATAGAGTATATGATGAGAAAGTTAACGGAAAAATTCCAAAAATGCGGGCTAACAGTGAACGTAGACAAGACACAGTACTTATATATTGGAAACGAATCAAGTGAGTAAGAACTAGACAATGGACCAACAATATTTTCATGCAATGAGTATATATACTTGGGTGTCACACGTTGATAACACAGGAACAGACAGTAAAGAAATGGAAAAAATAATAGTAAATGAAAAAAAGGTTAATGGATGTCATTTAAACACTATTTTATGGAGCAGAGAGATAAAAAATAATGTAAAATTTATTATGAAACAATGGTGAAAACCACGATATTGCATACAATGAAGACTTGTCGCGTAAGAGAACAATACAAAACAAAAATGAAAAGTGTCGAAATGAACGCAGTAAGAAAATCAATGAGAATACCTAAATCAGATATATAAGAAATGAGACTATAAAAGAAAGAATGTGAATCGAGGAAAGAATAACGAATGACATCACTAAAAGACAACAACAATGAACGACAAAAGATTCCTAGAATAGCAACCAAGAGGGCGCAGAAAAAGATGGCGTCCTAAACTGGAATGACAACAGTCAATCCAAAGATCAATGAGTCAAAAATCTAACAGAATATGAATGTCAGCATCAAAGGAGGTGGAGAGAGGCGTCGGACAACGTAAAAAAACGTTCTAAACCGACATAGTAATAGTACATATGTCAAAACCGACAGGAGCTAGAAAAACTTACAGTTTTCGAACATTGATTGAGAATTTAATTTTTAACTAAAATAAACCTACCTCAACAACTAGATCTTATGGATGGCTACTGGAATTTGTGAAAAGTTTCTAGTTTTATAAAGCAAAAACCAACGATAAATCAAATTTATCAATGACTGCTGGTGGATATTTTTTCCACAAATTATCAACTAACATTATCACTATGTAAAGAATAATAAACTCACAAAAGCTAAACGCACAGAAGGCACACTTTATACCTACCTGTAAAACATTGTTGCCCAATCTCTTCAGACCTCTTCCCGAAAAGGTAACGTTTTGTAATTTTGGTGGTAGGTCCCCACTTAGTTCTTTTTCCATGTTACTTTCTGTAGATTTATCCACCTACAACCACAAAATAAAAAAAACGTAAAAACTTTAACTCGTTTCTTATTTAAATTTAACCTTAAAAGCTCGTACAGCTAAACAAAGCTAAAAACAGCTTCCAGAGATCAGCTTATTTTAACTTCGTTTTCTTTGGAAACTTATGTGCTTGCATAATGCAGCTTCCACCAAGAGATATTTTAACCTTATGCCGGGTCCACATCAAACCCACAAAACAAAAACATCAACAAAACAGCAACACAACAAAATTGCAAGTTTTCGAAAACACGAACAAATTGTCAACTGCTGTCCACATCTAGAAAACAATTAGTGAACTTTTTATGATCCCCGATAGAAAATGTGGTGTGCTCGAAATTTAGCTTCTCGATAAAGCTCAATTAATTTACATGTATTTTCAACACCCCATTTAATTTTTTCTCCGGATATGGTAATTTTGCACACAGAAACTGCACAAACTGAACCATGATGTTTGTTTCTGTTTTATTCGCGTACAGACTAGACCAACAAAGTTGCCCAAAACGAAAACAAGGCAACACTTTGATCTTTACCGACAGGAGACGGGAAAATAAAAAGTTGCTGAAAATACCAACAAAACAAAAAAGTTGCCGAATTGTTCCCATTTTGTTTAAAAAATGTTAAAAAACATTGAGTTGCTGTTTTGTTTTGTTGGTTTGGTGTGGACCCGCTATTATGTGCATTATTATTTTTTGATTTATTGTTAATTTTGCAGTATTTCTTTTTTTATTTTATATTGTACACAATCAGGATAATTATTGAAAGTAATTTGTTAAGTAAACAATTACAATTTAAATATTCAGGATAAAAAAATATGGTTTAAGGCTAATGACTAATAAGATATCAACGAAGTTTAAGTATGTTTGACTTACATGTACTTCCAAATTCTTGAGCCCAGTGTTCCACTGTATTATTGTGGGAATATTAAACAATTTTAAATTGGTATATGCGTTAAGCTTTAACGTTCTTAATGAGTACATTTTACAAAAAGCTCCTGACTAAAAACAAAAAAAAAACAAAAAGTGATATTTTTTAAAGGAAGTTTTTAACAAAATAAAAAAAAATACCTCAAAAGTATTGAGGTCGAAATTTCGAATATCCAGTTCGGCCAAATGCTCAGCAACGCCCAGCAAACTTGTGTTACTTAAGTAAGTTATTGGATTGGAAACCATAGACAAGTACCTAAAAAAAACAGATTTCTTTTCCATTTCGTTTTAAAAAAAATTTCTGCGTGTTTCCTTGAATCAATTTGTGCTTGAAAATTTAAACTTTTCTTTTTATTATTTATATTTTATTAAAGATAAAAAATATAAGTTGTAGTAAACGTATTCTTATATTAATTTTTAACAAAAATATTAAATACCTATTAACCCTTTTATGCATACCCTTAACACTATTTTTTTCTAAAAAAAATATTTTTGGTTAAAAGCCCATGATATACTGTTAAATACTTATTAAGCTAGACATATTTATTTTAAATAGCCGCCTTGAAATAAAAATAAATGTGTTTGTAGAAATTCATAAATCAAACAAAAATGTTGAACATTCATTTTTGTAACTCAGTAAATAAAAATGAGAGTGAGTAAAAAATTATTTTTGGTTAGTAATAACTTAAAACTGGCTTTTTTCAGTTGACCTTCTTTAAAGTGGTGGTGGGGGGCATCCCCCTCTCTCCACCCTCAAAAGTGCTCTCTTACAGTATTTTCCCAATTATTTGCAAACTTTTAACTTGGAAAAAAACAACTGAGTAAGAATTATTGAGGCTGATGAAAAGTACTCTCTAACGATGTATAAGACCTCCTTACAATAGTGGCGCATAAAATTCAATAAAATTAAAAAAATATTGTTTTTCCACAACTCTCATTTATTTAAATGCTTATAAAAGGTGCGCCACTGATGTAAGGGGGGTGTATTATACATTGTTAGAGAGGACTTTTGGTCAGCCTCAATAATCATTACTTAGTTGTTTTTGGCCGAGTTAAAAGTTTGCAAATAGTATAACAATAGAAAAACACAGTAAAATATCACTATTGGGGGCGAGAGAGCCCTGCCTCTAATTTAAATAAATTCAACTCGAATTAAGTTTTAAGCTAATACTTACTTTATTTTTTTACTCACCTTAAGTATTATTTACTGAGTTACAAAAATGAATGTTCAAAATTTTTGTTTGATTTGAGGATTTCTACAAACACATTTATTTTTATTTTAAGACGGCTATTAAATATTTAACTGTATACATTGGGTTTTTGAACAAAAATACTTTTTTGAAAAAAAAAACAATGTGTTAAGGATACTGAATGCCACAAGAAAAATAAAAAAAACATATTTTAAACATTTTCCCCTTTTTTCGTAGGCCTATGGAACGTGCACCACTGCTTATAGAGGGTACTAAGGTACATGGTTAAAAAGTTAATTTTATCCGTTTGCAAAATGATCTTTAGAATATTTTTAGAAGAGTTCACGGTTTTCGAGTTATAAGCAAATATAGGTTCCTTTTCATAAAATGTTCGGGCGAGTCTTATGTCTATCCATACCAATTGTGTTGCTTCTATCATTAAACTCAGTATCGGACCCCTTAGGGCCTGAACTAGTTAAACAAAAAAAAACAAAAACCTAAAAAATCTTACCTCAGTTCTAACAAAGAATGCGTCACAATCGGGACTGCAGTCAAATCGTTATAATTCAAATTCAATCTCTGCAAATTGCTCATATTGTGAGCCATTTCTGGAGGCACATTGGCCAGGTCGTTATGAGCCATCGATAGCGAGACTAGATTTGGAGTGGGCAATACAGGGACCTGAAGGTTTAAAAACACATAGGGAGAACGTTGAGCCATTTTATTTGAAACTAAACTTGTGTGTATAAAGGTTAAAGCTTCTAATAAAAAACTTACCATACTTAAAGAAACATTATCCAAATTTAAATGAAGTAAAGAATATTCCAATCCTTGAAAACTATTTCCATTGGATTCCAGACTCAGTTGACTGTTGTGGCTCAAATCAAGGTCCATAAGTCTGGGAAGACCTTTAAATGTGTTTGAGTCTATTTGGGCGAGGCGATTGTAGGAAAGGTCTAACCAATTTAAACGCTAAAAATAATGTTATTATTGTTTTTGGATAAAAGTTGTAAAATGTTTCGGACTCGTTTAGAGTTTAGTACTAACAGTGGCGGCTCGTGAGCTCTAAATTTAGGAGGGGTATTTATGGCTTAAGGGTGGGGGTTATGGATTTCAAATTTTTCTTTTCATAAACAGAGAAATAGTATTACAATAAGCACAAAAAAAAATCGCTAGTGATCGATGAATATATACATCATAACAAAAACATTTCATGTAGCCAAGTTTTCCAATACAAATTTCAAAATTAAAGGTTCTTACTAGTTTGGAAATGTTTTTTTAAACTTTGCTATTACAGCCAAACTTCTTTATGTTCAATTTAGCACTGTGCCTAAGAGTCATTTACAGCCGTAATAGCCAAGTTTAGAAAAATATTTCCAAACTAGTAAGAACCTTTCATTTTGAAATTTGTATTGGAAAACTTGACTTTACTTTTATCTCAATTCTTTTTACGGAATGCCATTTTCGCGTACTTGGCTTTTTTTTACATGAAATGTTTTTGTTATGATCACTTCTTTTTTAAAGGAATTAGATAATACTTAATTTTTAAAGTAGTAAAATATGCGGAATATTGTTCAAAACTTTTGGCAATGCCTTACTTAAATTTTTGAGATTTTTTAATTTTTTTCCATGGTTTTATCGTAGTTCCTATCAGCCTTCCAAAGCTCAGCTCTCTAGCGTTTCTGAAAGTGCACAATGTTACTTTTACATAACTTTACATGTATAGGGGAGGGAAATAAATTAAAATTGTCGTGTTTTTAAATTTTGTCCTATAGTTTTATCATATAGTTCCTATCAGTCTTCCAATGCTCAGCTCTCTAGCGTTTCTGGAAGTGGGTAATGTTACTTTTACATAACTTTACATTTATAGGGGAGGAGAGTAAATTAAAATATTGGACTTTTTAAATATTTTCCCATGGTTTTATCATAATTTCTATCAGCATTCCAATGCTCAGCTCTCTAGCGTTTCTGGAAGTGGGCAGTGTTACTCATAACTTTACATTAATAGGGGAAGGAAGTAAATTAGAATTTTGGGGTGTTTTAATTTTTTTCTATAACTTTATCATAGTTACTATCGGTCTTCCAAAGCTCAGCTCTCTAGTATGTCTGGAAGTAGGCAATGTTATTTTTACTTAACTTTACATTAATAGGGGAAGGAAGTAAATTAGAATTTTGGGGTGTTTTAATTTTTTCCTATAGTTTTACCATAGTTCCTAGCAGGCTGCCAAAGCTCAACTCTCTAGCATTTCTGGAAGTGGGCAATGCTACTTTTACATAACTTTAAATGTATAGGGGAGGGGAGTAAATGAAAATTTTTGGGGTTTTTTGATTTTTTCCTATAGTTTTATCATAGTTCCTATCAGTCTGCCAAAGCTCAACTCTCTAGCATTTCTGGAAGTGGGCGATGCTAATTTTACATAACTTTAAATGTATAGGGGAGGGGAGTAAATTAAAATTTTGGGGTTTATTTGATTTTTTCCAGGGGTTTGGTCATAATGTCTATCAGTCTGCCAAATTTCAGCTTTGTAGCATGTCTGGAAGTACAGTAGAATATTGATGATCTATACATGAGTGAGTGAGTCAGTGAGTGAGTGGCAATTTCGACGTTTTTTGAAATTTCGTAACTACTTTACTACTTTATGGAATTCCATGAAACTTGGAGGGGTTGTTAACTCCATGGAGATCTACGATTGTGCAAAGTTTGAGACTCGTAGTTCATTCCGAAGTAGAGTTTTAGATAGGTCAAATATCGGCTGAAATGTTTCCAGAAAAGATGGTTAGGCGCGCGAACTTGGCGAGGCACTGCCGTGCCCTCAGATGAATCCGGGTTGATAGAGTGAACCGATACTGACGTCATGTAAACGTGCATTATACCTTATATCTTTCAAGTAAACCTCCATGGGACAACGACGAGATCGAATTCCATGACAAATCCAACTCACACAGAGTTTGCGCAGTGGAAACGGACATACTTGTTAAAGGGAGTTTGCTGAGAAGGTTGTGGGAGACGTCAAGCTTTTCTAGACCTAAAAATAAAGATTTTAACTTTTGAATTAGTAAAGATAAATTAATGTTCATCAATCACAAACTGTTGTTTTTTCTAGACCTAAAAATAAAGATTTTAACTTTTGAATTAGTAAAGAAAAATCAATGTTCATCGATAACAAACTGCTATGTTTTTATTTGACAAACTGGTCTGATTTTATCCTCATACATAAAAAAGGAAACGAGCTGGATTGCAACAATTACAGAGTCTCTCTCTAAGTAGCTTGTACGGTAGGATTCTTAGAGATCTAATAGAGAATGATTTTTACGAACACGAGGAAGAAGAGCAAAGTGGATTTCGTGCAGGTAGATCGTGTAGTGATAATGTTTTTTTCTTAAACAAGTATCTATCTAATCTAAAATTAAAATTGGAAGTCGACTCTAACTCTTTTTAAAATGTATATCGAAAGAAGCTCTAAAAAACTGGAAACGTATAAAGTACATGGCATGATTACAAATAAACACACCACACTACAGAGTTTCCTGAACAACCAAGTAATTGTAGCTAATTATAAAGAAGATATGGAGTATATGATGAGAAAGTTAACGGAAAAATATCAAAAGTGGAGTTAACAGTGAACGTGGCACAGTACTTATATATTGGAAACGAATCAAGTGAGTTAGAACTAGACAATGAACAAACAATATCTCTATGCAATGAGTATGTATACTTGGGGGGTGTCCCATTTGATACGACAGGAACAGACTGTAAAGAACTGGAAACAAGAATTGTAAAAGCAAAAAAGGTTATTGGATGTCCAAATAGTATTTTATGGAACAGAGAGATAAAAAAAATTTAAAATTTAATATATATGAAACAATGGAAAAAAGGACGCTATTGTATGGAATAGAGACTTGTCGCGTAAAATACAAAACAAAGAAGGAAACTGTCGAAATGGATGCAATAAGAAGATCAATCAGAACATCTAGAACAGATCATTATGAAAAATGAGATCATAAAATAAAGAATGGGAATCGAGGAAAGCATAACAGATAACATCACTAAACGACAACTGATATGGAACGGCCATAAACAACGGATGAACGACGAAAAATTACCAAAGAAGGTACTAGAATGGCAACCAACAGGGCCCAGAAAAATAGGGCGTCCTAAACTAGAATTTCAACAGTCAATCCAAAGATCAATGAGTCAAAAAAATCCTGACAGAAGATGACTGTCAGGATCGAAGGACGTAAAGAATAGGCGTCGGACAACGTAGAAAAACGTTCCAAACCGACATAGTAGTAGTAGTAGTGTGATTTTTAACTGTCTAGTGTGATCGTTTTAAATAAAATATTTAATACCTTCTTCTCTAAATAAATTATCAGGCAAGTGTCTTAAGCGATTGTTGGAAAAATCCACCATTCTTAGATGATTCAAGAATCTAAACAGATCATTTGGGACGTCTATGATTCTGTTGTGAGAAGCATCCAAAACCTATCAAAATACAAATAAAAACTAAATTAAAAAACTGTTTGGCAATAGTGTCAAAGGGAATTCGCACCTCCGGAAGAACAACAACCTAAATCTAAATTTTTGTCTTAAATTTGTTATAAGGCTAAAAATAGTTTATTCTTTCTAAAGAAACAACGCCGTTAAGTTAACTCATCTAGGTTAAAACAGAGGGCAGATGCGTCGAGTTGTAAAGACTCTAGCGCCAAAAACGTCACAACAGTCAGTTATGCTGATTTTTGTTCTCTCGGAGGTGCGATAAGTCTAAATTTATTACCTATAGTACACAAATATTTGCAAGAGATTCTAGGAAATTTTTGTCAGGTCTACTACGTACTATACAAAATAAATGTTAAAAAATGATTTTACCTGTAACATTTTGGTGTTCCTAAACATATCAAAATCCAAATCGTATATCTGATTCCAACTCAAATCCAGCCATTGCAAATGAGGCATATTTCCAAACACTTCCCTTGTTCCATTAAGTATCCCATTATGTCCCAAATAGAGATGAGTCAATGAAGTTTCTGCTGGTTTAAAAAACTGTTTGGAAATAACAGTTATGTTGTTGAACGACATGTCCAGAACTTTGACGTTGGTGTGGATTCCGCCGAAACCTGTGCAATAGGGACAGACTGCTTTTAGTTAGCTTAAAATTGTGTTTAAGAAGATGAAAGTTTTGAGGGCCATTAGCCTAGGATGGTTTATGTTAGAGCGTTATCTAGGGTGGGATAAGATGAAGATAAGCAGAAAAAAATGCAAAACAAGATGGAAAAACTAATCCAGTCAAAAATTAACTTTATAAGAGTAAACAAAATTGAAACTAACAAGATGATAACAAATAAAATCACAAAAATATAATTTTATCAATTTATAATTATCTTCTATTAAAACAAATAAGATTACTGGATTTTGTGATTACTACAAAACCCTAAGTGACGTAAAGAACAAATACTGAATACCCTGGCTCGTATAGACGACACCTTAAATAAAACTCTATTTGAATTAAAAAAATCAAGTTAAAATCAGGAATGTCTTTTACAATTCAAGGTAATGCCATTTGGTTCGTGCAATTCTTTTGTAACTTTTGAGATACTGATTGATGCAAGAATTTTTAAGTAAACTAAATTGTTAGACATGTCTAGATTTCTTTGATTTAAACTTAAATTTTATAAAATAAATTCTAAATAGGAAAGAAGTTCAATTTTTGGGGAATATAGTATAAAAAAGTGGAAATCTTAACTATCAGGAAAAAATTGGTACAATCAAGATAAACTGTTTGGAAAAATAAGCATAATAATAATAATAATAATAATAAATTAGACGTTTATTTAGCACAATATTTGATACAATTCTACAAAAGATCAACAAAAATAAATGTTCTTTGCTGCTGACGAAGTATGCACAAAAGAGTACCATTTGTATGGCAGTTTTTGCTCCATTTTTTAGCGCATTCACTTTTCTAATATCTACCATTCTTTTGATTGACAAAATACTACATCTTCACAAAAAAACCTTTTTAAAAGCCACTCTGATATTTTTTTCTTAAAGATAGCAAAACTTTCATGTTAATGTCCTGTGCGAAAATGTTAAAAGTCTCGGAGTCAGATTTGGAAAGGTCAAACCACTTTTTTATTTTCTCAAATTCCTGCTGTGCTTGCAATATAATATCGTCTCACGTTCTGCCTTTGAACAAAACGACGGTATCATTAGCAAAGGACAGTACCTGTCCAGCCGTTACCGTCCTCAAAAGTCCATTTATGTAGAGGATAAAACGAACCGGACCCAACACCGTCCCCTGCGGTACACCGTAGTTACCACGACCAACATCGATAAGTGCGCTACCAATTTTTGTGTACTGGATTCTATCACTCGGATAGCATGTTAATTTTTTCCAATAACAACTAATGTGAAACTGTATCAAATGCTTTAGCCAAGTCGACGAGACACACAATGTAGGACTGCTTTCATCAATATCTTTGTACAGTTGTGATGTTAGCCGCACAATTGCGTCCTCCGTCGAGCGCATAAAATTAATTTTTTTTTCGGAATTTACTCTTATAACAAAAAAAATTATTACTCTATAACAAAAAAAATACTCTGCCAATATATGGGCCCCTAAGCTCACACTAGGTACTATAGTTATAGTGTACGTGTGAGCTAATATAACTAAAAACTGAGATATATTTTATTCAACTCCAGACTAAATTACCTTTTGTTTGATACCACACAAGCCATGTTTTGACTTAAACTCAAATTTTTGAAATCTACCCCCACCCTTACAAAAAAAAACAAAAACTAAAATGTATTTTGTTAAACTCCGGACTCAATTACCTTTCGTTTGATATCACACACGCCATATTTTCACAGACATACAGACAGACAGACAGACAGACAGACAGACAGACAGACAGACAGACAGACAGACAGACAGACAGACAGACAGACAGACGGCGCAACAAAAAAGTTTCAAAATCATCTGAAACGCAAAGATATATAAAAAATTTTAAAATCGGAACAACTTTTTTTTTCTCGAAAAAATTAGGATCACCATAGCTCACACTACTATAGTATAGTATATGTGTGAGCTAATATTACTCTAAAACTAGAGCTTCTTCACAATAATTAGATAATGATTCTGCAGCAGTCTTTCTTGATGTAGCACAAGCATTTGAGAAAGGGTGGCATAAAGCAGGTCTTAATTTTAAACTAAAACGTTTTCTGCCAAAACAATATTCTGATATTTTGGAATTGTCCCTGATAGACATTTCAAAGTAAAACAGGAAGATTCATACTTAAGTTTAAGAGAAATGCCAGCAGACGTGCTTCAGGGTAGCGTACCAGGCTCTTATTTATACTTATTATTCACTTGCGATATTCCAAGCGACAAAATTGCCACTTAGAAACATTGGCCGATGATACTGGTTCATTGACGGAAGAAAAATCTATTAAAGCATCAATAGAAACACTTTAGGATGCAGTTACCGAAGTTCAAAACGTGGCGAATAAAATTAAATAAATCGAAATCAATTCATGTTAATTTTACAAACAAAAATGTAAATCACATACAAATAACTATTAACAACATTTCCGTACAATATTCAGGCAAAATATCGCGACACTTCATGCCTAATTGCGCTGGAAAGCACATGTTAAGAAAAAAAACGAAGAACTTGAGATAAGGTGTAGAAAAATGAACTGGCTAATTGGAAGGAAGTCCAATTTAACAATGCATAATAAGTTACTGTTTTATAGACAAATACTGAAACTAGAATGAACATATGGTATTCAAATGGGGTTGCACTAAAGACACATTCTAGTTTTACAGAGATTTCAAAACAAAGTATTAAGAAACATTGTGAATGCACTAAAAATCGAAACTGCAGCAGAGACTATAAAAAAGTACGCAAAAAGCCATAAAGATAGACTTCATCAAAATATGAATGTGGAAGCAATTCAGCTTCTAGACCATACTATGCTAGTTCGAATACTAGAAAGGGTGAAGCCGTTTGAGCTAGTAAAAGAAATTAATTATATAAAACAAAATAATGCTATAAACACAACACAATTGCGAGTTACAGTCGAAGCAAAGCGAGAACTGTTGAGTGAACCCCAAGTTTGAATCTAACTTTTCTGGTAAATTAAGTTAAAACAAAATTGCTAATTAGTCTTATTGCGTAGATTGTAACAAAATAAACACAATGTGTTTGACAAATAAAACAAAAAAAAATAGATTTAAGAGCTCTTCAAACTTGACAAATAGTATAACTTGGATACAAAATACTTTATTTTAGACCAAAAGTATTTAAACTTTTTTTCTACTTCTGACCTTCCCCATCATCTATTTAAGTTTGGTTCATCATTTAAATTACGAATTATTAAACTATTATTCACAAATTATCATTAAAACACTGTCAAAAATATTTTATACCCACCCATATCAAAATTCGGAGGAACATTGACGATCAAATCCCTCAAACTGTTGTGACTAATGTTCACCACGAAATTCGACAATGTTCCAACTTGGTCGAACATTCCAAAGTCAAAACTGTTCAAGCTATTGTAAGACATGTCAAGGTGTTCTAGTTCTGGCAGATTCTAAAATAACATTAAACAAGAATTGATATGATGTTATTTAATTATAGGAGCAAAGAGACAATAGTAAAGTATTACCTGAAAAGCTTCAAAAGCAACCGAAATAAGTTTGTTCCCCTTCAAATTTAGCCTCTTTAGTACCTCCAAATTCATGAAAGACCTTCGCTCTAAGGACTCAATTTTGTTGTCATCTAAATGTAACTGTTGCAATTTTGGTAAAGAAACAAAAGTATGTTGACTGATCAGTCTTAGTTGGTTGAATGACATGTAGATGTCTTCTAGGTTTGAGTGGTAGTCGCTCTAAAAATATATCAAATTAGTGTTTTATCCAAATGTAAATTAGTAGTTATTTTACAATTAAATATATACTAGGGTAACTGAACTGTACCTGAAATGTTCCTTTATGCACCAACTCAATATCATTGTCTTGCAGTTCCAAATGCCTCAATTTGCCCAAGAAATGGAAACTAGTTTCCGGCATGTTCCTAATCTTGTTGTTGCTCAAGTCAAGAGTTTCCAAATTGGTCAACACCTTAAGCGCTTCTGGTATGTTGCTTATAGAAGAAGACAGAGCATGCGCTAAAGAGAGATGCTCTAAAGAATGACCAATCTAAAATAAAAAGTCTTTTAAAACTTAGATATGTAGGTTATCGCCCTTGCTACGTAAAAGCATTACTCGATTGTTGTGCCATCTATCTGTAGCTCTTAAAACAACCACTTGAAAACAAAAGAAACATGTATTTAATGTCGGACTAAAGAAACTAAGTAATAACATTTGATTTACATTTGGCTCAAGAGTGGTTTATAAGGTTTCTGATACTTTTGAGTGAAACTTTTCCGTCAAAAACATTTTTATTGGTTGGTGCTGGTTAGTGATACTTGAACTGTAACTTTTCTGTCAAAAAACGTTTATATAGCTTCTGAACTTACATCATAGAAAGCATTATTTTCAATAGTCCCGATACTATTGTCCGATAAGTCGATATGCCTCAATCCATGAACATATTTAAAAGCATTATTTTTGATGCTCTGTAAACCAGCCCAGTTAATTTCCAGATGCTCTAGATCCATGCCGAATTCCAGAAAATCCTCTGCATCAATGTGAGGATTAGATAGACGCGATAGGCGAAGAGAACGAAGGTTTCTTAACCTAAAATTATAAACTATACGAAGTGTACAGTGTCACCTGGCACACTTTTTAATTTTTAGTCCTAGAGCAACGTTTAAATCGCCAAATTTTGTAGTACATTTTCTAGACTTTCAAAATCTGATGCCAGAAATGACATATAGTTCAAAAACTTGTCAATTTTTGACATATGATTTAACTTTTTTAGGTTATGGTTATGGAACTTCAGGATTCATTAAATTACGCTTTCTGTAATCTCCACGTGAGGTTAATGTTTGAATATATAAGATCTATGGAATTTCTTGTTGTTTGAACTGTTTTAATCAATTGCATGTCATTCTTAATCAACAATATCTCCTAACTGCATATGATTTAATTTTAGAGAGCAAAAAAAAAATTTATCGTGTTGATTTTTCTAAAACTCTACATATTTTTTTGGTAACTAAATTTTAAAAAAGGCTAGAAAAGTCCTCTAAAGTTTGTTTAATTTTTTTCCTGCAGCTTGATTGTTTAGAGAGAACATGAAAAAAAAACAGAAAACGTTGGTTAGATAGATAGATATTGCAGGCTCAGGGACCAAAAACAATTTTGTGGAGCTGCCCCAGCGCTTCGTGAAAACCGAGTGAATATTTTCTTCAGTCCCCTGGCTGCAGTTACAAAATCTTAACCATCTTCTGAGCGTAAGCGTTTTAGTGTACATAGCTTTGATAACAACCAATTTATTTATGTAAATTAAATACTTTTTTAACGCAGGTTATTATATATTGATAAAATAAAATATAGTATATGTTCCAAAGTATTGCATGTCGTCATTTTTATTTAATTCACACAAATTTATCACATTAAAATCATATTTTACCTTAACCTCTTTTCCCTAAAGTTAACATATTAGCGAAACGCTCTTATGAGCAAAAGTTTGTATGGTAAAACAAAACGATTCAAAGTCAATTTTGATAGTCCACGAATTTTAAGCAACAACCGATAGATTAAAGTTCAAAATAAATCTCTCACCATAATTACAGCCAGAATGCAATCACTAATATTTAACACTACTTAGTTAATTTTTTAGTGGCACTATCGTTACCTTTTGCACATTTAGTCACTTTTTTTTAATTTACTATTTACTTATTATCACTTTTTAGTTTGGATTCAAAACCAAGACTCAGACGACTAAGATGCTCCTGCTACCATGATGCTAAACAACATCGAGGTTTCCTGCCTCGTGATGTTTTGTTGTTTCTAACACCATATAAGGTTATGTAAAGTAACAAAGATCTGCCTGCTCTTATTTTTAGCAAAGCGCAAAGCCATATAAACGTAGGATCAAGATTTTGCTTTGTTTGGCTATCCTAATTAAAATTAGCCATGGTTGGCGCCTATTTTGTCACGTGATGTTTGAATCTTGATTTGGCGGATATTTCATCATCCAGTAGAGTTGATAAAAAGGCTAGAATCTATTCTTTTTTTTTAATGTAAGCTCACGATTTCTACAAGTGAGATACAGTCAAAGTCTACGTATAGTGTTGTGATGAGTTGAATACAATAACGTAAGCTACTTTAATTTTATATCCTTCAATACTGAGTGTTGTTTTCCAAAATAATAGAATTTTCTTTACGGTTCAACCTCTAACTGAGTAAAATTATTATTTAAGTTGCCAATTTAGATTTCTAAAATTAAGCCGTTAGCTGACCACTACAGTTTTTACTTTACCTTCTAAGATCCTGAATGTTTACAGGCGAATTATCTGTACCACTTATATCCAATTCATACAGGTTGAATTGAATTCCAGTAAAAGTTTCTGGATTTATCCTGGATACTAGATTATCATTGACAGAAAGAGTTCTGAGATACTAAAAGAGAGCCTAATATTAGACAATTAGGAGGAACCTGTAACTTTTTTGAAATTTTTTTTTAGAGGCCTTTTTAACTTTCTATAGAAAATTACAGTACAGGGTATCCCATTTTTGATGGTACTAAATGGGAAATTCACTTATTATAGAAGATGACGATTGGGGATTTCACATTACACTCTCAAATTTTGAGAGAAGAAAAAATATTTTTTTTTCTAGCCCTTGTAGTTTTGAAACTAAGAGGAAAAAATAAAAAATTCGGAATCTCAGAAAATAATTTAATAATTATTTGGGTAGCTATTTTAATTCTGTTAAAACCTTTTTAGAGAATGATGATTCTGTCCATAATATAACGAATTTTTGGTCCGTCGAGTCAACGAGATTTCAGAAAAAAATCAAGAAAAAAATACGGACTTTTTTTAAAATCTAGGTCCATATTTAACTTGTTAATTTTTTTTTTGAAATCTCGAATCCGACTCGAGGGACCAAAATATTGACAACGTCATTTTATTGACAAGATCAACTTTCTGATAGAAAAAAAATTTTGCCATATTTTTTTGGATCTCAAGGACAGTAATGTAAAATCCCCAATCCTCTATCTTTTAAAATAAGTAAGTTTCCCATTCAATTCTATCAAAAATGGGACACCCTGTACATCACTGATCGCCCTAAACATACCTGAAATCTCTGAAATATGTCCTGTGGCAATAAAGATATATTGTTGCCAGATAGATCCAGTAGTTCTAAAAAGTTCTCCAACCCTGCAAAAGCTGATGGGGATATTTGAGTTAGTCCGCATCCTCGCAGAAAAAGTTCACGAATTTTTGCTTGCCGGAAAGCTTCATCCTATAAAATACTTTGCCAATTTATGGGTACCTAAGCTCACACGATTAATATATAATGTAATTTTTATAACCCCCTATCCGCCACCCAGGGATGCGTCCAATTGGAGACCCCGCCCCCAGTGTAACATCAGTGTAGAAAACAAACTTAAATGATTTTTTTATCTTTACCTTTAATATGGTACCACACAAGTAATATTTTAACTAGAACTCTAATTTTTTAAATCTATTACCCTTTTTTCCGGCTTATGTCCAGTGGATTTTATTCATTTCATTCAAGAATTTTCGATGAAAAAGTTATAATATATATAATATGTAATATGTAAAGCTATGTACGAAAATTCAGCCTATTACTCATCGGTGTACTGTGGACTATATGTGCATTTTAGAGACTAAACTAAACGAACGGTTTAAAATTGTTTCTTAACAAAAAATATATGCTAACCCTTGATAAGACAATCTTTTTTAGTCGTTGATACTTATAATTTGAAAAAAAAAACAATTTTTATCCCTACCTCTATTATAGAAAGGGGATTTCCATCTAAATACGTCTTGTTAACAACATTGAAATACTGGAATGAAACTGGATCTAAAATCTTGAATTGATTGTAATCCAGCCTGAGAGTATCCAGATTTAGTTGAAAATTCAGATTGACTTTTACACCTACAAACCAAAAATAATTAAGTATTTGCTTATTATTAATAAACGAAAAATATGTTATGCTCTTGAAATTTCAAAGGAAGAAAATTAATTCAAATGAAATGTTAAGGTTAAGGTTAAAGTCAAGATCACAAGAAAAATGTAAAAATATTATTTATTAATTTAAAGGAAATTTAGACAAATATTAAATAATAACAATAACTTTTCGTGGGTAATCGGATAAAAAGAAGTTTTTGTTTCTCTCATATTTTTCCGTGGGTAGCTCGAAAGCTTAACTTTACTGGGATCAAAGATCTAATGAACACCTAATAAGTGTTGACAGTTAGCTGTTTCATACTTATGGGACTCCTCAGAAGACTGCTTGGTCAATGTGACACTCTAGCGAAGTTAATTAGGCGGTTTTGTCTCTAATCCTAATGTAAATAGTGAGAAAGCTCTCGCAAAAAGCGCCATCTACCGATAGAACGAATACGAGAGAAACTAGAACAAGAGCAGGCGAAAATTATCTGCTATACATATCGATCAATGAAAAGATCCATTAAAAATAAAAAAAACAAAGTAATCCGTGACCTACGACAGCTCTTCTGCCTTTGTCGTTTACGAAATGATGCTATTTTCTCCCTAGAAGTGTTTTTGTTTACAGTTTTAGACAAAAAACTTGAGCTTCTCTTAAAACCGAGCTAACTTTAAAAAAAATATGTTATTTAGAAGACAGTTTAAAAAAAAAGCGACGATATCAAAACTTTGTGTCAGGCCTATAGCAAAATGGACCAAATAAATATTAAACATAGTGAATTTCGAGAGAGATTTTATTCGCGAATTTAAAAATCAAACAAGTTTTCGTAGCCAATCGGGTAAAAATAAGTTTCCAGATTGCGATTTCGCTATAGGTGTTCATTTACATGTATTTTTTAAAATTCTCCAAAAAATCACTGCTATTTGCCACGGGGACGCGACTGGAGCAGTCATGTCTTGTCACTGCTCGATTAAAATCGCAGTTTGGCCGATTTCTAATGGGACTGCTCGTCCTCAGAACACTGCTTGGTCAATGTGACATCCTTGCAAAGTTAATCAGACCGTTTTGTCTGTCATTCCACGTCTATAGTAAGGAAACCGTCGCAAGAAGCGCCATCTATCGAGATACGAGAGAAACTATAAAAAAATGCTGCTGCAATCGATCGATGAAAGAAACCATCCGTGACCTACGACAGCACTTCTGTCTTTCAGGCCAGATCAACAAGTATTACTGATTTTTAAATTCACGGGTACTAAAATTTACGTTTGTTAATAAATAATACATAAAGGGCTTTTTTTAAATAGGCCGAACAAATATATTTTTACCTGGTTCTGCAGCCGGACTCATCTTCCCGATCTTATTGTAACTCAAATCTAAAGTTTTTAGTGTCCTCAAAGGTTGAAGAGCTTGGTAGGGTATATTTGACAATTGATTGTCGCCTAAAAGAAGGTGGGACAGTTTGCCCATACCATCTCTGAATACCTAAAAATACAGGGTGTCCTATTTAAAACGTTCCACCCAGGATTTCTTGATAACTGCTGAAAATTTTTAAAAATGCCGTGGCACGTCGATTTAGTTTGCTAGAGGGACACTTCTTCGCGATTTCACGACATCTTTATCTATGAACCCCCAGAGAGGGCGCGTTTCACCCCTTGATTTTGAATAGGTTAAGTGGGTCGAGTGACACCTTTCGTTTTTAATTTTGAGGTGCAGTTTTTTTGTGTTATTAAACTAGACTTACCGATGGATCTATCTCCCTCAGATTATTTCCTCTCAAATCTATGGTATCCAACATGGGCAACCCAGAAAAGGTATCTGGAGGTATGTGTGCTATGGAGTTTTCCGCCAAAATCAACTCTTCCAAAGAACTCTCCAACCCGCGCCAATTTTCTGGGTGTATTTTGTTAATTTCGTTTCCTAAAATTATTAAAAAAATAAAGAAAGCATTTTTTTCCTAAAGTTATTTGGGTCAACAAAGACCAAAATTTTGTGATGGTATCTGTCTGTCGGTCGATCTGTCTGTTTGTCTGGGACACGAGAACTCAAAAACCGATAAACCGATTTTAACCAAATATAGTACAAAAATTTTGCGGTATTTTGGTTGGGGTCTGCAGGAGGGTAGTAGGGGGGTTCAAAGAATTAAAAAATCATAATTCGAGAACCACAGCAGCTAGCAAAACGAATTTTTCAAAGTTTTAGAATTTTATTTTCAACACTATTTGTTATAAGGTTTTTCAGACTAACAGTTTTCAAGATATAAAAAATGTTTAAAAATTTATATCTTACGAACCACAGCAGCTAGCGAAACGCGGTTTTCAAATCTAGATAGAGAATACATTTTTAACAAATTTGTTACAATTTTAAAAAAAATAAAATTATATACAGGGTGTCACGAAATTAGTCGTCAGTATTTTAACCACGCATTCTACGGCTCAAAATAAGACAAAACTTTATGTAAAGTAGGGTTCAAAATTAATTCGTTTTCGAGATAGAGGGTGTTAAAATTAAAAAATAAAAATTTTTTAAGTATTCTTAAAAATTTTAAACGTATTATTTTCAAAATTGGTATCCATCGGTTTTTTGGGCTGCGAAACTCGAATATACACACCTTTTTCCTGTGGCCGTTAGAAGGAGCTTCACACTGCACTTTTAATGATTTTAAAATTCTCATAACTTTTTTTCAGTGTAGTTTTTTACGTTTTCTGTTAAGAAAGTAATTTGCTAAACAATTTTAAGCTAAAGAGGTACTCTTGTTGAAATCCGCTTTCGAGATATTTCAGTTTTTAGTGTTCGATCCCGCACTGCAAAATTCAAATTATTTTGAAAAAAAAACAATTTGTTACAGCCCAATGTATTATTCTAAAATAATGCTAACTTAATATTTTAATTTTTTTATTCAAAATAATTGGATTATTCCGATGCGGCATCGAACATTGAACACCGCAAAGCTGGGAAATGGCTTACTTTATCGGTACCTTTTATGCTTTGAAATGCCTAAGAAATGATTGTTTTATAAAAAAAGTAAAAAACTACACTGATAAAAAAGTTACGGTCATTTTAAATAATCAGAAGTGAGCGTAAACCGCCCTCTAACGGCCCCAGTAAAATATTTATGTTTCTCATCCCAAACAACCAACAAATTATTCGATTTTTATTTTTTAAATTTGACACTCAGTATCTCGAAAACGTAGCAATTATGAGCAGTAGAAAATGCGGCTAAAATATTGACATCCAATTTTGGGGCACCCTATATATCTCAAAACCAGTAGCAAGTAGAGTAACGTAGTTTTTACGAATTGATAATTTTTTTTTTTTAAAGAAAGAGGGGAGATTTATATACCTGTAAGATCTAAGCGCCTCAACTTCTGCAAATATCTCAAAGCTCTATTAGGAACTCTACTAATATCACAGTGACTGATTTCTAGTTCCCATAGAGAACGCTCCAAACCCAGAAAAGCTTCATCTGGAACTACAGTTAATGGGTTGTTTCTAATGACCACTTTATATAAACCTGTATCAAACAAACACTATATTATAAAAATCAGCAAGCAACAAAATAGTCAAAAATTAAAAAAGAGGATTAAAGAATTTTCTAAATTAATTTTTTGTTTGACTATCTAAAAGATCACATACAGCATTTTATAGAATGATTACAAGGTAACATAAAGTATAGGGGTATAATTTTGATCTATTTAAAAATACTTATTAATTAAAGAATTAGTTGACACGTTAATATTGCCTTTAGTTAAAAGGCAGCTGTTCATTTTGTATTTCAAAGAACTTGAATTAAGTAATTGATACCATAAATGTGAATTAAATTAAAATTAGATTAATAATTGTCATTGACAGTTGACACACACCTGTACTTTGCAAAAAATAGGGTTCAAGCGTCCTCAGACCATTATTTTCCATATGCAATTTAAAAACTTTGGAAATATTAACTGTCTCTGGAATTCTCGGCAAATGAATGTCTTTGCACGTAACTATACCTAAAAAAATGTCAAGAGTTCAACATTCATCAAAACTTACTCAATTTAAACTTTTTAAAAGCAGGAATATATATAATATTGAATTTTCAAAAAATGTTATCTATTTCTCTGTTAGTGTCTATGACTTACTGGAATAATTCATAGGCCAACTAGCACAAATCGTAGATAAGCAATTATAAAAAAAGAATATATATATTTTTTTGGACTAACCTAAATCTGGTATGTTCTTGGAACAACTGCACAAATGGTTAAAATAACATGGAGGATATTTTACGTTCTCTAAGTCCTTGGATTCTACCATGGAAACCCATATCATGAGGGCAAAGAAAAATAGGACCACGGCGTAAAAATATCGCATTATCTGCACTAGTTCCTTCTAAAATGATATTAAGTTAGAAAAACTAGACATAACTGCACAAAATTTAAATTTTGGTTCGGTTCGGCTGCTTAAAAATATTGTAAAAAATCGTTCAACAAAAAATTTAACTTACCATTTTGCCTCTTTACAATTACCTACTGTATTCCTGGACAAAATTAAGCCAGAAAAACTCACACACTCACATTTTAGGAACTTAAAAAATATATCAAAAACATGTTTTTAAATTTTTAATTAGTACTAATAACACTATTTTTAGTATTTTCTTACAAAAATAAATTTGAAACACTTATTTTTGCGGTGTTATGAAATGAAATCTTTCGTTAAGAATTTCCTGCTGTCGTTAACTCTAGCGAGACATAATTAAAACAATGAAAATTGCCTTAACTGATATAGAGGCTCAGAAAAATTGGTCACATCTGAGTAAAAATACGGAAATCAACAAAGTATTAACAAAAAAAGTGGGTAAGTAAAAGTATTAAAAATATTTTAAGAGTAAACATTTTTAAAAACATAGGTATGCAAACACTTCTTTATTAATATACAGAAGTTTTTTTTGAGTTTTTGTTTATAGCTCTTGCAGTTTTGGAGATTTGAAACATAAACTAGGACACAGGGCATAAATCATTGGGACTTCAGGAGTCACAACGTAACCTAACTTCATTTTCAGCCTCTGAACCTTCTTGAGGTACACCACTGGTGAATTCTAATATACTTTTCTTGATTTATCACAAACTTTTGGTTCTTTTGTAGTTTTTTCATATCTGCGACCCTTATTGAACAAAAACATACAAAAACCGATTCGGTAAATGACTATTTACAAACTAGTGAATTACAAAGAGTTGTTTTTAATTTTTTCTTATATAACGGTGGCAGATATAAAAAATTAGAGGAGACCAAAAAGTTTTCTAGAAAAAAAAAACTTAAAATTCAGCAGCGTTTTTAACAGAAATTATACAGAGTTTGTGTGAATTTGGACTCTAAATTGATCCTGCAAATTGGCTAGTATGCGGGAGGATTAAGCTTGGAAAGGCTTCAAACTTTTTTCTGATACTTTTTTTATTAGGTTCTAATATCATTCGCCAGTCTAACGAAACCTTATTGTCCCAATTTTCCGCTGGTATATAGCCTTAAAACATTTCAGGGGCTTCTTCCCTAGGCCAACTAACCAGATTAGAATTTTAAAAAGTTTGTAATACCATCGATTACTTTGGGTTTGATTTTTATTACGTACTCTGCATATATACTTAATAATCTACTGGGAAACAGAAACAAGTTGCAAACAGATCAGATAATTCGTAGACCGACCAAAAGCAACCAAACTTAAATGGTTGCTGAAATACAAATAACTTATTCCAACTTTACTGGAGGCTTCTTCAAACGTTTCTGTATCTATAATTCATCAGTAACGCTAGCGCTTTCTCCTCATAAGCCTAGATGTTTATGTGTCATATCTTTATAAATCTAGGTTGCTATGGCTTAGACCTCGGCAAAGCTTACGAGGGAGTTCAACTGAATTAATCTGACCCTCGAATTTTTAAGAAAATAAATGGATCCATGACGGATCTGATACCTTCCTAGCTAGGATATAAGCACAGTTCAAGTGAAACCATGATATATATCAGCCTTAAAAACTACTATTTGTAAATATCTCAGAAACTAAAGCTCCTACGAAGTTTTTCGCAGTCACATAAATTATTGAGGAAAATGCAGTCTACTATATTCTGAAAACCGCATATTGATGCGATACTCAGTTAAAAAGTTATCATTTCTAAAACTTTTTAATTGTCAAAAACTGTCATTAGCATTCATGGATTTTGGCCAAAATCTAATCAGCTCGTTAGAGTGTCAAACACTATTTAACCTGAAAATTTTGTGAAAATCGGTTTGGCGGTTTAGGAGTTATCGTGTTAAGGACAGACACACACACACACACACACACAAACAGTCAGCACGACGATATTGCTAAGATAGGTCAAAATACACCCAAATAACACATTTTCGACGTTATCTCGAAAAAAAAAATTTCGTCGAAAATAATACCTTCTCTAGCTAGGAAGGTAAAAATAGAGATACATTTAATCAACTTGTCTAAAAAATATGTTGTCAAATAATTAAGATATTTTAATCTGAAATTTGTATTTTATGATTTTTTTTTTCATTCGAGGGTCACAAAAATAATAGTTTAATTCAACAGTATAAAAATAACTATTTTTAATAAATATATGAAGTTTTGTTAGTTTTCCGCGTTTAATTGGATCTATAAGCTGGATATTTAATAAGGAAGTAGGCTAGGTTAGGGTTTCAGGTTAAAAGTCTTGTTTAAACTCTATTTTGTCATATTTTAAATGAAAATCTGTCTAGCGTATCGATTTAATTTGATTTAAGAAGATTTCAGAAAAACAGGTGACTAATGTCGCTTCCTGTTTACCCATATACGAGATGTTAATAAAGTATGTGTTTAAACTATTCCTTATCCAATTTTAAGACAAAAAATTCTTATAAATGTTTTGTGTATGTTTCATTACCAATCCAACTAAAAATTATTAATATCTCTGTAGATATTTTTTTCAATTCAGAACTGGCTTCTGCACGGAATAGAGGCACTTTTTTCCAATTAATCAGGATTATATGTCTCCTGTTAATTTGGTTAAATTTAAAACAAGTGGCTCTATTCAGTGCCTAATTAGATGCTGTATCAAAATTAAAAATACCTAAACTTTTTTTTTAATTTTAAATATTAACGCAATCTTGAAAATAAATTTAATAAAATTTGGTCTTTTACTTTTTTTTAGAAATTGTTTCTGAAATCCCCATTTATTTTTTACCTTCCTAGCCCGCGTAGCAATGGCTAGAGAAGGTATTATTTTCGACGATTATTTATTTTTGCCAAAAATGTGTTATTTGGATGTATTTTGACCTATCCTAGCAATATCGGCGTGATCTCTCTGTCTGTGTGTGTCTGTATGTATATTATTTCTGTCCGTAACACGATAGCTCCTAAATCGCTAAACAGATTTTCATAAACTTTTCAGGTAAAATAGTGTTCAATGTTCAACACTCTTACGAGCTGATTAGATTTTGATCCACATCCATGTTAATGAGTTTTTTGACAATTAAAAACTTAAAAAAATGCTAACTTTTTAACGGAGCATCGTATGAATACACTGTTTTCGGAATATAGTAGTCTATATTTTACTTAATAATTCGTGTTCTTCATAGGAGCTTTAGTTTCTGAGATTACAACAAACTGTTTTCAAGTGTAAAAGTCAAAGTGCGGTAATAGGCTAGCTAGGAAGGTGTCAGATTCGTCATGGATCCATTTATTTTTTTATAAGATTCATAAGTAGTTCATAGTCATGCTTGGTTACGGAACTACAGGACGTTAAAATTTTCCTTGCCCCTGCATTTTTTTAGGATGCGACGCTGCTGAACTTTTAATTACAAAAAAATTATCCTTCTTTGTTAAGAAACTATTTGATTACTGGTGTTTTTTATACCTGCAACAGTTTTGGAGAAAAACAACTTTTTGTAATTTGTTAAATTTTTTAAAATAGTTATATAGCAAATCGATTTTTTTTGCTCAATAACGGCAACAAGTATGAAAAAATTACAGAAAACCTAAAACTTTTTGGATAAAACAAAAAATTAATTTTGTATTTTGGAATTCATACCCCCTGAAAAATCAGTAGATTTCTGAAAGCTTATTTATTAATGTAAAACTCATAGCGTAATGCGTTTATTAAATTTGAGCTAAATATCTTAAAAACTGCAGCAGTTATTAATAAAACTAAAAAGTCCTAAAATTTAATACCCTGTAGCACTATAACTATGCATTTGCGGACCTATGTTTATACACGCTTTTAGTCTGAAAGTAAGCCAAGGAATCACTCCTATTAATTTGTCTAGCTACTTATAACTCACCATGTATAGAAAATAAAACCTTTTCGAAAAATAAGAATAAACACGCCATTTTGAAGACTCAAGTATGATTCTGTCCGCCATCTTAAATTTTAAGATGGCAATAAATTTTGAACATGACGTTTAAAAAGCAATCAATTCCCACCAGGATGTTTTTTATTTTATCAAAATCGGTTTAGTAGTAATGCATTTATAAGGAAATAAATGTAGACATGATTGGCAAGGCAATCGTATAATATGCAACACAATGGTTGAAACAAAAATAATTTTTTCAAGAACCACTGAACTGATTTTGCTGATTCGCACCTTGTTGTGCGTGGCAGGAATGCAGCTTTTTCACTAATTTAAAAAAGTAATTAAAGCATGTTCGCAACACAAGAATAAACAAGTTTATTTGAAGGGTTCATTTTAATTTCGACCGCCATCTTGGATTTTGAGATGGCGATTAGTTTTCTATTAAGTGCAGTTTGTCTCATTAAAATCAATTGTATAGCTCAAAAGTTATAATGAAAAAAAGATTGTCCGGTTTTTTTGGCCTACCCGGTATACTCCGTCGATTCGATGGGTAACAGTGTATGCAAATCTTTAAATAAACATTTTGTCGTAAAATTTAGTTCGGATTTTCGCAACATACTTAAATAACACCCTGTATTGCAAAAAAAAGAAGAACTAGATGTTAAAAAATATCGTGACATGTCGAGTTTTTATTATAAAATGTCGTCGTGTTGCTCGGTGCGTTCGTCACGGGCTTACTCAACAATCACCGGGTCAATTTACTATGAATTTCTTTAAAAAAAACATATACACAATTGCCTTTAATTTGCCGCCTACTCACACTTTAATTCATTCATTACGATTATTGTCTGTAGTTGCTTGCATTTATTATCTTGTTTTATTTCAGCACCTGCTTTGTTCGCTTTGCCTATAAATAACCTGCCTAATACGTTATAATTTTTTAAAAACTTTTAAACGGTATTAGGGACAGTAATAGTGCCAGGCCGTATTTTGACAGTTTTACAATTGAAACTGACATTTTATCTTGCACAATTGAAATAACTAAGTCGAATTTAAAAATTAGTGGTTTATTTACCTTTAATAAAGGAAGACGGTATTTATTCGGTTCTTATAAAAAAAGGCCTTATATTGATAGACCATAACTGATCTTAGAATGTAAAACTGTCAAAATAATGCACTATTACTGCCTGGCTTTATTGCAATTAAACCCTATTAAATACAATATTTTAAAGAGTGATAGATGAGGCCATAATAAGGAAAAAAGATCAATATAACATGGGTGTCACAACATCCCTGTTTTTAAGAAATAGGATTTTTAAAGTTCTTTATGAGTGGGGGCGAAAGAAATGTAGTAAAAAATAAAATCTGCCACCATCAAAAAACTATTTGGCTAAATAAGATTTAAAAAAATTAATTCCATTTTTTTAACAAAATGACTAGTTAAGGAGATACTGTCAATGTCAATGACCTCCATAAATTGGTTTTAAAACTTATTAGTTTCGTTTTCTTAACCTTAAAAAAACCATAATGTCTGCCTAAGAAGTTCTTTTTAATAACAGGAAACATCAATAGAACCAGTGCGTTTAATATGGCACTTATAAAATCATATACCAAAAATAAAAACATTTTTTTTTTAACAAATTAGACCGCATAACCTGTTTTTTACACGTTTTATCACTTATTATTATTCCTATTCTGAAACACAACTTTACCAATAAACTCCAAACTTTTACTGCGTTTCTTAAAGAAGCTTTAACCATAAAAGTTTAAAAAACTTCAACCTTAATACTCTGTACCTCGACAACAAAAGAGTTTCAACTCATAATTGTCCTAAAATTAAATAATTTTTTTCTTATTTTGGCCTCCTTTACTAAAATTCAAAATATTGTTTATCATACCGTTAACACCCTGTATAGTTGTGGTAATTCTAATAAAATACGCTACATTTTTTAGATAGAAATTATATTGCAAAAGTATATTGTAACAGATAAGATATTTAGAAAGGCTTGGGTACTAGAATACTAATGCATGCTTCTAGTCTAATATGAACCCGACTAGGCAAAATTGAAATTTAAAAAAAGTTTTAGGAAGGTACTGCAATTATATATTAACACTGGAACAAGAAAAAAAAACAGAAAAAAATAGTCCTTATTAACGACTATTGGAGTTTATTTACGAATTGGATATGCTATAAGAAACACATTTACATCTTTCTTCTTATTCTTGGTTTTTTTTCTTGTGAGTTATATATAAGGCGATTTTACTAGTTCAAAATGCCGCTATTGTAAAAAGATCCAACATTCACAGTGATAAAATTATTTTTAAAAATCAATTGTGCCTAATCATTGTATAGTATTAGAACCGGTTAGGTTTGTTTTACTTTACTGATCTAGCTCCCTCTGGCGGTAGACTTTGTTGTCATGAGTGATGGTGACATCTCTAACGCGCATGTTCGGTGTTAAGAATTGCTGCAAAGTGTCCACTCCAGCTCTAGGCATCCTATCGAATGGATAACCCATAGAACGACGATCAGGGTACAATTTGTCCTGTAAAGAAAAAATATTGTGCTGTTAATAAGCTTAAAATAAACCCCAAAAGTAAAAAAAATAACTTGGTGGTCTTTTAAAATCTGTTAGTTTAGGCCCTATGGGCCGAAGAATCGCCCAAACATTTTCCGAAAGGGAACCACCCTCAACCCTGGCAGGGGGATGATTCCCCTCCCTTAAAAGTGCTTTTTGATAGTTTTTTGCTTTTCCAAAAATCTTCTAGAGATCCTTTTTTAAGCGGATACAATTTCCTTTTCAACGACGTTCCATTAGCATACGAAAAAAGGAAAAAAACTTTAAAAATATTTTTTTTTCATATTTTTTTTTGAGGTATTTTTTATCCTTAACACTCTTTTTTTTTCAAAAAAATATTTTCGGTTAAAAACACATTGTATAGAGTTAAATACTTATTAAGCTAGACATATTTTTTTAAATAGCCGCCTTTAAATAAAAATAAATGTGTTTGTAGAAATCCTTAAATCAAGCCAAAATGTTGAACATTCATTTTTTTACTACCTTCTTTAGAGTGGAAGTGCTCTCTTACAGTATTTTCCCAATTATTTGCAAACATTTAAGTTGGCAAAAAAACAACTAAGTAACAATTATTGAGGCTGATGAAAAGTCCTCTCTAACTATGTATGTTTTTTATTTTTCTTAAATTTTACTGTCCTACAGGTCTAGTTTTATAACTTATTTTTAAACCTGAAATATATCACTCTCCCCTCAAGGCAGCGGTAGATCTAGCATAGACGCACCAAAAATGGTCAAATTTGGTATTAATACACCCACTGCGTTTAATGAGAGAAGCAACACACTTGGTATGAATATACAGTACAGTCCCTCGAAAATATAACGAGGGGGAACCAGCCGCCCAGTCTTGGTGGGGGGGGGGGGGGGGGGGGTGGTTCCCTCCCCTGAATGTCTTTTTTGACATTTTTTATTAATAATCCGAAAAGTATAAACTTTAAAAAAAATCTTCTACATATAATTTTTGGAGCAGATAAAATTTTCTATCTACCAATGTTTGTGTGTGAAGCAGCGGCGCAAGTTCCTAGGCGTACGAAAAGAGGGGTACATTTTTAAAATTTAAGTTTTTCGTCTAAAAATAACTTGGATAAAAATATCACAAGAAAATACAAAAACTTAAATTTTAAAAATGTACCCCTTTTTTCATACGCCTATAAAACCTGCGCCGCTGCTTCCAGGGGGGGGCACAAACATTGCGGGATAGAAAATTTTATCTGCTCCAAAAATTATATGTAGAAGATTTTAAAAAAATTTGATACTATTCGGATTATTAATAAAAAATGTCGAAAAAAACATTTATAAGGGGGGGGGGAATCACCCCCCACCAAAAGTTTTTTCGGGGGAGTATACTGTATATTCATACCAAGTGTGTTGCTTCTCTCATTGAACGCAGTTTGTGTATTAGTACTGTTCCAACATGGTTGTCCTAAATGAAGATTCAAGTGTAAACCAAATTTGAACATTTTTGGTGTGCACTTGAATATCGGATGTAGGCCACGAACTATGTATGGTCTTTCCATACTACAACTCGGTGTACTCTTGTTCGTAAAATGTTAAGGTGGTAAAATATGTTTTTTTTTAAGTTTTAGGTTTGATACTATTAAAAACCAAAAATGACTTACTTAGGAATCTCAAATTACTTTGTAGTTTTATGGCATCTAGATGACTCAACAATCACACAACTTGGTGATTGATACAATGTAAAGCATAGTTATATATTACTTTATGTAAAGTTTCCAAAATATAAATTTTCAGTTTCGCCATATGGAGCTTAAATAGATTTTCATATCGTAGAAAACTGTAAATCACTTTGCGATCTGGAGCCATAAGATTTGATTCCCTAAAAAACCCTAAATACTGTTTTTGGGATGGGAATCTCAAACCACTGTGTGAGTTTTCACATCTAGATGGCCCGATAAAACCACAAATCCACACTTATCGGATTTGATACGCTAAAAAAACCGTAAATGATGATCCTTGGACTCTCAGCATATTGTACGGTTTTTCATATCTAGATGGCTCGAAAATACCATAACTCGTTGCTTTTACTTTTAGGATTTAATACCGTAACAAAACGGTTAATGACGTTTTTTGAAATCTCAGTTTACTGTGTGGTTTTTCATATAATAACTAGTTGCTTTTATAAATAGAAAGTGTGTACCGAATTTCACAAAAATATCTAGAGCAGAATGCTTTTTTACCCTAAGAACCTAGATTATTTTAGGGAAACGTCAAGGCACAAATGACATAACCTAGAAGTGTCAGTTTACGTGATTTTGCTTGGTTTGTCGCGTCTCTCTTTTTTAAAAATACATAACGGGTCTTTGCACATACCTTGATTCCACAATAAGAGCCGGCATCGTTGCACTGCCCAGTGATGTCTTGGTTGATTTGGTCATCCTCGATTCTGGAGATCATGACGAACAGTTGAGACGCGAAACCTTCGGCAGTGCCTTTGGGAATGAGCAAGTTCTGAGGCCATCCGCACCCGCAGAAATTAAATTGGGCTAATTGTTCCCCACCTTGAGGCCTACAAAAAATATTTTGGTTTACAGAACGTGGTAATAAAAGCAGGTAACTAGGGGAAAGCTGTGTGAGTGTGGTAAATCATATGTACGTAAAACGAAACGCCCTTTACGCTAAAAAGTAACCAATTAGGTTAGCGATTCTCAAACTGGGTTTCGCGATAAGTTAATAAAATAAAAAAATATTTGTGGTATCACCCAAAAATGAAATAGTCAATAGTGCCATGTTGTAAATAAAATAATTATTCTAGTAAAGTAAGTTTGGGAATTGGGACAAAAGCAGGTGCTTACTCTGCGAAATTAGGTGATGGTCAACGATGGTATTCCTTAATGACTCTTCATTTCAATTGTCGTCAAGAATAACTGATGTCAAGTGGCTACAATGTTTGGCATATCTTGCCGATATCTTTTCAAGCTTTAATGAATTAAACTTGTCACGTTAGGGAACTTCTGTCACACTTATCTCACTACATGAAAAAATTCAGCCTATGTTAAATAAAATACAGTTTTGGGAATCTTGTCTAAATAGTGTGACTGAGTGCTTTCCAATACTGCATGATTTTGTGTCCGAGTCAAAGTCCATTACCAGCAGAAATCACTTCTGAGGTAACCAACTATCTTTAGAATCTGCAAGTTTTAATCAAAGAATATTTTCCAAGGCAAGAAGATGATCTTGATTGGGTTCGCAATCCATTCTCCTCGAGTCTTAGTCGAAAAAGCTCAACAAACTCTAACTGTAAAACAAACTGAACAGCTAATTAATGTTTTAATTCGGCTACTTTGTTTGAGTTTTGTGCCCAACTTAAAAGTGAATATCTAGAATTAGCCAAAAAAATGTTGCCTTTTGCTACTTACCGTTGTGAAGTAGGGTTTTCAAAGTATGCTCTTACAAAAACCGACTTAAGAAATAAACTAGAAATATTTTTAGTATTTATTTTAGTGTTTTTACTGTTTCCGAGTTATTAATATAGTACGAATCTAGTTAGTTCTTACATTTTATTGTTTATTCTTTATTTGGCTTAAGCTTAAAAAGTAGTTTCAATAATTACCTTGAGGTATCCAAATCCCTATAAGTTCTCTCAAACGGAATAGTGACAGATGAATCATTGGAACTCCTGGTGATGGTGTTGGCACCCTGCTTAAGATTGACAGCGAACTTGTCAAGCTCAATAAACATGTTCTTGTGGTCCCTGAACAACCAAGGGTTACCCCTTTCGTCGAATTTCGGAGCCATGAAAATTCTGCAGGTGGCTTGACGTGGTGTGCTGCTTTGAACCTGTAAGAAACCAGAAATTATCAAAAATCCAACTATAAAAAAATGTATTAAAAACTTTTCATTAAGAGACAAATATAAACCGCACTTTGGCTTGTTTTGGTCACGAAAATTTGTTCATTCGTAGACGCCTGTTTTTAACAACAGTAAACAGTCAAATTTATTATATTTTATACCAGAGAATATACAACTTTTCTTTGACCATACCTATAGTTGAGTATGTATACAAGTGGCACCGCGTCACGCGTCATAGCTATGGTAAACCAAGTTTTGTGGCAAAATCTGTGTAAAGAAGCCCCAAAAAATTGTTGTTGCACTTTGTACCTGCAGTACTTTATATGTCTATAATAAAACACCGAGACCTTTTAAAGGAGATATAAAATAGGTACTTACGTAATAAATAAAGATCCGAAACATAAAAGAGGATAGAAAATTATATAAAAATGTGCGCAAATATTGATTTAGTTACAAAAACGGTAACTTGTTTTATAAAAAGTCGACCCAATTTGTTTGACATTAAAACAGTCAAAACAACAACGAATAGAAAACGTCATAGCCCGGCTAAATCAATATGTTCGTAACAACCAGACAAGAGTATATATGTTCCTTTCTAATAAAATCGTTTAGAAGAAGAAATAAATAAAAAGCAAGTAAAATAGTAAGTTAATGACTAATTAGTGCAGTGCCTCGTTTTGGGAATCAATACCAATAAAAAAATTACAGGAAGTGCAGGCCACTGTATGTACCCCTCTACTCCCTTCCCGCCCATCACGGTTTTGATGACACGGTGCCACTTTAATACAACATCAAGTATAGTTACACAAATTTTGTTTAATTTAATTTTTTATTCTGATTATTTTAAGGTTATCATCACAAAAAATCGAAGGTATATCATTTAGACAAGGATAAGCCTATACCTGAATTTTGTATTGGAATGGTCTATGTTGCAAATGAGTGAATCTCACAAAGACAGATCCTCTGGGTTGGAAGTCCATGCCCCTTGATAAATCCACGTCAGACTGTTGCCAGAAAGTTTGAAGTTGATTAGGCCTGCCACCTGTAGATAAAAAGCATTTTAATAAATTTTGATTTGTTATTTTTAAGTGATGTTATTGGATTTATCCAAAGTTAAAGCAGCAAATCTAAAATGGCTGCCGTCCTGCTGTCAAAAACTGTTTAGAATCTTAAAACATTACTTTATTAATTAAAGTAAGGAAAGTCCGAGATTTTACTTCTTTTCCTACAAAAACACAACAAAAATAACAAAATAAACCCTTCACCATTATGACAATGCCGCGATAAATTAAAGTATATAGCGAGTTGGCCTGTCTAACCGATTGCCTAAGAGTGCCCTTCTATCCCCTGTCAGCTTTTTCAATGGTGTACCAACTCTATTTATTTGGGTTGGTTGTGAAATCCATTCTTTAGTTGTTTTTAAAATCTCTGAATTTAATACATATTTTTACCTTGAGATTCAATTTGGATATCTTGAACAGTAACACCAGGATTGTTAAGGCGGTCTTCATCGTATCTTGGAAGGGTACTTTTGAATTCCTGTAGAAGAACGAAAAAACAAAATGTAATATGCGTTATGGTATGTATAACCCAAATAAGAATGTAAACACTACCCTTCCTTCCCTTTTTGGCTTTCTGACTTTGTACAATAAACAAGTACCATACAAACAAATGACCAGCAATTGCATTCTCAGTTTATTCTCCTATTTAAGTTCACTGTTGTTCGCGCAGAATAATTCATTTATCTTTTGTTTGTATAAAGAAAATAATTCAAGAAGTCTTTACCTGGAAAAGATCGTCAATGTAAGCATGCCATCTGTAGAAGATGGGGTCCCTCATAGCGGTAGCTGAGTCTCCGATGACACTCAAGGGTTCCAAATGCCTGTAGGATATAACAAAAGTCCCTTATCTTTTCTTGCTGGTACATTAATATACTTTAAATTACTTTAAATTGATCTGCGTCTGCCTGCGACTTTGGTTTTTTTTCAACCGAAAGCAACCCTTTAAAATATCGATATTACCAAAGTATGCTTCGACAGCAAAAAGGATGACAGAAAATCATTTTTGAGAAATTATGATTCCTGTTGCTGCATCAGTTAAGAGTACTGCCAAGTTTCATCAAAATCCGTTCAGCAGTTCTGAAGATACGATTTTTGTCCTGGATTCCAATATACACAATTCACTGAGGTGGAAGGATTTGAGAAAACCAATCTTTACTACGCGGTATTCAGCTATGGGAAGGTTCAAGGCATTTAATCGAACATATTTCTTTCACCCTCAGTGCCGGAAGGTTCCACAAATATGCAAGATGTTCTAAGATAAGTTATAACACAAATATACTATGCTTACATACCTGTGGTCAGGATCGTGAATGTAGGACAACAAAATATGGCCAGTGTTGTGCAAATCACCATATAATGTACGATTTGGCGAGAGAATACTAGATTCCACCATGTTGCCCAAAACGTCAATACCTACAGGAGAAAAATGTAATATACAGGGTGTAAACGGTGTGCCAATATTTTAATGAGTGATATGGGAAAAAAGAAAAAAAGTTCATATAACATGGGGTCAAATATTAGTTGTTTTCGAAGGTCATTAAAGTTTAAAAAATTTGACAAACCGCGCATTTCGCGCGAATTTTTTTAAAGGCCACAATGGGTTGTGTTTCGCCTTTACTGTTAAAGGTGATAGGTGAATTAAATCAACGTATTCTTTGTGATTAAATACCTATTTATGTGCAGTAGGTATCTTCGCATTTCTGTTTTTGTGTTTTTATTGTCTTGTGTTGAAACTGGCCAATTTTTTACAACAAAAACAGTTCGCTTAAAAGAACAACTCACCCCAAAATATAAAAATTTACAACAACAACAAAACAAAACTGCTCAAAATTAGGCTTTATCGTCAGGTTGTACGAGCAATGGGTTTGACAAAGTTAAAACAATAATTAAATTCCAGCCAAACCTGATATTTTTTGGTGGAAAGTCACCTCACTACCGAACCGAACCGAACTGGTAGCATTTTGAGGGGTTCACCTATTATTTTTTTTGGAGGGGTTTTATTTTTTTTAAAACGCACTAATTTTTTTATTATTATTTAATGGAATTCTCTTCCGATAGATTCCCGCAGCGAGGTGAGAGCTTCGGTAAGCTTCACCATAAATAATTAGCATGTCAGCATAATCCTGGATAGAATACATTTTGTTTTTTTTAGGTCCTACGCAAAAATTTTGTATCTTTAGACCACCTAGAGATTGAAACGAAACAGGAAGGTGATACGCGACTGCCGAAACAGGAAGGTGACACGCGACTGCAGTCAAAAATTTGAACTTATTGGCTAATCTTCAAAGAGATTATCCTAGGCACAGGTATTTAGAAAAATTTTAAAGTCAAGTTTTCAAGTGGTCCAAAATGATGTGCTGATGATGTTTATTTTTAAACTCGTTAAAGTTTTAGAAAACTTGTGTTTTTTTATTATTTTTTTAACTTTGAGACCAATAATTATGGAATTTAATTACACCTATTGAAAAATATTCCTTCTAAAAAGTTAAAATTAATTTTAAAACTTTGACACAATTTAAAAAAAAATCAGTTGAGTTTTGACGCAGATGTTATTATCAACCATCAAAATTTTGTCATACCATTTACACCCTGTATATAGGTATATCCTGAGATGCTTTAGGGTAATATGAAACTTACTAAAAGTCAAATAAAGATTGTTAAGCGATATAATCGTGGTATATAGAATGTAAAAGTTTTATTTCGGAAAAATTGATATATCATTTCCTGACAGTTTGACGAGTTTCGAGGTTTAAATTATAGGTGTAATTTCACATTGTTAAAGCCGCAAATAAAAAATGATGAAATTTTTTTGAAATTAAGTTTTTTTTTACCTTCATTTTCTGTCAAAGGAATATTGTTTCCTTGCGCATCCTGGACCATACCAGAATGTATCGCAGCGTAGATTCTGTCGTTCCAACGTTTCATGTCAGCTACGTCAAGGTTGATACTTTCTGCATCCCTTTTGACGTTCTTCAGAACTTGATTTTCTACTCTTGCTGGATAAGACCTACAGAAATAAAGCAAATGAATATTCAAGTAAACAAGAATGTCTAAAAATTACTTCTGTGATTTTTCGCATTGAAAATCGCACAAGAAAATTGTCACTTTTATGCCTAAAACGAGGGGCAACCTCATATTAGATTTTTTTTAAATTTTCCTGATCTGTCACCTTTGATCCCCGATCTGTAACTTTTTTTATTTCTGCTGTATACTATACATTTGATGAAATAATGAGAAAAAAAGTGTATTTTTTGTCTTTGGTGTGTGCGAAAAATGTTCTTTACCTGCTCGAAACCAAACTGTCCAATTTGGGGAAGTAGGCTTCCTTGATGGGTTGAGTCCAATCTTCAAATCTTTCGACACGGCGCATTTTGTTGCATAATCTCTCAAAGTTGTACCTAAAAAAACGAATGGTTATAATTTCCTCAAAAAAATAACAGATTTCATTCCTCAAAGAATCTTCTTTCCCAAATATGGTCAGGAATTACCCTTGACTGTGCCACTGTATCAAACCAGTATAGAAAAACGAAAAGCGCAAAACATGGTTTTGCAGAGATAAGAAAGTGGTTCGGCCTCCCTCCACAATGGTAAACGTCTAGGTGCCGCCTACCATACATCAGGTGGTTGATGCGTGAAAAACGACTGAAAAGTAAAGAGTGGGAGTTGTAATGGTTTAGCGTATTTACATCAAATAGAGAGGATTATCCCTTCAAAGTGATTGGCTATGAAAAAACTGTAATATCAGAAAATAAACGTCATTTTATCTCCGTTTTCTTTTAGGCTTTCTTGTTTAGCTCATTAGCTAGAATGTAAAGTAAACTTTAGGATTGTCAGCAATGCCACTGACTTGGTTCCTCCAGGCTGTTTAAAGAGGGGATTATGGTCCTTAGGTCCAACCTACCGTTAATAAAAACTTTGACGAGACAAGTCACATTCTAAGTGTTGTTGAACTTAAACTAAAACCTCTAAATTAATTGACAGTAAAGAAACATAACATTTTACTATTTGAAATACATTTTGCAGTTTGTTATTTTTGGTATGTTAAAGTTTTTGTTTTACTATTTTGGCTCTTGTTTGTTTTATAGGTCATAAGAAAAGTCTTGTAACAATTTTTAAATTGCAACAGAGTTTTATTTTGTATTAATTAAAGTTTGTAACGTTTTTAAAACTGTTTTATATTTATTTTATCCACACAAGAGATCTATTACGGCACCCTCGTTTAAGGGTTCGATTTAAAACAAAATCGTATCCGACAATATAATACTCATTTTAGAAAAATTGGTGACCTATGTTTTCAGTGCAAAAAGAGTTTTGCTTTAAGTACCTGGCAATAATTTGCTGATGCATGTAGTAGAAGAGTTCTCCTCTCCTGTTCTTCTCTACAACCTGTCTTGCAGCTTCGAATGGATACACCAAATGCCAATGCCAATGATGCAGATTCAGACCTAAAAAAAGTGATTACTATAACAAATTCATAAGCAGTTCTATACAGAGTGATTTAATTTAATCAAAATAAACAAATTTTACTTTTTCAAAATGGATAGATAATTTTATAACTTCCAAATATCTTCCATAGCATACTAAGTTTGATTCCTCAAAAATATAATTTAAAATATTTTTCTTAGTACTAATGATGCGGAATTATCGATTTTCTAAAGTTTATTTTTGGTTATTTTGGACCAGAAAATTTGATTTTGTTGATAATTTTGTGTACACAGTGAAGAAAAAAGAAGCCATTTACCTATATCTTCTCTGAAATACGACAACCTATGTTCTTCTTCCAAATCGGACGCTGTAAAGTCCTTAGGAATTTCGATGGGCATCCTAGATCCCTCAGGCACCATGTTGGCATCTTCTCGTGCTTTGTTAAATACCTATAAAATGAACTAAACTTTAACAAAAAAATAAAATGTTGCATAATATACTCAGAAGCTGATATAAGGGTGCCCACACAAATTTTTATTATGTTTTGAAAATTTGCGATTATGTTTATTAATGTTTTCGCAAGCAAAAAATTAGGTTAGTCCGACATGAAATGACAGTTCGTTAATAAAGTTCGGAAAGTTTAAAAAGCCTGTTTTTTTACGACGAATCATCACGAACACATGTACCATTTAACAACCCTGAGTTCAGGAAATCTTCTAGAGCTTGATCAGTGCTTTTGCCAACTACTTTACTCATACGTCAATAGTTATGAAAGGGTTTTACTATACTCGCCTTGGCATCAATATATTTGTCAGGGAACGAATGGATAATGGAAGGCACATCCAAGTCCTGAGTGTCAGCTCTGTGCAGCAACGCGACAGATAGAGCATAGTTGAACAGATATGGGTTGACTCTATCTCTAGCGTAGACTGCCACTGCTAGCAAGTCATCGACGCTCCTGTCAAATAAAGAGCTTTGTAATGCCGTAAAAGTTCAGCGTTGATTAAATGTACTAAACTTAAGTCAACTTTATTGCTTCAATATACAGTGTGTCCACGGATAGAGTTCCCATAAGGTATAAATGACAAAAAAAATCGATTTAGATTCTGATTTTTTGGAAGTCGCTCCTGCTTGGTATTAAACTAACATGTTAAGAAAATGAGCCAAATCAATTAATATACAGGGTGGTTTATTAGGTTAATTTGATGATGTAAGGTATAAATGTTCGCATGTCGTTTTTATCTCTCCTAGAAATACCTGGAACCCCTAAAAATATCTGTATTTGAGATCGAATAATGATTTTGGTGCCAAAATATATTTCTTTTGACACTAGTTGTCTTTTTTTAAACTGGCCGATATGCTCCAATTATTAATATATTTTTTGGTTGTATTATATAATACACTTCCCAAAAACATAATGCATTAATGGATTTTCATTGATAGTAGAGATGTCACACCGGTTTATTTGTCAAAACGTGTCAATCAATTGTATTGATTAGAAAAAATGCATTTCACGATAGAAGTCATTGGCGTCGATTTTTATCAATTTAGTTAATTTTTTAGTCAGAGATAGTCATTTAGAAAATATATTTAAAACATGCCAACTGTCAAATTTTTAAAAAGACCAAAAATTATATTTAGGTGTTGTGTAGACTGGAATTAATTACATATTTTAAAATTTATTGAAAACTTCTATCTTTTGGACCTAGAATCATTATTTTATCTCAAATACTTATTACGACATAAGCGTCTAAACGTTGTCAAAATATAAACAATCACCCTGTACAATAAATAATAAGAGATATTTACCTGACTCCCAAGAATATGTCAATTAATTTTCCAGCGATCCTACGGTGTTTTGGAATGAACAGGGAGAAGTTTTCGTCTCTCTTTAACTCCAAAACTTCCCCAAGTGGAGGGATCGAAATGCGTCTAACGTTGATGTTTTCGCCTGCGTCTTCTCCAAATCGGTTCAACTAAATAAGAAACAACAAGTTAGGCTTAAATTTCGGGTTAGAAAAATTAGTAGTGAATAAGGGTTCAAAAAATGTATAAATTTGACTTAACTGCGTTAAGGGATAATATAGATTTCAGTACCAATCTACTTGAATTTTATTTATTTTTTATTTCAAATAGAAGAAATGACACAAAAATTTTTTCATTTCAAGTTTGAGATTTTTTTGTGGGGGTTCAGGTGTTTCTTCAACTGTCAAATTAAATTTTATCTGTCACTTTTAGTTTCTGAGTTTTTATATATTCCTTGTATTTTTTATTATTGTTTGTTTTTATTTTAAATTTTCATTTGTTTACTGGGTTTAAAATAGTTTAAAATATGATATAATTAATCAAAAACAAGTGGGTAAATAAAAAGCAAAGTATAACAAACAATAAAATATAGAGTGTGAAAGATGCATCAATTTAAAATAAAATTTCTCTGATTTCAAGAATTTTATAAAAAATTCATAACAAGAATACCAATTTTATTATAATATCTTTAAAAAAAAGATACACATAAAATTCAATATGAAAGTTGAATTGTTGATAAAAAATAAACTATAAAACAGCAATTTACACCCAAAAAAATATTTTATAAATAAAAATGCCTGAAATCCCCCAAAAGCATATAATTATTAGGTTTAAATTTTGAAAAATAAGTTTATACCCAAAAAAAATATTTGATAAATAAAAATGCCTAAAATCCCCCAAAAGCATATAATTAATTATTAGTTTAAATTTTTAAAAATATCTTTATAAAAAAAAGCTCATTTTTAACCGAGATGTATATTTTTTTATTCTTTTATCTTACTAAGGGCGTTAAAATACTAAACGGTTGCTAATTTAAACAATAGCGGACGCTTATAGTCTACAGTACACCGGTGTATTTTTTAAGTGATGACAAGCTAAATTTTTTTTACATAGTGGGTGCAGAAAGCTCTTGGGGACAATATTGCAATTTACTTTTAAACACATTTTTTTTATCTTAAAAAATAGACCGGTGTACTGTAGACAATTCATTTGAGTAACCAATTAAACTTTTAAAAAAGTATTTCTGAAATTTTATTAAATTTTTGATTATTTTTTTTTACATTATGATAGGTACTTTCTTTTAGAATACGTTTTATATACTCACAATTTGGGTTCCAATGGGCTTGTATTTGTCACTCAAATACTCCTGAGGCACACTAAACACAGCTTTTTGGTCACCTTTAGGTACAAAAACTGGCTCTTTTGGACGGTCAAACAACAAAAGAAGGTTCTTCTTGTTTTGAGACATGATTGTTTTTGAAAATTTGGATTTTTAGAGAACAAATTTAGTTAAAAGCTTCTATAGCTTTTTAAAAATACTTTTGAAAGTTTTCCAAAAGAAAATTTTGAAAAATTTTGAAAAAACGGCTCAAGTTCAGTCAACTGAAAAGAACAGTGCTGAACTGATGTCTTCTCTAGCAAAAAGCTGGGGTTTTATACAAAAAAAATCTAACCAAAGTTTTGATAAGAAGGTGCAAAATAAAAGTTTTGGGTTTGATAAAATCGACATTTTCGAACTTCACTCGCAATTCCAAAAATAGTGCCTAGGAAGGTGGGAAAAATCAAAATATGATTTTGCCCTCGGACCGGTATACAGAGGTCATTTATGGCAAATTAGGCGGTAATAAATACGAATTTGCAATTATTGGGTTTCAACCGTTTTAAAATTATGTAGTAGCGTTAAAGATACTTGCTAATACTTTTTTGCTCAATTTTTTGTATTTTTATTATACAGGGTGTTAAAAAATAGCAATTAGTATGTAGCAAATAGCCTATATTTTTTTTAGCATTAAACTCTAATAACAAAAATTATTCGATTGTAAAGCAAATAATATTTTTTAAGTATAACTTTATAAATTTTATATACTGGGTGGTTTAACTATAACAAAAACTTATTTTTAAACCACTACTCATCAAAATTGTCTGAATCGCTACTGTTTTCTTTCTCAGAAATATTATTTGGCAATTGGGGCTCTTGGAGCAGCTCTAAAACCTCTTTTAAAAAGGGTTTCTTATTTAAGCGAGTACCAACACATTTAGATAAAGATGATATCAGTGGATCAGACGAAAGCAGTAACCTAGAAAATATGTCATTCATTTTCTCCTCCCTTGAAAATTTCCTAGAGTAACAATCCCGATATTTTCTGAAGTCTTTGTTGCGAGACTTCAGCGCTTCTTCCGAAATTATGCCTACAGGAAGTGGTGGATAGTGCTTTTATAATTTCTGGCCCATAAATGAGTATTCGGTGCAAACTCGCTGGCATATAATACCATGAGTATAGCTGAATGTAGAGTGTTGCAGTTTTTTTGCAGTACTCTGCAAATGCTTCTGTATTAATTTCATAGCCGGATGACATAGTGCTTAAAATTATAAAAAGACGTTTTATAAAATCTTCATCGAGTCCTAAAATAAATTTAGTGTGTACAAACTGCCAGATAAAAATATATATACCTGTAATTGAAGCAGCCTTCTCATAGTTTTGAAAAAACCTACGAGCGGTATTTCCGTCGTTTGTTGTTCCATATCCCTGTTTAGGGATGTAACTAATAAACTTAGGTCTTGCTTTAACAATTTCACACTAGACTTTTTAGAGCAGCAAATGCAATTTCTGCCTTAGAATAATTTTCTAAGAGCGGTATTAATTTTTTTTTTGTTCGCCAAGTTCTTCAAAAGGCTTTTCTGGTCTGCCCCTACTAAATTCAAATACATTTTGTGGTTCAATGAAATTTATAGACTCATGCCTATGCCTCGCTTCAAAAATTTTTCTGGAACGATTGCAATTTTTCCACAATGTGGTAATACTATTAAAATTATGAATTTTTTATACTACCATATCATATTGTTCATGTCGATCTTCATCTAAATCGAGTTCATTTGTTACAAATTGAAAAACCGCCGAATTTTTGTCGGTAAGTGAGATTTGCCCACACCAGACGTCAAATAAGTTGTTTCTAGGTAATGACATTATGCCTAAAAAAATGTTTTTTTAAGTGCTTGGCACTACTTGGCACCCAAAAGTGTAAATTACAAAAAAGTAACAAAGCAATTGAACTCTTAAGACTATTTGTGTGGCGAATATCTACGAATATTGGCATTGGCAGCCTTTGAAAAATGGTATATTTAAAAAAATCTGTGAAAAATAAATGAGCTAACATATATCTATTTTTTATAGCTGTCCAATTCTATAAAATATGTTTTTTTACTAAAATATTAAAGCTCTTACCTTACTCCCCAATCAAACAATATAAAAATTTTAAAAACTTTAATCAGAAAACAACAATACATAATGCAAACAACTCAAGATCTTGTAACGAAAACAAATGCGATATTTTTATCATAAATGTCTTCCACGGTTTTTTGTTTTTCCATGGCTAACTCGAATCTGAAAAATACTACGTTTGATAATATTGTACTATGGGGTGTTTTATTAAAAATTAAGGCGTAATATAAATTATTTGAGAACATTGATATTTTTATTTATTAATTCCTAAAAAAATTAAAATGACCTCTGTGCGGTAGCGCTCTAAAATAAAATATAACTTGGTAAAACTAGGAGGACTTTTATCTTTGCTGTTTAAAATTAGCCTGAGCTCTCTTTTTGAAAAACCAAGTAGCTTTTCTGGTTCGGTTCGATTCATGCAATAATTTCCCCAGGTTTTTTTGAAGAACATAATGGGCAACACTCTTTTTGTAACACAAATTATTTATTAAAATCTAATTTTTTGTGGAGCAAATGTCTTGATTTTTTTAATTTAACGTACAATCTTGGAACAAAAAAATTAAATTCATTTATTTCAAAAATTAATTTATAAAAAAAAAACAAAAAAAAATATTTTCGATATTTTTTTAAAACGCATTTGTTTCAAAAATCAATTTATAAAAAGAACTAAAAAAAAATTGATGGAAAATCTTTTTTTTATATTTTTTTAAAATGCGAAATAACAAAAATGCAATCTTAAACCTCGTCGGCGGCAAATCGGACCTGGGCGAATTGTCTCCGCAGCGAATTGGCCCGCGGCGAATCGCGAATTATTCCATCCCCATCAACAGATTCATGGTAAAAAAAAATTCTACAATAAAAATACCTTAAAATAATTTGTTTTGAATCTTTTTTTTTTAGTTCAACGCAGCGTTTAATCTTGAAATGAGACTTTATTTTTCTTCTTTAATTGTTTTGTTTCAGTATACTCCATTTTATAACAAAGCACATTGTCTTCATATAAGTAATATTTTGCTTCCAGAGAAAACGGTGCCTTAAATTAATTCAGTTCCAATTTATAATAAAACAATTTCTGTTTCACATTAAAATAAAGTGGCAAGACATTTTTTGTGCGAAATCAAGAAAATATTCTCTTGGTGAATAGGAAAGCATAAATTATTTTACTTCAAAGCAATTTGCTTTGATCTAAGACAATTTTTTTTACCGTGTTGACATACCCACCAAGCAATGAAAAACATAGAAATCAAATTATTTAAATTAAACTTTACAATCAATATTTTTAATGAGAGGAAAGTAAAAAATGATAAGGAGTTACGACTAGATATATAATATTAGAAAAATATTGTGAGATTTTTTTTTATTTAAAAAAATTGTGGCTTTGCGGTTAAGACACTTCCTGATGTTTGATGAGAAAAAATTATATACCTATTTACCCAAAGTTCATCCCTAAATAGAATTATTTCTCGGGACCAAAGTGCCTTTTTCTCCCTCGATTTTTTGTGGCCCTCCTCCGGTACAAACTTATCGTCTACATTAAAAGTCACTTTGGTCCCTAACCTAGGCGTATAAGATACTGTTTGAAACTTTGGGATAAAAGGGCACTTTTTATTACTTTATAGGTAGTGTACTTTATACTCGTAGGTAGGTACATTACTATACTATACTATACTATACTTATAGACAAGTGCAGATATACCTTTTAAAATAGCAAAAACGGGAAAAAAGTAGTAACAGCACATGAAGGTATATTGCAGCCAACTGGAAAAATCAATTAGACTCAATCTGAGTTAATAGGGTAAAATTGCGTGAACTATTAGGGGTTCTTAACGGTTTTTTACAGTTTTCAGTTCAATTTCGCGAATGAAATTTTTTACAAAATTCCTAGCCGTGAGACGAGTGATTTTATCAAAAACTTGAATAAAGCTTTAAGAACAATAGTCAGTAGAAAACTGTCCGTTGCTATGACATTTTGCCAGTGTAAAACACTCTAGTGAAATAGTCAATCAAAATAATTTCAGTATTCCGTTGCGGCATCGAACACTAAAAACGGAAATATCTCGAAAACGACTTAATTTAGCGCATGTTAACATGACTACCTTTTTGGCTTAAAAAGATTCAAGAAAATATTTTCTTAACAAAAAAAGTTCAAAGTTACACTGAGAAAAAAGTTATAGTCATTTTTAACCATAAAAATAGCATTGTGAAGCGCCCTCTAACCGCCACAGTGAAAAAGTGTCCATATTTAGGTTTCGCATCCCAAAAAACCCCCGAGTAACAATTTTTAAAGTAGTGCGTTGAGAAATGTTCATAAATTTTAATCAAATCGATTTTTAATTTTGAAATTCACCACCCTGTATCTCTGAAACGGAGCAATTTCGGACTAAGGTAAGTTGCTTTAAATCGACTTATTTTGACCTCAGGAATATGTGCTAAGATTTTGTACACCCTGTATAGTAGCACAGATTTTTAACAACATTTCTGATGCATGACTTTTGCTTCTATTCGGACAGGCCAAGCCAAAAATACGCTTGTATTGTTAAAACTGATACAGAAAAAAATATTTTTAAAAAGTTGCTTTACACCTTCTTTTTTAACAATAAGGACTCTATAAAATTAAACTTTACATTTATATACTTCGGTTTTGCAAACATAAAGATTTAGGAATTAACAAATTAATTTATATTGAATATGTTTAACAATTTAGCTTACAAATAACTAGGTACCTAACATTATAAATTAAAAAAATCTTTTGGTAATAAATAATAAGTGACTCATTTGGAAATACGTTTTTAGTTTGGACTTTTTAACGGATCAAAAAAGTCGCGGTACTTTTTATTCATTTGACTTTCTTTATTAATAATAAGTTATTAATCTTTATTAAGAATAAGTTAACCCAGCACAATATCTATAAATTATATATAGTACATTCGAAAATTAGCTTTGTTAAAATATTATATATAGTATTTCGAAAATTAGCTTTGTTAAAATATAGCGAATAGTACTCTTCAGTGGCCGACTATGTAGTTTCTATGGGCACAATCCTGGTACAGCGCTTATTTTCATAATTTAGCCAAACATAATTTGTAGACACTGTGCCGGGCTAAATCATTCCATGATAAAAAGTCAAACAATACTAATCTGTCAAAAAATCCCATCTGAAAAAATATTTTTAATGTCGCTTGTTAAAATAATATTTTTTTGGCAAATATAATCAAAGCTTTTGTGTTTAAAATATTTTGTTGTTTAAAAAAAATCAGATTTACAGAAATATCACACTTGTATATTATATTATATCAAAAATATATTTTAATTTTATGCTAAAATCTACAAAAAATTTATTTGCTTAAAAAAATATTGTCTTAAAATCTTAAGGGCTCGCGGTTTTTCTGTATCTTCCCACAAAACTAAAAGGATCTCCGGAACTACTATACTTACCCAAAAATGCTGGAGTTTAAAAAAATCCTACTCTCTTTTGCATAAGCGCAGCATAATAAATCATTCTGGTCTCTGATTCGATATCTGGAACTGGAACATCTGGAATAAAAATCAAAAATCTCTATTAACATTGACATTATTGCTTGAAAGCTGATCAGTATGCCAAATTTCATTACTCTAGCTTATAGTTGAGAGGCAAGCACCCAGCGATTTAATATTGACTGATCCATCACCAATCGCTCGAGAGTAGCCTAAACCCAAAAACATTCGTTAAATTTCTTTGTCTAAAACTTTTTTGCCCATTCTTGAATTTTTATAATTTTTTTCGTATTTAAAAAATGACAATACCTTTTTTAGTTTTTGAAATATAAAGGCTATTAAAACAAGAATTTAATTATTGTTCTATTGCGAACAAATCATAACCTATACAATTTTTCTGTAAAGTTGATGCCGCAAAAGTTAAAAGCAGAAGTTTGTGAAAACACATGGAAAAAATCGCAATCTTGGATTTATGACGTAACACAGGCGTTCTTACTCAAATTTGAGGCAAACACCCAGCGACTTGAAATTCAGTGAACCATAACCAATTGATTCGGGGTCGTCTGAAACTTCCTTCTCCAATGTCTTTTTTTGGGCAAAAATAGTTATTATTTTTTAGTATTTTTTTAAAAAAATAATATATTTATTCGTTTTTGAGATATAAAGCTAATTTCTTTAATATATTAATTAATGTTTTTCTTGCAAACAAAAAACGTTTTATTAGTTTTTCTGTAAAACTATTTTATCAGTTTTTCTGTAAAACTAATTGAGCGAAAGATAAGAGAAAGTTTGTAAAAAAACATTAAAAAATGCCTCCATTTGGGATTCATGACGGCACACAGGCTATCCTACTCAAATTGGAGGCAAACAACCGGTGACCTAAAATTATGTGCTCTATTACCAATCCATCCAGTGTAGTTTTAACAAATCTTTCACAGCTTTCCCAACGGACACAATTTGACTAGAAGGCACTTAACTATTAAAACATTCAGAATTGAAAAGATATTGTAGCCCTAAGAATTAAAAAGATATTGTATTTTGACCTTTACTTTGACTTTTTATTTAATTTTTCGCGCCCAATTTTTTTCGTGTTATAAAAAGACAGGGCCGGGTACGCACTCCACAAACGTTCTGAGTCTGCCCAAGCCTGCTTACCGGCAGATAAAAATAAATGGCACTTACCATAATTAACTATGGTTGGTGGAAATATGGGCGTTTGCGAGAGATGGTAAACAGTAGTAACTTGAGTATTTCCAGTCGTAGTTGATTTCATTTCCACCGTCCAATTAATGGGATGTAAGCTAAAAATTGAAAAACAAATAATTAATTGTTTACGAACTGAACCCAGTACTTTACAAGTCCAAAATCCTCATAATTCCAAACATAAACGTTAAAGTACACATAAAACATAATCATAAATATAAACAAACACAAACACATAAACATAAACACATAAACATATAAACACATAAACACGTAAACACGTAAACACGTAAACACATAAACACATAAACACATAAACACATAAACACATAAACACATAAAAACATAAACACATAAACACATATTTGAATTACACTGATAGCTTGATGCTTTCGTTGGGAACTTGTTAAAACTGTTTGGTTTTCACTATCTCCAACGTCAATCACAAGGATACGAGTGATCCCCGTCTGGAACACGTCCTGATAGTCAGGAACAAGTGATCCATGCCAATCCACGACCGGACCGGTTTCGACCTTTTGGGCCATCATCAGGTGAATGTAGGCGATAGCTCCGTGTAGAGCATAAATTTTGTGAAACCAACAGAAACAACTACTCCGAGGGAAAATACCCCTACCGGCATTGAATTATACTGCTGGCTTGATGCTTTCGTTGGGAACTTGTTAAAACTGTTTGGTTTTCACTATATCCAACGTCGATCACAGGGATACGAGTGATCCCCGTCTGGGACACGTCCTGATAGTCAGGAACAAGTGATCCATGCCAATCCACGACCGGACCGGTTTCGACCTTTTGGGCCATCATCAGGTGAATGTAGGCGATAGCTCCGTGTAGAGCATAAGTTTTGTGAAACCAACAGAAACAACTACTCCGAGGGAAAATACCCCTACCGGCATTGAATTATACTGCTGGCTTGATGCTTTCGTTGGGAACTTGTTAAAACTGTTTGGTTTTCACTATCTCCAACGTCGATCACAGGGATACGAGTGATCCCCGTCTGGGACACGTCCTGATAGTCAGGAACAAGTGATCCATACCAATCCACGACCGGACCGGTTTCGACCTTTTGGGCCATCATCAGGTGAATGTAGACGATAGCTCCGTGTAGAGCATAAGTTTTGTGAAACCAACAGAAACAACTACTCCGAGGGAAAATACCCCCACCGGCATTGAATTATACTGCTGGCTTGATGCTTTCGTTGGGAACTTGTTAAAACTGTTTGGTTTTCACTATCTCCAACGTCGATCACAGGGATACGAGTGATCCTCGTCTGGAACACGTCCTGATAGTCAGGAACAAGTGATCCATGCCAATCCACGACCGGACCGGTTTCGACCTTTTGGGCCATCCTCAGGTGAATGTAGGCGATAGCTCCGTGTAGAGTATAAGTTTTGTGTTTCTGTTGGTTTCACAAAACTTATGCTCTACACGGAGCTATCGCCTACATTCACCTGAGGATGGTCCAAAAGGTCGAAACCGGTCCGGTCGTGGATTGGCATGGATCACTTGTTCCGGATTGTCAGGACGTGTTCCAGACGGGGATCACTCGTATCCTTGTGATCGACGTTGGAGATAGTGAAAACCAAACAGTTTTAACAAGTTCCCGACGAAAGCATCAAGCCATCAGTATAATTCAATGCCGGTTGGGGTATTTTCCCTCGGAGTAGTTGTTTATGTTGGTTTCACAAAACTTATGCTCTACACGGAGCTATCGCCTACAAACACATACATACATAAACACATAAACATATAAACACATACACACATAAACACATAAACACAAACATATAAACACATAAACACGTAAACACGTAAACACATAAACACACAAACACATAAACACATAAACACGTAAACACGTAAACACATAAACACATAAACACATAAACACATAAACACATAAACACATAAACACATAAACACATAAACACATAAACACATAAACACATAAACACATAAACACATAAACACATAAACACATAAACACATAAACACATAAACACATAAACACATAAACACATAAACACATAAACACATAAACACATAAACACATAAACACATAAACACATAAACACATAAACACATAAACACATAAACACATAAACACATAAACACATAAACACATAAACACATAAACACATAAACACATAAACACATAAACACATAAACACATAAACATAAACATAAACATAAACATAAACATAAACATAAACATAAACATAAACATAAACATAAACATAAACATAAACATAAACATAAAGCTTACACCACAAGGCATAAAACATAAGGCATTTATAAAAATATAAAATAAAAAAATATAAAAAGCAGTTATTGTATAATTGTTTTCTATATTAACCTACCTTTGCACAATTCGAATTTCCTTGGAAAACAAGTCAAAAGACATTGTTTTTAATGGACTATGGTATATTTCGGAAAAATCGGTGATTTTCGTAGCGTCTTCAACGTATTCTTTGCAGACGGTTTCGCAAAAATGGTCAAAACTATTTTCCAACAGATTAACCTAAAATTAATCAATTTAAAAAAAAAAACACGTTTTTCATTATAGTCAAAGCATAAATTTGACAAAGTTCATCAGTTTTTTCCTTTTATGGCCTCGCTGAACTGTCGGCCCTGCGAAAACTCCCTCAAAACCTGAATTAAGGTTTAATTCAATTTTCTCAATAACTAACATTTTTAACAAGTGAAAAAAAATTGCCTTTTTAACGAGGTATTTATCGATAAGGTAAGGAGAAGGAAGTTGGTTTTCAGCGTCCGCCAATTGGATTATTTTAAAAAAAACATGTTCAATATATTTTCTCAAAAACTACACTTCTTAGGAATAAATGTGTAACAGACTTTATTGTAGAAAATAAAAATACTATTAGAGGAAATACAAGTAAGATTTTTGAAAAACAAATATATGACTTTTGGAAAGAGGTGAAACATGTCTTAGCCTGTTTTAAAACTCAATTTTCTATTGCTTTTTCTCTCCAAAATATAGAAATTCACTGTTAAACTATATCGCTTAATTTCAACCTGCTAGGAGTTACATTTTGAAACCTCCTTTCTCCATAGTGTAGCAAACAAAACCTTAATTTCCATAAATATAGCTCTTCACCGTGTGACGCCTTGATCACGATCGATAGTCAGAGATTCTAGAACAGCTAGAGACTAGATTTCACAACCAACCAAAATTAAAAAGAGGTATGAACACCATGCGTTTGATATTACCATTAAAAACGTGGTTAAAATAGTTGTGGACTGGTAGACAGCCTAATGAAACTCGTTACATTTCGATTTTTTCGCGGCCAAAATGACGAAGACTGTCAGTTTTGGAGTTTTCACTTCAATGGAAAAGTAATGTTTTAGGATCCCTGTACCAGTTTTCGACAGTTGGATTTTATCCCAAATTTAATTTAAAATACTGGCAAAAACACAAACAAACAAAACAGCGGCTGACAAGAATTTGACATTTCTAAACCAGAGAACGAAATGTCAATGGTTAAAAAGAACGGGACGGCGACCATTTTGGATTTGCAGCTTTAACTTTGGTCAAATCCAATCCGTCAATGTTATATATAAGTGTCGATAATAAAGGTAATAAAAAAAAGACTTACCTGCTCTTTAACCAAAAAAATTAACTCCGTGGCAACATGGAGTTGGGACAAATACGCCAATTGCTCCACCTGGCTTTCCAAATTTCTATTTTTTCCATTTTGAATAAGAGTGGTTCTGCGCATGCCATCTGGGGAAAGGGAGTCTTTGGAGAATAAAGAACTAGAAACACAAAAAAATACAAAATAAGGAAAAAACTTCAGGATAGGTATGGGATTTCAAAAGTACGAAAATTGGGGAAGAAAGTATTTACGAAAAAAGAAAACATGCATTGTAGATTTCTCCAGGGTGAAGTCTTTGAACCATTAGCTTGTCTAACGAACTGTCACGATCAGCTGTTTTTCGATCCAAGATGGTTGCCATAGGACAAACAAAGCGTTTTCCCATAAGCCGCAATGTTAACAAAAACGTAATTTAAAAAAAAAGTGAAACAATTAAAGCCAGTAAATCTCAAATAAAAGGGACCATGTTTTGTTCAAAAAGTCAGGTTACGTTTTTATTTACTTTTGTTTTTTTTTAACTTTTTTTCTAGTTTTTTACTCAGTTTGAATAATTATTATTAGTTTCTGTGCTGTTATGAATTGTGGCAGCTAGGGAGATCTTGATAATGTTAGTTTTGATGGAATGCCAAGTATTTTGACCTTAAAAAATCATCTTGATTTAAATGAACTAGGTATCAGCTCAAGGAAGGGAAAAGAAAGTGGATAAGTGCTCTATTACCTGACTTAACAGAGGATAAATTGAAATATTCGAAAGTTTTTTGTCAGGTTTGTTTTGGATAAATATGTAACTGCCATTTTGGCAACATTTTCTATTGGAATCTTTTTTTGTGCTCGAGTGGACCTCTTGCAGAAGTGTAACATAGAATTGTGTTAAACTGTAAGAAATACTTCACTACGATTTTTTTGCTATTCTAGGCAAGCAACTTTCAAAACTAGAATACAGCAATGATCCTGACTGGGTCTCTCCTGAATGGATTATTGTTTCAAAACAGTTGAAAAATTAAAAAAATTATGGTTGAAAAAAGGGTCTAGAGAAGAAAGAAAAGGAAAACAATATGATTAAAGTGTGGGTAATGAGCTGAACCAAATTTGTACACCATCCTACAGAACTCTTAAATAAACTCTTGGTAGTGTAGCGTTTTCTTTAATAAATATTTATTTTACAGACCTCAAAACAGTTTAGAATAAACTGGTGAATTTGACAATCTCCCTAACTCAAACCTCTTTTTATCTTAAACTATTTTGGTGCAAATTTTCCTTTATTTCCATGCTTTTTGACACTTGAAACTCATACACCGTAAAATTTGTATAGCATCTGACTGGACCTACTATGAGTCCTGTTGTGAAATTTCTATGGTACTGTTCTGAGCTTATTAGCAAAAAAAATTTTTTATGGCATCAAAAAATAGACTGAAAAATAAGTCATCTTTGTTGACTTTGATGACCACAAGAAAAACAAATAAGTTCTCTCAGATTTTTTTTTCAATTTCTCTCAAAAAAACTTGGGTCCTAATGGGTCATATGCTGTTACGCCCAATTGTAGATACATAATTGAGCAAATATTGTTACAAAAAAACAGTAATAAAAGTAATAGTAACAGTAGTAATACAACAGCGAATATTGTACTGTTGTAAAATTTGAACAGTACTGTTGTGAGCTGATGAACCTTAGGTTTGACTGTACTTAAGCCCTATGTATTATAGTTCATAGAAAATCATATGGTGATGTACAGTGTGTGAGGCCAATGACAAGGAAAAACTATTTTAATTTTGCAAGTTTTTTTTATATAATGTTTACTTTTGAAATAAACATATTTTGTAAAGTACCTATTAGAAGTTTGCTTGACCAACCTCGGTTGGAACTCATATGTGCATATTGATCTGTTGGACTGACCTACTTATAAGTTGTGCCTCTTTTTCATGTCACTACTGGAGGGTTAACACAATTAAACTTTGTCTAAACCGAAAAATCATAGTGAAATATTTTTCACAGTTAAACGCTATAGAAGGCCTATTACTTAGCAAAAGGTTTAGTCAAGTACACCAAAAACCTGAATCTGATGAGAAAAGTTTAGTCTATTTCCATTTCGTCTCTGTTAAGTGAGCCTTGAAGTGAGCTCTTTGAATAGAACTACATATCCACTTTTCCTCACCTTGGGCTGATAGTTCATTGATTCATTGGTCAAAAAACTTCAAATTTAATGAAAACTAACATTATCATTACTTCCTCCGCTGCCACAATTCACAACAGCAAAAAAACTTGACATAATAATCAGTGGTGCACCCAGAAATATGTCTTGGGGGGACCCGAAACCTTTGGGGGCCTGATATCTTTGGGCTTTATGCTATTTTTTCTGTTTATTCATGAAATATATGGAAAATATCTAAAAAAATATGTGGTTTGGGGGGGTCCGGGCCCCTAGCCAGCCGCCCCCTTAGTGCGCCCATGTAATAATTCAAAATAAATAAAAAAACTAGAAAAAAGTTAAAAAGTAAAAAAACAAAATAAACAAAAACATAACCTACTTTTTTGAAGAAAACATGGTCCCTTTTATTTCAGATTTTCTCGCTTTAGTTTAATATTTTTAAGAAAAACGCATTTTTCCCATATGCACAAAGGATCCGTTCTTAAAACTAATTAATTTTTGAGACTAAAGCTCTTGTCGTTTTTGTGAAATTTACGTTTTTGTTAACATTACGGCTTATGGGAAATCGGTTTGTTTGTCCTATGGAAGACATCTTGGATTTGATCATATGTTTTGTTAGACAGCCCTATTGTTGTTAAGATTTTGCAATGTTATTGATTTGTAAATAATTGGTTAGTTTTGAATAGCCCTTATAATTTAATATTTTGGTTTGTTATTTTGGAAATTAAGCCTTACACACCCTTGTGAGGCATTTTTAGAGATATGTTTTGTTTATTTTTATAATTATTAATAGTTTTCATAAAACACGCGCTTTTGAGTCAGCGATGAGAGTTTTGACAACTCTGGCGGCTAATCGACGCGCTTCGATATACGCATGGACATGCGCAAGAGACACCTTTGAACCGACCCATTCAATCACGGGACCGCGTGGCAATAGATTCGCGCATGCATCGCTACTTAATTAATTTGAATAATAATACGCTCATTTTTTGATATAATTACAATTTATAGCCCTCAAAACCATATTCGCCTTACTGAAGAAACGCTTTATTATTAAGAACTTTGTTGTGTTGTGTTAATGGAGAACTGCTGAAGGATGGTCATCCAAGAAGACTACATGGGCAATTAAGGGTAAGTCGCTGTTGAATAATTTCTCATTGCTGCGTTTTTACAGGTAGCACTTTTAAGGGAGTTTTAAACACATATATATTAGCTCACACATATACTATACTATAGTAGTGTGAGCTATGGTGATCCTAATTTTTTCAAGAAAAAAAAAGTTGCTCCGATTTCAAATTTTTTTATATATCTTTGCGTTTCAGATGATTTTGAAACTTTTTTGTTGCGCCGTCTGTCTGTCTGTCTGTATGTCTGTATGTCTGTCTGTAACGACCAACGCGCATAACTCAAAAACTGCTTGTCCGATTTTAATGAAATTTGGTACCTAGGCTGGGTTTTGGGTCGAGATGGTCCCATTTAAAAATGAACAAAATCCACCAAACACAAACCAAATAAAAGGGTGGGGGTAGATTTCAAAAATTAGAGTTTATGTGAAAATATGGCGTGTGTGATATCAAACGAAAGGTAATTGAGTCTGCAGTTAAACAAAATACATTTTAATTTATTTAAAAAAAAAGGGTGGGGGTATATTTTAAAAATTAGAGTTCAAGTGAAAATATGGCGTGTGTGATATCAAACGAAAGGTAATTGAGTCCGGAGTTTAACAAAATACATTTTAGTTTTTTGTTTTTTTAAGGGTGGGGGTAGATTTCAAAAATTTGAGTTTAAGTCAAAACATGGCTTGTGTGGTATCAAACAAAAGGTAATTTAGTCTGGAGTTGAATAAAATATATTTCAGTTTTTAGTTATATTAGCTTACACGTACACTATAACTATAGTACCTAGTGTGAGCTTAGGGGCCCATATATTGGCAGAGTATTTTTTTATGTATCTTATAGCTTAATTACAGTCCATCTTTTCTTTAACCCATTTTGAATTATCGAAGGTATAAATTGAGTAAAACTCAAACAATAAGGAGAAAAAACGAAAAGTCCTGCTTACTTCACAAATATTTTGTTGGCTAACAACGACGCGTTTCGGTTTTTAAAAAACCATTATCAAGTGGTCTGGTAAACAGTTAAGAATCATCTTTGAAACAAATAAAAATCTCGAACACACAAAAATAAAAAATAAAAAACATTTAAAATAGTCAAACAACATACAAATTAAATATTAGTCAAACGGACATAAACAGAATTTTTATAAAATACAATTATTTGACAAAAAAGATATAGGTTAACTGTCTACCAGACCACTTGATAATGGTTTTTTAAAAACCGAAATGCGTCTTGATTAGACAATAAAATACTTGTGAAGTAAGCAGGACTTTTCGTTTCTTCTCCTTTAACAAGAAAATATGCCACCACCAAATGATTATTTGGCTCATTATGATCCAAAATTGCGGTTTTGCTTTTTTGCTAAAAAGTTAAGGATATACAGGCTGTCAAAATAATCATAATCATTTTTATAAACTTTAAAATTTTTTTAAAAAATATTACTGATATGTTCTTATTACGTTTCCCTAGAAACTAAAACATTGCGTTTAATTTAGTATTTCTAATCCTTTATACCAAAAAATAAAATTTTTCTAAACAAATCTCATACCGTTTACACTCTGTATATTGGAGATTTAAAAATAAATTGGAAAGTACCTGAACATAGAATCAATCGTATGTTTGACACTGGGGCAAAAATGCGTCAAAATGGCCTGATAATCCTTTTTTAACTTTCGCACGCCCAACTCGTAAAGGAAATTGAGGGCTTGCGAAAAACTGAACTCCGTGAGGACCATATTTTTACGCATTATTCCGTTCACTACGATTGCGATATTTGAATCGTTGTCGGGAATCTAAAATCAATAATTATACAGTCAAAAAATAGGAGTAAATTTTCTATAATATACTTCCCCGTCATCTTCTTTTCTGAATGACATAAATGTTATAGAAGACTGTCAGTCAAAAATGTATTGCATAAGTTGCTATTGCGGCTAATTTATATAGCTCTGTAATAAAAGCGCGAGTGACAAAATCGCGCGTGACAAAGTCGCGAGTAACAAAACGGCGAGTGACAAATGTAACAAAAGCGCGAGTAATAAAATACCGCTTTATCGGTTTGCAGACTAAAAATTTGACCTTAAACTACATCTAATCAAATCCAACCAATCCTAACCAAATCCAACAAAACCGTGTAACAAAAATGCGAGTAACAAATGAGCGAGTAATAAAACGCGATGTCACAAATGCGCAAGTAAGAAAAGAAAGTGCAACAAAAGTTTGAGTAACAAATGCGCGGTAACAAAAGCGCAGTAACAAAAGTGTGAGTAACAAAAGCGCCAGTAACAAAATACCGCTTTATCGGTTTGCAGACTAAAAATTTGACCTTAAACCAAATCTAATCAAATCCAACCAATCCTAACCAAATCCAACAAAACCGTGTAACAAAAATGCGAGTAACAAATGAGCGAGTAATAAAACGCGATGTCACAAATGCGCAAGTAACAAAAGAAAGTGCAACAAAAGTTTGAATAACAAATGCGTGGTAACAAAAGCGCGGTAACAAAAGTGTGAGTAACAAAAGCGCCAGTAACAAAATACCGCTTTATCGGTTTGCAGACTAAAAATTTGACCTTAAACCAAATCTAATCAAATCCAACCAATCCTAACCAAATCGAACAAAACCGTGTAACAAAAATGCGAGTAACAAATGAGCGAGTAATAAAACGCGATGTCACAAATGCGCGAGTAACAAAAGAAAGTGCAACAAAAGTTTGAGTAACAAATGCGCGGTAACAAAAGTGTGAGTAACAAAAGCGCCAGTAACAAAATACCGCTTTATCGGTTTGCAGACAAAAAATTTGACCTTAAATCAAACCTAATCAAATCCAACCAATCCTAACCAAATCCATGTAACAAAAATGCAAGTAACAAATGAGCGAGTAATGAAACGCGATGTCACAAATGTGCGAGTAACATAAGAACGTGCAAAAAGTTCGAGTAACAAATGCGCGGTAACAAAAGTGTGAGTAACAAATTCGCGAGTGACAAAATACAGCTTTATCGATTCGCAGACTAAAAATTTGACCATAAACCAAACCTAATCAAATCCATCGAATCCTAACCAAAACCAACAAAAACAAACCTTACAAATCTAATCAAACATAACCTAACCAATCTCAACCAAACCTAATCAAACCGAACCTGGCCTAACCTGACCAAGTTAACGTAACCTAACCTAGCCTAACCTTACCTGAAACAAACCTAACCTGACCTAACCGAACTCGGCCTAATCTGATCGAACCTGGCCTAGTCAGGTTAGGCCAGGTTCGGTCCATTACGTTTTATTAGGTTTGGTTGGGAGTGGTTACGTTATGTTTGATTAGATTTGTAAGGTTTGGTTTTGTTGGATTTGGTTAGGATTGGATGGATTTAATTAGGTTTGGTTTATGGTCAAATTTTTAGTCTGCGAACCGATAAAGCTGTATTTTGTTACTCGCGCATTTGTTACTCACATTTTTCTTACCGCGCTTTTGTCAATCGCGCTTATGTTACGCCACATTTGTTACTCAAACTTGTGTTGCACGTTCTTTTGTTACTCGCGCATTTGTGATATCGTGTTTTATACTCGCTCATTTGTTACTCGCATTCTTGTTACATGCGCGGTTTTTTAAGATTGCTCAATTGTCATTCGCGCTTTCATTACAGAGCCAACTTACTATATCTATGTACGGAAATCGTGTGTTACTTACAGGCATATTATATTCACTTGCATAAATTTCCTCAAACCAATGGTGAATGCTTTCTCTTAAAAGACAAAGTGATTCACAATCTAAAAAAATTAAATGCATATGAATAAAAAAACTCTATTAAGATTGTTAAAGTTTATTCAATAAAGATTTTTTTTTAACTCATTTAAAACAAGTACCTGGTATAACAAAACCCTCTAAAAATTTTTTTAGTAATTATATGCAATAATTTTTAGATGTGCTAGGAAAATGGATCTTGCATAATTTTCAATCCAATTTTCCTAAACTTTGTCATCTAAAGAAGGTACCCAAGTAACATTATTACCAATCAAGGTTTTATTAATTTGGTTATTTAGAGGGTGCTGTAATGGCTTTTAGGATCAATTTGGCTTCATAAAGGTAATTTATTTGGTTTATTGATTTCTGATTTATAAAGCTGGTCTTATAAAACCCTTTTACCTAAAGTTTTTAAAAAGAAATAAATATAAATTTTGGTCATTTAGTTTTTTTCATTACTTTAGGTCATAACAAAAGTGTTTTATAATAGGGCTAAAAGGTTACCTTATATCCTTTTGTCTTTGTAGTTCCCAGTAGTTTAATAGTAAATATGATTATATAGGTGGCCATATAGAACCTAGTTTCCTTAAGGTTTTTAAGAGTGGTAAATATAAACTTTAGACTTTTGGTTTTTGCCATTAATTTTTGGGCATTTTAAAAGGGTTTTACAGTAAGGCATAAAGGTAAACTTAATTCTTTTGTATTTATAGTTACCCATAGCTGCATATTAAATATTATTTAAATAGGCGGCCATATAAAACCTTGTTTCCTTAAGGGTTCTAACAGAAGTAAATAAATACTTTCGTGTTTTAGTTTTTTTGGGTACTTCTGGTAAAAATAATAGATATACCTAGGTACAGATTGGTACCTACCTATTGCAAGATTGATTATTTAAAGTACAATAATTAATAATTGTTGAGCTTCCGTCCTCCTGGGTAGGGCACCCAGGCCTAAATAAGGCCTGTTTAAACGGCCAATTTAAGAGGTTTCTCTCCACCAGGCACAACGGATATCATTGCACTGGCCCTCTTGATTGTGTGCAAATTGCACGATAAAACACATTTAACACTTTAAAAAACAAATACAAAAAATGTAAGTGAGGTTATGTTGACTATGTTTACGTTCTCTTTTTTAATGGTTTCATAATGGCACTCAAAAGTCTTTGTTGCGATAGAGTAACAAATAAAACCAAGTGACCACTATAAAACGATAATGGCGTATATGAAATTATTTAAAAAATATTGTAAACAGAAAATATTTATTTAGTCGTTTTAGCAGTGTTTTTTAACAATAATTTTACTTTAATTTGGATTTATGTACACCAAACAGACTTTTTTAATGGTGAAAAAATAAGTCTGGCAGGCAATTTGATGATCAACAAAACAACAAACTCCTTATATAAAGGTATATTTTTTGTGATAAAATAATTTTGACTTTCACATTTTTGGCAATTTTAATTAAATTATTTTATATAGCCATTGGGAATCTAAAGCTTTTATAGGAAAAATTCTTTACTCCAAAGGTATTATGGTATTGAACAGAATCCCCAGGATACCAAATTACCAAATCTAGTTTTATAATAGGATAGAGCACGTTTCTGAGTTACTTTTAGAACCTGGCATAATAGCTTTAGGCTCTAAAAGGTTATATACTATAGGAGCCGCTAGAGGGCGAAGCTAGAGATTATTTCTTATGGTTTTATAGTGAGTTTAAAACATAGGTTGCCACCACCAATTGGGGAGTCCCATTTAGGAGGTCTAAGGGGTATATAAGGGTAATGGGAACGTGCTAGCGACCAAACATTCAAACTAATGGTTTTAAGGAAAGGCGCTGGCAACCTTTTAGCTTCTGCTATAAATAAAGAAACGTTACTTGGGTAGGAATGGAAACTGAACTCGGAAACGATACATAAATAATTACTTACTTCTTATGATATCCCACGCTTTATCCAAAATATCCAATTCTCTAAGGTTTTCAAAATCGATATTGACACCGGTCCTCTTAGTCAAATGTCTAGAACTGCCGCTGGTAACTAACATGGTAATTTTCCTTAAAATAAAAATATCGATTAATTCAATTAAAGTGGTATGATGTACGAGCACTTCGTGGTGTTACCTGTGGATCTGACCACCATCTGGTAAAAGCAAAAATATTATTCCCTTTAAGAAAAACAAATAAGGACGAAAGTATTAGAGAAAATGAAAACCTAGAATGCATCGAAGACAATCAAAAATACAACTTTAGAAGTCTAGAAATCGAAAGTACTCAAAAATTGTATCAGAACCGATTAGATAAAAAATTAATAAACACCAATCACTCATTTGAAGAGATATATACAAACATAATTAATAAAAAGCTTGAAGGAAGCAAGCAACGAAGCTGTTGGATACCAAGATAATAGAAATAACAGGAAAATGTGGTGGACGGACAAAATACAGGAGATGGTCAAAGAGAAAAAACGCACATACTTGAAAGGGCTCAGTACTAAAGAGCAAAGAGACCTAGAAATCTACAGGGAAACCAGAAGACAGCTAAGAAATTTAATACGCACAGAAAAATGAATTGTTCGAGCGCAAGTGCCACGACATAAATACACACGTAGGAGGTAGGCAGTTCTGAAGTATGGAAATTCATTTCTACAGTAAAAAACCCAACAAAAGAAAAAGTAAACATCCAGATAATCAAACCAGAACAATGGACAGAGCACTACAAGAGACTGCTAAAGGAGACGAGACCCGAATATCTGGCAGCCTCTCCGAGGAGAGACATAGAAGTACATGGAGAGAAGTAATCATCGAAAAAGAAATGATAAAGAATAATATTAAAAAGCTTAAATCCGGAAAAGCTAGCGGACCTGGGGGACTATATGCTGAGATGCACAAATATGGATCAGAGAAACTACTCGAAAATCTCCCATATATTATCAATCAATGCATAAACAGACATCCAGTACCTAATGATTAAAAAATTGCCTCTATATCCTCAATACATAAAAAAGGAAACAAGCTAGATTGCAACAATTACAGAGGAATTTCAGTAACCAGTACTCTAAGTAGATTGTACGGTAGGATTCTTGGAGATCTAATAGAGAATGATTTTCATGAACAAGAAGAAGAGCAAAGTGGGTTTCGTGCAGGCAGATCTTGTAGTGATAATCTTTTTTGTCTTAAACGAGTAATTGAGAAAAGGAGCACCAGAAATATAGAGACTCATGTTAATTTTGTGGACACACAAAAAGCATATAATACCGTTCCAGTAGAAAAATTATGGACAGTGTTAGAGTAAACTAATATCAATCATACACACATAAAAGCGATAAAAGAACTATACAAAGGGTCAAAATCTAAAATTAGAATTGGAAATCGACTTTCAAAAGAATTCCTGTTAACAAAAGGCTTAAGACAGGGATGTTGTATCTCTCCAACTCTTTTTAAAATATATATCGCAGTAGCTCTAAAAAACTGGAAACGTAAAGTGCACGGCATGGGAATACAACGTAACGACCGATTTACCATATACACACTACAGTTTGCTGAAGACCAAGTAATTGTGGCTAATGATAAAGAAGACATGGAGTATATGATGAGAAAGTTAACAGAAGAATACCAAAAGTGGGGATTAACAGTGAACGTGGACTGTACTTATGTATTGGAAACGAATCCAGTGAGTAGAAAATGGACAAACAATATCTCCATGCAATGAGTATGTATACTTGGGTGTCACCTTTGATAAGACAGGAACAGATTGTAAAGAATTGGAAAAAAGAATAGTAAAAGCAAAAAAGGTTATTGGATGTCTTAACAGTATTTTATGGAGCAGAGAGATAAAAAAAGAATGTAAAATTTAACATATATGAAACAATGGTGAAAAGCACGCTGTTGTATAAAATAGATACTTGTCGCGTAACAGAAAAATACAAAACAAAAATGGAAAGTGTCGAAATGGATGCAATAAGAAGATCAATGAGAATATCTAGAATAAATCACATAAGAAATTAGATCATAAAAGAAAGAATGGGAATTGAGGCAAAAGGCAACTGATATGGTACGGCCATGTACAACGGATGAACGACGAAAGATTACCAAAACAGGTTCTAGAATGGCAACCAATAGGGCGCAGAAAGAGAGGGCGTCCTAAACTAGAATGGCAACAGTCAATCCAAAGATCAATGAGTCAAAAAAATCTGACAGAAGATGATTGTCAGGATCAAAGGAGGTGGAGAATAGGCGTCGGACAACGTAGAAAAACGTTCTAAACCGACATAGTAGTAGTAGTAAAAATATCGATCAATTACAGTAAAACCTCCTATAAGCGGACACTCACGGTTTCGTCGATTTGCTCCGCTTACTGGAGGTGTCCGCTTATGAGAGCGAATTAATATATGTTTATTAAAAATTTCCGCTGCTCGAGTTTTTCCGTTATTAAATTTTTCAACGATCTTTCGTGCTGATAGATGTTCCTTCTCCGAAACGTAACCAACTTCCATTTTTTCACGTAAACTAAGAAGTTTTTTACTAGGCACCATTTCAAAGAGATCTATTACTACCCAACTGTAATAACCCGCGAAAATTCAAATTATGACAATTCATGCTAGCAGCCATGTTGGATCCCTCTCTTCCCTTTTAGTAACGCGGCGTTCACATCGTGTAAGTAATTAACAGCATTTTTGTTTGAAACTCGTAGACAATGATTGTGTATAAATAAAATTTCGGACTTCCATTGTCTTGTTTTCCTTAAGGAGTGTTTTCCATATGTTTGGTATGTCCGTGCTTGGTTGACTGAAAACTTCTTTATTCTGCATTATAAACGCAGCTTCAATAAACTTTCGTTTTCGCCAATGCGACTCCATATGTAAAACTTTAACTTCTGACCACTGAATCCTGTGATCATTTGACCATGCATGATCTGCTAAACCGGATTTTTCAATATCCCCTAATTGGGTACTTATTAGATGTTCATTTACTCTAACCTGAAGAGGGCGTTTCGTTTCACCTACATATGATTTACCACACTCACACGGGATTTGGTAAATACATTCCTTATTATTTGAGGGATTGTCTGGTTTTGTTTTAGTTACAAAACTTCTTATCGTATTTCCCGAAGAAAATACTGTTTTTATATTGTAGTGTTTAGCTACTCGTCTTATGTTTTCTGAAATCCCTTGAACATATGGAATGTTAATAACACCTAACGGATTATTATTTTGAGAATTTGGTACATTTAGTTTGTTTTTAATTGTAAATATCGTTGAGTTTATTAATTTCTCGGAATAACCATTCTGTTGTAAGTCCTTTTTAATTTCTGTGGTTAATTCTTCATTATTACTACAAATATTTACGGCTCTTAAATACAAACTTCTTATTACTCCTTGTTTTGTAGCAACAAATGATTAGATTTAAAATTTAGGTACTGTCCCGTGTGTGTAGGTTTCCTATATACAGTGGTTTGAATGTCAGTGGTCAGAAGCTAAAGTTTTACATAAGGAGTCGCATTAGCGAAAACGAAAGTTTATTGAAGCTGCGTTTATAATGCAGAATAAAGAAGTTTTCAGTCAACCAAGCACGGACATACCAAACATATGGAAACCACTCCTTAAGGAAAACAGGCGTCTTCGAATTAAAAAGGGGGCGGGCCGTCACACGTGACTGCACACCAAGTAGTATAAGTAGTAGTCTAGAGACTAGATTGTTTAGTTTACACTTGATAACGGTTAGAGATACTTACTAACCGAAACGTCGTGTTTTAAAATAAATAAAGACAATGGAAGTTCGAAATTTTATTTCTAACAGCATTTTATTAATTAACGGGCGCAAGTACTCGCCCTAAAGATATCCCCAACTAAGAGATATTAAACCAACTGAACAATAAAAATAAATCACAGCAGTCCCGCCGAATAAAATATGTTGTAAATACGACAGAAGTATATAATATTCGCATTAAAACGGAAAGAGGTAATTCCCGGGCTGCAGAGTGCGTTGTTGTCAACATACATAGGTACAGAGGTTCGCATCCGTTTAAGAGAGGTTTCAGAATTTTTTAACCTAAAAAAATTGTCACGTCCGGTTATAGGAGTGAATTTTACATGTAACGAAATACGGAAAAGCCTCGTTCCAACAAATTTGTCCGCCTAAAGGAAGTGTCCGCTTAATAGAGGTGTCCGCAAGAAGAGGTTTCACTATATTTATTTATATAAAATTGCAATTGGCAAAAGCATAAACGGAGCTTGCTCTAAAAATAAAAAACTAATAATTAATGGGCCATATTATAGGGCCTAACCTGGATTTAAGGTGTATAGAAAATTTTATTGCTGATTTTAATAGCCAAAGGGCTCTAATTTAAAAATCTGGTTGATGTCACTATGGAACTCTTCAGCATTTTGAAGATGGCAGCTGATTAAAGATAAAAAAAAGTTTTTAAAAACATAAAACCAACCGAACCGAACCGACCATCTTCCTTCAGGAACATTGTCAAAAAGACGCCACCATCTTGGATTTTCGACTGTTTTTTTCTTTTATCAGTCTTTTACAGATCCGTGCTCTTTTACTCAAAATGTACCGACTTTTTGAGAAAATATGTCAACATAGATAGGTGCACTCAGGCCCGGACTGGCCAGGTCGGCTACTCCGGGGCCTTTAAAAAGTTGTTTGTATTTGGGAGATCAACGGTATCCCAAAAACAGGGGGCTGATTACATTTGGGGTCTCTTCAGAACCACGAATCCGCTGATATCTTAAAAACCACTGGACCGCATTAATCTTGGTTATAACATTTTTTAAAAAATAAGACAGTTATGAAAAGAAATCAAATTTCTCAATTTTCAACCGAAAAAGGATGTTCTCTATAACATCTACATAAAACTAGGCAGTAGCGGATCCCCATACTTGAAATATAGCTTATAATCTTTAGTTCCAGTAAATAAATAACAAATAAGGTATATCTGTAACTAGTACGCTAAGCAGAATATATGGCAAAATAATAAGAAATAAACTGGAGAGCGAATATAAAGCTATGGAGGCAGAAGAACAAGCCGGTTTCAGGGCGGGTAGATCGACTTCAGATCATCTCTTTTGTATAATGCAAGTTATTGAAAAGAAAATGGCATACGGACAAGAGCTGCATCTGCTTTACGTAGATTCGCAGAAGGCATATGATAGTATACCACTAAATCTATTTTGGAAAGCGTTGCAAAAGACAAACATAAGCGTACAACTAATTAAGGCCATCAAAGAGTTATACCGCAATAGTAAGGCAAAAGTTAAAATAAAAGCAAAACTAACCAAAGGCTTTCAAGTAAATAAAGGTGTTAAACAAGGTTGCTGTATCTCGCCTACGCTCTTCAAGATATATTTGGATCAAGTCCTTAAAGTCTGGAAGAGAAAATGCCAAAACATGGGAATTCCGTTGGATGAAACCACCTTTGTATACTTTATGTTTCGCCGATGATCAGATAGTGGTGGCCTAGGATTATGACGACCTCGAATATATGACATGAAAACTAATAGAAGAGTACAACAAGTGGGGACTAGAGGTTAATATCAATAAGACAGAGTATATGTGTATTGGTGGAACGAAACAGGATCTAATCTTAAATACTGGGCAGCGAATTCAGTCCTGTGATGAGTATAAATACTTAGGTCTAAAAATTACAGCTGACGGAACATTAGACAAAGCTATAAAAGATAGAAACGTACAAGGAAGAAAAGCAATAACTTTATTAAATGGAATAATTTGGGACCAAAGTATATCAAAACATAACAAAAAGCTTATATACAACACCATTGTAAAAAGTATTATTACATACGGCTCAGAAGTATGGCCAATCAAAGATAGAACAGAAAAAATGCTTTCTGCTACGGAGATGGACTATTGGAGAAGAGCAGCAGGGAAATCAAAAAGAGAAAGAGTTACCAATCAAAGAATAAGAGAAATTATGACAGTGGGTGAACGTACTTTAGTGGATTATATGAGAACAAAACAACTGGTGTGGTACGGACATGTACAAAGAATGGATGATGGAAGACTACCTAAACAAATATTACAATGGAAACCAACTGGCCGAAGAAAACGAGGAGAAGCTGGAGAGAAGGAATAGATAGTGAAATAAGAATAAGAGGCCTAGATGATGAATTATGGGCAAACAGAAACGAGTGGAGATTGGGTATCGGAAGACGTAGAACGTTGTGAAACCGATAAATATATAAATAAATAACCAATGCATAAACCGCATTATTTTACCAAATTTAATTTTTTTACACAAAAATCACTTATTAAAAACCGCATTTTTTTTGGTATTTGCTACCTCCTTGACTCTTCTCAGTGAAGTAACGTCGCACAAGCCGTCATCGCCAGTTAGCCGCCGTTAGGCCCCTTCTGAGTCAATTTTTGTAGGGGGGGGGGGCGCCAATCACCCTAGTTACGGCGCAGACCATAGAAATGCTAAAAACCACAACCTGAGTTAAGATTGAAAAAAAGTCATTTAGTGAATTTTAGGGTAGGGAATCCCATTAGACCAAAATGGCCAACCTCTACAAATTCATATTCTAAAAGCTATACAGTTTATGGACAAAAGCATGGAGTTGCAGTATGGTAGGGCCATAGTGATGCGAAAAAACCACACCGAGTTATGATTAGGGAAAACGTCATTTAGTGAATTTTAGGGTAGGGAATCCTATAAGACCAAAATGCCCAAACTTTGAAAATTCAAATTTCAAAAACTATATAGTTTACCAACAAAAGCACCGAGTTGCAGTATGGTAAGACCTTAAAATTAGGAAAAACGTCATTTAGCGAATTTTAGGGTAGGGAATCCAATAGGACCGAAATGGCCAAATTTTAAAAATTCATATTGTAAAAACTATACCAACAAAAACACCGAGTTGCAGTATGGTAGGGCTACGGAGCTGCAAAAAAACTACACACTGAGTTAAGATTCGGAAAAACGTCATTTAGTAAATTTTAGGGTAGGGAATCTCATAAGACCAAAATGGACAAACTTTTAAAATTCATATTTTAAACACCATACAGTTCATCAATAAAAGCACGTCTTGCAGTATGTTAGGGCCACAGAGACACGAAAAAACCACACCCTGAGTTAAGATTCGGAAAAACGTCATTTAGTGAATTTTAGGGTAGGAAGTCCCATAAGACCAAAATGGGCAAACTTTTAAAATTCATATTTTAAAATCTATACAGTTTATCAATAATAGCACCGAGTTAGTTAGAGAATAGCAGTATGGTAGGGCCATAGAAATGCGGAAAAACCACACCCTGAGTTAAGATTCGGAAAACGTCATTTAGCGAATTTTAGGGTAGGAAATCCCATAAGACCAAAATGGCCAAATTTTGAAAATTCATATTTCAAAAAGTACACAGTTTATTAACAAAAGCAATGAGTTGCAGTATGGTAGGGTCATAGATGCGAGAAAAACCACAGAATAAGTTAAGATCCGGAAAAACGTCATTTAGTGAATTTTAGGGTAGGGAATCCCATCCCAAGTAACATTATTACCACTCAAGGTTTTATTAATTTGGTTACAAGGTTATTTAGAGGGTGCTGTTATGGATTTTAGGATCAATTTGGCTACAAAAAGGTAATTTATATTGCCAATTACCTAAAGAGGTGTTATACAACCAAAAAGTGTTCTTCTGTTCCTTTTAGATACTTTTGGTTTTATTGATTTCTGATTTATAAAGATGGTCTTATAAAACCCTTTTACCTAAAGTTTTTAAAAAGAAATAAATAAAAATTTTGGTCTTTTAGTTTTTTTCATTACTTTAGGTCATAACAAAAGTGTTTTATAATAGAGCTAAAAGGTTACCTTATATCCTTTTGTTTTTGTCGTTACCAGTAGTTTAATAGTAAATATGATTATATAGGCGGCCATATAGAACCTAGTTTCCTTAAGGTTTTTAAAAGTGGTAAATATAAACTTTAAACTTTTGGTTTTTGCCATTACTTTTAGGCATTTTAAACAGGTTTTATTGGAAGGCTTAAAGGTAAACTTAATTCTTTTGTATTTTTGGTTACCCATAGCTGCATATTAAATATTATTTAAATAGGCGGTCATATAAAACTTTGTTTCCTTAAGGGTTCTAACAGAAGTAAATAAATACTTTCGTATTTTAGTTTTTACTAGTACTAGTACAGATTGGTACCTACCTATTGCAAGATTGATTATTTATTATTCTCCTGGGTAGGGCACCCAAGCCTAGATAAGGCCTGTTTAAACGGCCAATATAAGAGGTTTCCCTCCAACCTGCAGGCACAACGGATATCATTGCACTGGCCCTCCTGATTGTGTGCAAATTGCACGATAAAAAACATTTAAATTTAACACAATAGTTTAAAAAACAAATACAAAAAATTTAAGTGAGGTTATGTTCACTATGTTTACCTTCTCTTTTTTTTGATTTCATAAGCGCACTCAAAAATCCTTGTTGCGATAGAGTAACAAATAAAAGCAAGTGACCACTATAAAACGATAATGGCGTATATAGAATTATTTTAAAAATATTGTAAACAGAAAATATTTATCTAGTCGTTTTAGCAGTGTTTTTTAACAATAATTTTACTTTAATTTTGATTCATGTAAACCAAACAGACTTTTTTAATATTGAATAGTGTAAATTATTTTTTTTTTATTTTAAATATTTGTTATTTAGTTATCAAAAAACTATTAAAAAGCATTTGTGAGCTGGCGCGCTTGTTTTGAGAGCTTTTCAGATACGATTTTATCAGAAAAATAAGTCTGGCAGGCAATTTGATGATCCACAAAACGACAAACTCCTCATATATAGGTATATTTTTATGTGATACAATAATTTTGGGACCGTGCCATTTTTGGCAATTTTATGACCTAAATTTATTTATATAGCCATTGTGAATCTAAAATATCGCTAAAGCTTTTATAGGAAAAATTCTTTACTCTAAAGGTATTATGGTATTCAACAGAATTGCCAGGATACCAAATTACCAAATCTAGTTTTATAACAGGATAGAGGACGTTTCTGAGTTGCTTTTAGAACCTGGCATAATAGCTTTAGGCTCTAAAAGGTTCTATACTGGTGGAACCGCTAGAGGGCGAAGCTAGCGTTTATTTCTTATGGTTTTATAATGAGTTTAATACATAGGTTGCCACCACCAATTGGGGAGTCCCATTTAGGAGGTCTAAGGGGTATATAAGCGTAATAGGAACGTGCTAGCGACCAAACATTGAAACTAATGGTTTTAAGGAAAGGCGCTGGCAACCTTTTAGCTTCTGCTATAAATAAAGAAATGTTACTTGGGATAAGACCAAAATGGCCAATCTTTGAAAATTCATATTTTAAAAACTATCTAGTTTATCAACAAAAGCAGCAAGTTTCAGTATGGTGGGGCTATAGAGATGCGAAAAAATCATACCCTGGGTTAAGATTCGAAAAAACGTCATTTAGCGAATTTTAGGGTAGGGAATCCCATAAGACCAAAATGGGCAAACTTTGAAAATTCATATTTTAAAAACTATACAGTTTATCAATAAAAGCACCGAGTTGCAGTATGGTAGGGTCATAGAGATGCAAAAAACCCACACTCTGAATTAAGATTCGGAAAAACGTCATTTAGCGAATTTTAGGGTAGGGAATCCTATAAGACCAAAATGGCCAAACGCTAAAAATTCATGTTTTAAAAACTATACAGTTTATGAACAAAAGCATGGAGTTGCAGTATGGTAGGGCCATAGAGATGCGAGAAAACCACACCCTGAGTTAAGAGTCGGAAAAAGGTCACTTAGCGAATTTTAGGGTAGGGAATCCTATAAATGGCCAAATTTAGAAAATGCATATTTCAAAAACTATATAGTTTATCAACAAAAGCACCGAGTTGCAGTATGGTGGGGCCATAGAGATGCGAAAAAACCACAACGTGAGTTAACATTCGAAAAAACGTCATTTAGCGAATTTTAGGGTAGGAAATCCCATAACACCAAAATGGCCAAACTTTGAAAATTCATATTTTAAAAACTATACAGTTTATGCCAGAGTGGCATTAACTGGATTCTTAAAGTAGAGCTACCAGAATCATCAATAAAATTTTCTATATACCTAAAATCCAACCTGTTTGAAAATCTTCCTGACTATTATGAACCTTGCAATATTGGATTGGAAAGCTTATGAAAACTAGGTTTATCAGTGGTACAAAAATTTTAGATTTATAGAATAAAAGTTAATTTGTAGTTAACCTAGTTATACAATTTATATAGTTATATTTTTTAGGTCTTTTTTTGATGGAAATGTTCCGGAGCAGATATGGGAAAATGTCTGACTTACTGAAAAATCTTGTTAGGTTCCCATGGGTCTTGACACAAAATAGTGTCTTCATCAGACGCACTTTTTGGGTCCCATAAAAGATCGAGGAGTTTTTTCAAATGGCAGAGTTCTTTCCAGAATGAATGCACTGATAGCAATTTATGTCCTGCTATAATTTCTAGATTGAGGGTCTGAAAAAAAAGTTAATTATAGCGGGGAGGGGAAGAAAGTGAACTTTTTTGAAACTTATTTTCTTATGAATAAAACAAAAGTGTTTTTGTGTCTCTCATATTTTTCCGTGGGTAGCTTGAAAGCTTAACCTGATGGGGGTCCAAGATCTAATGGACACCTAATAAGTGTTGACAGTTAACTGTTTCGTCCTTATGGGACTTCTCAGAACACTGCTTGGTCAATGTGACACTCTTGCGAAGTTACAAGACGCTAGCCCTACCAAGTCCTCTTCCAATCCCTGACTTCGCATGCGTAGATCTACCAATATTATTTACCTCATGTATTAGAATAGATGTACAGGGTGATTTTCACTTGAATGATTCTAACCACATGAAAATAGAAAGTTTCAAAAACCTAACCTAACGAAACCTAATCAGATCTAACCGACCCGAACCAAAGCAAACTAAACCAATATTTTTTTTAAAAAAAAAAAAAACTCTCCTGACTTCCTACCCGGGATCCTAGAGGATGTGAATCCGAACCGGACTGTACCGAACCGAACCTATCCAAACCTAACCCTACCCAACTAAACCTAATTAGCAGTACGTGTTGTAGTTTAGTTTGGTTAGGTTAGATTTGGTTCAGTTTAGTTAGGTTCGGTTTGGTTCGGTTCGGATTCACATCCTCTAGGATCCCGGGCAGGAAGTCAGGAAAGTTTTTTTTTGAAAAAAATTATTGGTTCAGTTTCCTTTGGTTCGGTTCGGTTAGATTTGATTAGGTATTGTTAGGTTAGGTTTTTGAAACTTTCTATTTTCATGTGGTTAGAATCATTCAAGTGAAAATCACCCTGTATTCATCTATTCTAATACATGAGGTAAATATTATTGGTAGATCTGCGCATGCGAAGTCAGGGATTGGAAGTGGACTTGGTAGCGCTAGCGTCAGTTAATTAGACAGTTTTGTCTCTAATCCTATGTAAATAGTGAGAAAACTCTCGCAAGAAGCGCCATCTACCGAGATACGAGAGAAACCAGAACAAGAGCAGGCGAAAATAAACTGCTATATATATCGATCAATGAAAAGATCGATTACAAATAAAAAGAAACAAACTAGTCCGTGACCTACGACAACTCTTCTGCCTTTCAGGTCAGATCAACGCTTATCGGGTGAAAAGGAGTTTTTGTTTCTCTCATATTTTTCCGTGAGTCCCAAAAGGACAAAACAGTTAACTGTCAACACTTATTAGGAGTCTATTAGATCTTGGACCCCCGTGAGGTTAAGCTTTCAAGCTACCCACGGAAAAATATGAGAGAAACAAAAACTCCTTTTTACCCAATTAGCCACGAAAATTGTTTCATTTTTAAATTCACGGGTACTAAATTTCACGTTTGTCTTATTTTCTTAGTCAGCAAATATTAATTCAATGAGCAATTCCAAACAAAATTTTACATATGAATAGGGCGAGAGTCCTATAGGCTTAGCCAAAAAATACGTCAGATATGAATAAGGAACTTTTTTCTAACCGTTAAAAATACATAGCTTTACTAATAAAAGGAATACTAAAAAAAATAATCTAGACACTACTTTCTAAGTATGCCCAATATGTCTGGCAAGTGAAAACGGAAATTATTATTTTCTGAAAGTTTATGAGATGATAGGTTGTATTATAACAAACGCTGAAAATACCATCTGTCTGTTATTTGAAAGGCCCAAAGCCTTGCCAGACTTATCTGATGCCCGCCAATTTATTGGCACATTCGATTCCGTTGAATTTCTAAATATCACGTACAAATGAAAAGCAGTGAAGTTACTTTTATCTGCACCTTGCTTACCGTTTTAAGATTGGTATCAGTTTCTGAAGGGGTAATGACACATTTTTTACATGACACGTCGACCGAAACATTGGCATGTTTTTCGCTATTCCTCATCGACGCATTTTGAACTGGAAGCTGCTTCAAACTCGTGCCGTATATGTCGTACTTGATTTGTACCGAGTTCTTTATCTAAAAACAGCAGTTGACTGTTTAAAATCTCAAATACCTACTAGTTCAGTAGCTTGAATGTAAGTGCATTGGCGTGTTAAGTCGAAGGTTCTGAGTTCGATTTTAATTTCACTCCTTCCTAGTATGGAACTTTTTTTTGCCTCTCTCCAGAGCTATCAGATACTTCGTACAGTACTTGGACTTGTACTTACAAGTACTTCAGGTACTGTACTTAAATTACATCCACAATCCGGTAATTGTACTTGGTACTTGAAGTACTTTTAACAATGTCCTTGAAAATGTACTTGATTTTGTCAAGTAAAGTATTTCAAGTACATTATAAGTACTTCAAGTACAGTCAAAGTACTTCAAGTATATTCAAAGTACTTCAAGTACATTCGAGGTAATTCAAGTACATTAAAAGTACTTCAATTACAATAAAATAATCTTGAAATACAATGTAGATATAGGTGGGATATAACTTTAGTGTGCCGAAGACAAGTGGTAACCTCAGGGTTGCCACCTGTCCGGTTTTTTTATCAACTTGGCAGGGTAGTCCGGTATTTTAGCAACCTTGATAGGTACGTCTTAATGAATTATGTGAAAAGAAAACACACTTATCCAAAGAATAATGCCTATAGGCTTAATTATTTGTACGCACCTTCATTATTTCGTGGAACGTCTAATTCAAATTCAGTGTGAGAAACTACTACTACTATCAGTCATGCCATCTATTCAGGGGTGTCGGTAGTACGGTAGTGCAGGTATATTGCACTTGCAGCTCGATTTTTGGGGATCCATATACTCGCCTTGCAGTAGACGTAATTTCTACGTTTGATGGAGGTTGGTTTAAAGAACCCGAAAATTTATCTCTGACTAGACACACCTCAAAAAATTTCTTGGATATTTACGTTTGTTATGGTTATTTATTTAGTTTGATTTCAACAAGTTTTTAAGCAGTTTTGTCGGCTATTATAAAAATAGTACTTTCTATGAGTGATTTTGAAATTATTGACGGTAAGAACAGTGCCCCAAGTGCTCCACCAAAAAAGAAATAAGGCAAGGTAGGATACGTGCATCCCGGTTTTACAAGAGTTTTTTGTAGGTCTCATTACAAAGTTAATTATATTTGGATTTACACAAATGTGATCTATTCGGAACAACCATATGCAATTTGAGACAGAAAAACTTAATATATTTTAAAATTTTTGTCTTTTGGGATAGGTTCCATTTACCCCGGGGTTCGGGGTAACTGTGTCACGCCTATTGCAAAACTATAAAACTTTAAAAACATTTTGATGCGACTGAGTCAATTTTGCTGGTTTTTGTGTTATGAAATTATCTCCATTGCCTTTCTATGGCATTTGTATGTTAAATGATGAGTTCAGAAAAAATAAATAAATGCAATTTAGGTATATAAGTAATACATATTTACATACAATAATATTCCAAAAAATAAAACCTTTCAGGTTGAAAATTTTGTAAACATTATTGACAAGTTTTACATTTTTTTACATCTTTGAAATTTTTTAACATTTTTGACGGTTTTTGACAATTTTTAAAATTTTTTAACAATTTTTTTAAAAGATTTTAGACATTTTTTTAAATATTTTTGGCATTTTTCTCATTTTATGATATATTTAAAGTACTTGAAGTACTTCTATTGTAAAAGTAAAAGACTCAAGTAAAAGAAAATCAAGTACTTTTATAATGTACTTGGTACTTGAACTACATTTGAAAAGAAAATGTACTTAATACTTTAAGTACTTTTGCAAATCTTAATGTACTTGGTACTTGAAGTACTTTTCATAATGTGACAGCTCTGCCTCTCTCCTATGGCCAGTCGATCATTTGAGGTTGCAAAAAGTCTAAAAGTTTTAAAACTGGCACGATTATAGGGTTGATGGTCTCTAATATCCCAATAAGTTTGAGAACTGGAGCGATGCCCGCTCGCGCCGTCGTCATTTTGCAAAAATAGCACCTAAATCCAGTTTTCTAAAATAACATGGCTTCTGCAGTTTATAGAAAAAAAGGTTTAAAACAAAAATTATTGCCAATAAAATTTACTACAAAAATGCTAATTTTTGTTTTTTTGGCGAACTTAAAGTTTTCGAGTTATGATATCAACCTTTGCCGCAATTTGGATTTTTTTTGTGGTCCTAAATTAAAAACTACTTGTTTTTTAAGAATGATTGTAATGACACAAAATAAAGACTGCTAAATAGGCTACAAAATAAGATATTAATGAGTTGCCTAGATAGTATCCTTGCTGAGAAATAAACCCTAAAGTATGTATTTCTATATTACCGGGTGGGCCAAAAAAAAACCACACAATATTTTTTCATTATAACTTTTGAACTATCCCATCGATTTGAATGGGAAAAACTGCACTTGACAGATAATTAATCAGAGTTTTGATCAAATATATATTTTTTGTCCGCCATCTGAAAATCCAAGATGGCGGACGAAATTAAATTGTACCCTTCAAAGATGCTCGTTTATTCTTGTGTTGCGAACATGTTTTTTTTATCTATTTAAATCAGTAAAAAAGCTGTATTCTTGCCACGCAAAACAAGGTATGAATCAGCAAAATCAGTTCGATGCTTCTAAAAAAAATATTTTTGTTTCAACCATTGTTTTGCATATTATACGATTGCCTTACCAATCATGTGTGCATTTATTTTCTTATAAATTCATTACTACTAAACCGATTTTGATTAAATAAAAAATATCCTAGTGAGAATTGATTGCGTTTTAAAGATCATGATCAAAATTTATCGCCATCTTAAAATTTAAGATGGCGGACTGAATCAAGCTGAATTTTTCAAAATGGCGTGTTTATTCTTATTTTCTGAAAAATGTTTTAGTTTTTTTAATCTATAGAAAAGCACTACTTTTCTCCCGCTTAATAAGGTACAAAGTAATAAAATCGGTTAAGTGGTTCTCACAAAATCTGATTATAACCATTGTTTTACAAATTATACGATTGCATTGCCAATCCTGTTTGCATTCAGTTCTTTATAAATTCATTATTACTGAGCCGATTTTAGTGAAATAAGAAACATCATGACGCAAACTGATTGGTCTGTATGATGTTTTTTATTCTAAAATCGGATAAGTAATAATGAATTTATAAAGAAATGAATGCAGACAGGATTGGCAATGCAATCGTATAAATTGTAAAACACTGGGTAAAACAAAATCAGATTTTGTGAGAACCACTACACCGATTTTATTAATTTGTACCTCTTTATGCGGGAGAAAAGTAGTGTTTTTCTATAAATAAAAAAAACTGTAACGTTTTTGCAAAATAAAAATAAACACGCCATTTTGAAGAATCGAGTATGATTCTGTCCGACATCTTAAGTAATAACGAATTTATAAGGTAATGAATGCAGAAAGGATTGGCAATACAATCGTAGAATCTGTAAAACAATAATTAAAACAAAAATAGATTTTTTGAGAAGCACTACACCGATTTTACTCATTTGTACGTCGTTGTGTGAGGGAAAAGGTAGTGATTTTCTATAAATTAAAAAAAAACTAAAACATTTTCGGAAAACAAGAATAAATACGCCATTTTGAAGAATCAAGTATTAATCTGTCCACCATCTTAAATTTTAACAGCGATAAATTTTGATCATGATCTTTAAAAAGCAATCAATTCTCACCAGGACGTTTTTTATTTTTTTTTTAGAACCATCGAACCGATTTTGCTGATTCATACCTTGTTTTGCGTGGCAAGAATACAGCTTTTTTACTGATTTAAAGAGATAAATAAAACATGTTCGCAACACAAGAATAAACGAGCATCTTTGAAGGGTACAATTTAATTTCGTCCGCCATCTTGGATTTTCAGATGGCGGACAAAAAAATATATTTAATCAAAACTAAATAATTCTCTATCAAGTGCAGTTTGTCCCATTAAAAGCGATTGTATAGTTCAAAAGCTATAATGAAAAAAAATTGTCCGGTTTTTTTGGCCCACCCGGTATATGCAAAATGAACTGAAATTAGTAGGTTTTATATAATTTTGTCACAAAATAAGCGTTTTAGAGAAAATGTATACAAAATTTTATTGTAGGAAATTGAAAAACCTTTTAAACAATGTATCACTTAAATTGGTCAACTTAAAGCACTTCATTGGCAATGTTATGGGGTTATTTTAAAATATCACGAAATAAATACGTGTTTTTATTTTTTTTAAATGTAAAAGAACATTGTAGTAAGCAATTAAATTTTCCTTTAAATGATGTACAGTGAAACCTCCCATAAGCGGACACTTACGGTTCCGTCGATTTTGTCCGCTTATTGGAGGTGTCCGCTTATGAGAGGGAACTGCGAAATTGTAATATATATTTATTAACAATTTCCGCTGCTTGAGTTTTTCCGATATTAAATTTTTCAGCGATCTTCCGTGCTGATAGATGTTCCTTCTCCGAAACGTTCACAACTTCCATTTTTTCACGTAAACTAAGAAGTTTTTTACTAGGCACTATTTCAAAGAGATCTATTACTACCCAATTGAACAATAAAAATAAAACGCAGCAGTCCCGCCCTGGCCGAATAAAATATGTTGTATATACGACCGAAGTATTTAGTCTCCGCATTTAAACGGAAATATAATGTTTATGCCCCTATCGTGTAGCACTCCGTCCCGTTGTTAGAAGCTCGCGTCCGGTTAAGGGAGGTTTCAGAATTTTTTAACCAAAAAAAAGTGTCCGCGTCCGGTTATTAGAGTGTCCGGTTATAGGAGTGAATTTTACCTATAAAGAAATAGGGAAAAGCTTGGTTCCAACTAATTTGTCCGCCTATAGGGAGTGTCCGGTTAATAGAGGTGTCCGCAAGGAGAGGTTTCACTGTATTACAAAGTGGTGTTATAGCTTTACCGCACATGAGGCTATCTTTGAAAATCATTTAAAAAATTATTTATTTTCTTAATTTTTTAAAAAACTAAAAGCTTTCTAAAAAAAATGCGAAAAGTGTATAGACAAAACAGTGTAAAACTTGTTGAGAATTAGGTTAACATTTAAAATTCCGTAACGCGTAACTTTTTTTTATAGCTGTATATATTTTTTTAGAAGATAAAATTTCCTTTTCAAAATTTCCAAATACACACCATAGGCGTCCGCAAACTAGGTCTATTTTTTAGGATTATAAATATCCCCAATTGGGGACGCCAATAGAGTGGTAACCATGGATTGGAGCGACTAAAATTATACGTTTCTTAAATGAAAATTTGATTTTCTAACATAAAATTTATTACAGAATTTTTGTAGAAAGATTATTTTTTGAGATAATCAAATAAAACTTAAAAATTTCGGTTTATTTAAAAAAATGTCGTTAATTTTTGGACACCTCTGAAGTATTACCTAACCTTGGCTTTAACACAACCTTGGAATACATAATTTAAGTAAAAAATTGTCTAAAAAAGTGTTTTCATAAAATACTCAGAAAACTGAATAAAACCTATAAAAATATGTATTTTTTTTTCGGGATCTTAAAAAAATAATGACAAAATTGGGACGCCAATAGGTAAGTTTACTATACCTTTTCTCTGAAAAACTTAGTAATTTTGGTTAATTTTACTTATAATGTGGAAATACATAGGAAATGAGTGTATTATTAACGCTTTAGGGTTCATATCTCAGCAACCGCACTATCGAGATCCCAGTTTAAATAAAAGTAATAAATTTATAGTAGTTTATACACATTTAGCACCATAACTCGAAAACTATAAGCCTAACAAAGGAATTTTTTTTTGTAACTTTTTTCTACAATGTACAGAAACAAAGTTATTTTAATAACACTGAATTTGGGCGCCATCTTTCCAACATAACGGCGGCGCATCACGCTCAAGGTCGCAAACCTACTGGAATATTAAAGACCATTTGCACCAATTTCTATGTCTCTAATGATTGGATAGCAAAACTAAATTACCGACATCATTGTACTTACTTCTGGTTTTTCTACCGATTTACTTCTGGCTTGTTTTGTGTGGACATTAATAACTCCTGCCAGTCTGTCAAAAGCTTCATCGTGTGTCAAGCAGCCTAAATTTAGAATTTTGAGGAACATGGGATCTTTGGAACTGCCCAAAATGACTGTTTTTTCTCTGTCTTGCCCATCGCAAATTGCAAAGGCTGGAGTGCTATTTTTAATTCCTGATATAGGATTGTTTCTGCCATATTCATTTAAGAGTTTTCTAAAAAAAAAGTTATTACCTATATTATACAAGTTGGGTATATTATTAAAGATAGGTACCCTATAGAGGTAGGTATGTAGATAAGATCATAACAAAATATTTTTGAAAATCAGATTTTTTTTACTATTACCTGGCTTCAAGAAGTAGTAGAGGAAATTGTCTTGTCTCTTCTGAAGGCCACAACTGACTATGTTGTTCAGGTTTTACATCAAGGACACTGTCATCAGCCCCTCCTAAAAACAAAGCAATTCAATATTTGGATAAAATTTTGACAAAGCAGGATAATTTTTTTGCCCTGTGACATAATTTAGGCGCAAGAAAAAATTTAACGCTTTGTAGCTCAGTAACGAAGCGTTTTCTTAAATATTATCAGGAGACAAAATACAATAAAATAATGCAAGTATACAATCCAATTACATTATGGCAATAAGCTGCATGCAAGGGCCTAGGTCCTTTCTTAAAATAACTCCTGCAGTTTTTTAGATATTATTGAATAAGCCAACTGGTTGAAAAAATCTACAAGCTGATATTTTTTTGGGAGTCCAAACTTTGGTTTTTTTATACCTGCTACTGTTTCTGAGCAAAAAAAATTAAGCAAATTACTAAAATTTATTTTAATTTGTTTGTCCAGAACAGTAGTAGACACTAAAAATAACAGAAATCAAAAAGTTTTTTGACAAAGCAGGATAATTTTTTTGCCCTGTGAAATAATTTAGGGGCAAGAAAAAATTTAACGCTCTGTAGCTCAGTAACGAAGCGTTTTCTTAAATATTATCAGGAGACAAAAAAACAATAAAATAATGCAAGTATACAATCCAATTATTATGGCAATAACACATGTACAAATTTTATAATCCATTTATTGAGCAAAAAGAGCTAGTTTACAAAAGTAAATAATACAAAATGCAACAATCTATAATAATTCTAGCAACAAAGTAAGCTTTTATAATAATCAAAATCAATATTGGAGAAAAAAAATTAAGTTCCACAAAACAGTTAATAAAATGAAAATAAAACAAATAAGATTAGGACCTCAAGATCTATAAAAAAAATAAATTAAAAAAATAAAAACAATCAGGTGCTAAAAAATTTCAAACACATATTATTAAAGTCATTTCAACAAAACAAAATGGGCATAAATATTGGAGATAGAAATAAAAAATTTAAGAAAATTCCACAAAATAGTCAATAAAAGTTCTGAAATAAATAAAATTAACAGATAAGAATAATATGATATTAAGATTTATAAAAACACTAAAATTTAAAGATTAAAAACAATCAGTTGGTTAAAATTATAAAACACACAGTGACATACACAGGGGGGAGCTTAGCCCCCCCTCACCGAACCACTGATTATTGACTAGGGGTCAAGAATTTTTCACAAGAATCAATACTAAAATGTATTTATCTGTGCTCAACCCCCCTCCCCCGGATTCATCCCCACATATTGATTCACGCTCAACCCCCCCCCCCCAGGATTATATACTAAAGTCAATCCAACAAAACAAAATGGGTCTAGGAGGAGGAGGTATTTATTACAAGACAAAGTTATTCTTATGGCTCAATTTTGCATTTTTTGCTGGCAACTAACTTCATTTTGTTGCAATTTTTAATCAATATTTAGGAAACAATCTGTATATTGCATTATTAAATAGATCTTTTTAATAGTATATTTTAAATTTTTTACAAAAGATTAGCACATAGACAAAAGTGCAGCATTTTACCTAGACCGCATGATTAACTGCTACACCAAAATTTCAATTTTGCTGCCGCTAAAGACATGCACATGGTGAAGTTGGTATAAAGGCCATGAACCAATGAAAATTCACAAAAAATTACTGCAAAAAAAGACACAAACCAAAGAATAAAGCCTATATACAGTGGCACACCCAAGAATATGCCTTGGGGGGGGCCCAAGAGTCTTGGGGGGGCCAAAGACCCCATGATCATGTATTTTATTATTTTTGTTCATAAAATATGTCAAAAATACGTTAAAACAATAATGCTTGGGGGATCCCCCTGGGGGGTCTAGGACTATTCGGCGCCGCCCATTTGGCGCCAGGAGAGTCCGGCGCCAGGACAGTTCGGCGCCAAGAAAGGCTCCAGAACTTAATGTTTGTCTTCAAGAGGGTTTAGATTGTACAAAAAGGCTTCAATCTAAGCTCTTGTCACCATGTCACCGTTTTTGACATTGATTGATTTTACAAAATGACCGATACTTTTTAGATAGTAGGGACTTATTGGAATAAAGTCATGCAATTATAGTGTCAGGCCAAGTCAGGCCGTATTTTGAAACTTTTGCATTGGAATATGACTAATTTTTCAACATAAGGATTTATATAGGGTGAAAGATTAGCACATTAGTAATAAAATAAATTCATTAAATCTCGTGAAATGATCAAAGGCGGATTAAGATAATATAATAATCATATTAGCTACTCAGCCGCTTATTTCTTGGTATCCGAATTCTCCAGAAGGGATAAGTCAAAATTAGGTTTGATGCAAAATTACACCAAAACTCTACGAAAAGTAATTAATTATATTTGTACTCCCGAAATGATTAAAGGAAGATTAAAAAAATAATACAATAATTATACAGTGGTGACTCGATAATTAAAGCATTTTCTGGAAAAAACACGAGTCCGAATTATTGAATCAAGTAAAAAAACTGCTGGCTATCCAGACTACCGAAGCATCCGAAATATCGCATGTACAGATTATCGAGTCACCACTGTTGTACTAGCACTCCCGATCAAAGTGATAAGTCAAAATTAGGTTTGGTGCAAAAAGATCAAAGAAGAAATAAAATGACAAAACAATAATTATATTTGCACTCACGAAAGGATTAAAGAAGGATTAAAAAAATTATACAATGTTACTTAACTTAACTAAATTTCCAGCCTCTGGACGACAATCAAGTAAGGAATTAAAAGTTTACTATCAAAATGTAAATGGCTTACGAACAAAACTAAAAGAATTCTCAAATTCTGTCAATCTTGAAGATTATGATATAATTTTAATTACTGAAACATCTCTTAATTTAGATATACATGATAATGAACTAAATATATCGGACTATTATATTTATCGTACAAGCACAAGTAGAGAAACTAATACAGCAACAGTTAAAGGTGGAACCCTAATAGCCGTTAAAAAATACTTACCATCATCAAAAATTGAATCTAACTTTAAGAATATTGAAAGTATTTTTGTACAAGTCACAGTGAATAAAAGAAAAATTTTATTTGGCTGTACATATCTTCCACCAAACTCGACTGAAGATCTGTCCATAGAATATGTAACATCTGTTGAAGAATTATATCAGAATAAGAGTTTCGAAATGTCCTATCTTTGTAGAGATTTTAATTTACCAGATTTGCATTGGATCAATGATGAATTTGGAAGTAGACCAATTGGAAACATTACGAAGAAGGTAGAACACATTGCTGATTTGTATGCTTTATTTCACAGGTTAACTCAATCCCTAACTGTGTAGGTAACTATTTAGATTTAATTTTTACTAATGCAACCGACTGTAATATAACCATTGCCGATGTTCCTATTGTCAACTGTGATAGATTTCACCCATCGTTAGTTTTTAATGTAAATGATCCTAACATGTCAGTTAAAACCATGTAAGATATTTTGTATTTTACTTTAGATTTATTTATTTATTACCTGAATTATTTATTTATTACCTAAATGTAGATCTAAGAATAGAGTATTTCCAAAATGGTATTCACAAGAATTAAAACAACTCATTTTTAATAAAAAACAAGCACATAAAAAATACAAATTAACAAAATCTGTGCAGGACTATAATATTTTTTCTCAGCTTCGTAGAGAACCAAAAATTTTACTTTCTTCTTGTCATAAAGAACAGATTACAAATTTAGAAAATACCATTAATAATAAAAAAGAATTTTGGAAATATATAAATAGTAAACATAATAATCATGATATTCCCAATTTTATGCAATTTAATGAAAAATCTTCTGACAATATAAAAGAAATCCCGAATTTTTTTAAAGAGAATTTTTCATCTGTGTATAGTACATCTAACTCCACACTTATTGAAGAACCTTTCTTTGAGAGAAAAGTTGATATAAGTCATTGCAACATTTCGTCAATTGAAATACTTGAGGCGGTTGAAGCTTTAAATTTGAAACTTTCCTGTAGTCCCAATGAGATCCCCCCTATATTTATTTACAAAAATAGATTTATTTTATCTCAAATTTTGCAACAAATTTTTACAATATCTCTTTCAACAGGGATTTTCCCCAGTAAATGGAAAGAATCTTTTGTTGAACCTATTTTTAAAAATGGTAACAGGTCAAATGTTAAAAACTATAGACCAATAATTTACTTATTGGTCTATAGTTTTTTAATATTTTTGCAAAACTTTTTGAATCTATTATAACAAAAAAGATCAGTCCTTTATTATCAAATACAATAATCAATCAACAACATGGCTTTATTAGTGGGAGATCAACAGTTACAAACCTTACAATTTTCACAAACTTTGTGTTGGAAGCCTTTGAGAGGAAATGTCCGGTAGATGTAATCTACACTAACTTCTCCAAGGCTTTTGACAAAGTCAATATTAATATTCTGATTCTGAACTTTCAGGTCTAGGTATTCATGGAACACTACTCTCTTGGTTAAAAAGCTTTTTGACTAATCGAAAGCAAATTGTAAAGGTTCATAACAATCTTTCTGACATAATAAATGTCACATCAGGTGTACCACAGGGAGAGCATCTATCCTCAATACTCTTTAATTGCTTTTTAAATGATATTCTACAATGTTTTAAAAATTGTGAAGTGCTCATTTACTGTGATGACCTAAAAGTTTTTAAAATAGTAAATAATATAGATGACTGTATTTTAATACAGCAAGATTTAGATAGATTTTATTGTTATGTTACCCAGAATTGTTTAGACTTAAATATTGACAAATGTAAAGTATTGAGATTTTATAGGATTTTAAAACCCACTGATTTTAACTATAGTTTTAACAATATTGAAATAGAAAGTGTAAATAATATAAAAGACCTTGGTCTTATAATGGATGTATCTTTATCCTTTAAAGATCATATGGATTACATAAAAAATAAGGCTTTAAAAATGTTAGGTTTTCTTAAGCGTAGTGTTTTAGATTTTAGCAATTTGTGTAGTTTTAAAAATTTGTACTGTTCCCTTATTAGATCTGCCTTGGAGTATATCAACTGTGTGGTCACCATTCTATAATGTTCACATGGATAACTTAGAAAAAGTGCAAAGGAAATTCTTTAGATTTATAGCATATAAACTTAAAATCCCAGTTGAAAATATAAACTATAATGACATCAGTAAATTACTAAATTTACCTAAACTAGAAAACAGGAGAGTCTTTTTAGACCTAATATTTTTTATAAAATTTTAATTGGAATGATCTATCTCTATCCCACAGGCTAATCTAAGACACCATGAACTATTTTATGTTGAACACCATAGAACAAACTATGGGCAAAATATTCCAATACAGCGATTGTGTAAAATTACCAATACACTGTCAAGTGATATAAATTTTTTTAATGTTAATTTAAGAAAGTTTAGGGCTCAAATTCAACTTGAAATTTTTTAATTTATTTTAAGCATTACTTATAAGCAATTATTGTATCATTACTTGTATTTTAAAATGGTTAATCCATAAATATAAACTAAACTAAACTAAAACTAAAATAAATGTATTGGCTACAATTCTTTAGAAAGGATCAAAGTAAAATATTTTACTTTAAAAAAAAATCTAAATAAACCTTCTTAGAAAAATAATCGGCGCCGAACTTTTCTGCCGCCGAATCAGCGGCGCCGAAATTTCCTGGCGGCGCCGAACCGGCGGCGCCAAATAGTCCCTATCCCCCCCTGGGTGCCTCCATACTATATCTATATGCTTTATTTTTTTATCAAAGTTGAGGAATAGGTATAAACACCAGTACATAAGTTGATTGCTCTTAGCCTATCTCACATCAAGCTGTTGTGTTAAAACAAAAAAGCCACATATTTATTAGCAAAAAGTGTTTTTAATGTTGTTTATTCATTTTAATTCACATACAATTTTAAAAGGAAAATATATTTTTCCTTGTGTGTCTTCAGTGGCATATTATTTTAAAAAAAGCAAGCCCCAACTTTTTCCTGCCTAAAATTTCAAGATGTTCAAATTAACCTTTGAAATTTTTGTAGTGATTCTAAGGTCTTGGAAGGCACTCTATAAATGTGCCACTGATATAGTTAATTGTTAGTTTTTCGCCCATGGTTGAAAAGATTGATTTTTATTTCAAAACTCTTCTTCACTTTTTTCAATAGGTATGCAACTTTTGTTTGTAAAAAAATACTTGCCTAAATCAACTTCCAATGGGGCACCAGTCAAATCACACTCATCTAAAGTGGTTGTTGATTCTTCACTATAAGTTTCAGGATAGGTTCTGGGGAGAGTAGACAGGCTTTCTGATATATGAATACTTGTTTTCTACATATAAAAACAAGTAACTGGATTGGTAAGACCAAGACTGCCAGCCTTTTTTTGACAATGGCATCCCTCAAACAAAGTAGAAGCCACTATAATTACTGTGTGATCACGTCAATCACAGAAAAAAATGGGGGTCTAGGCTTCGAACAGTTTAATTTTCTAAGGGTCTAGGCTGAGGGGTGATCAGCTGACAACAGTAGATGTACAAATTTTTCTACATGACTTCCACAGGACCCCATACAGGACTGCCACAGGACTGGACAGGGTACTGGCTCCTAAGGGGTGCCCTAAGCATGATTAAGTACTAAGGCCGGCAAAGGCAAATCGGCTCTCTAAGATACATGAGAGTTGAGACATGATGACCTTTTTTTTTGTTTGTTTTAGTAGTGAATTTTTTGATGGGCACCTTTTCAGCCACAGGACTATACAGGTTCCCACAGGCAGGACTATACAGGACTTGTACAGGACATGTACAGGACTATACAGAACACGGTTCTACTACGTTATACCTCGCTCGTCAAAACGCCCTATATAACGATTTTTTTGTATGGAAATGATTCTTTGGACTATTTTTAGTCGATTTAGATACGGGAAATTAAAAAAAAAGTATGGTTTTTTTTTTAAATAATTTTTTAAAAAACGTTACATAGTGATTTTCTCTGACTTGTTATGGTTGAAAAAAATCAATTTCTATCACTGCATCGTCAAATTTTCGACATAAATTTGTAAATTAGCTTAGGATTAATAATTTAACAATTTTAAATTAATTACATACCTAGATTTTCGTGTTTTTTCGCGGTTTTTTCACATAATTTGAAAATTTGTACACTTGACCTTCCCACAGATGTTTTGACACATTGTTTCCGGGTCATTCGGCCATATCAAATTTCCCAATTCGATTTGCTTACGCTGACTTACCCTCAGATGCACCGTAAGCACTTAAGCGCGATCATGGGTTTAATCGCGATTAAGTCCTTGTTGCTCACATACAAAACAACAAAGATTGAAAATGGATTAGCAAAGCCTTGTTACGGGGCATCTGAGGGTTAAAGGCCCAAATTATAGGAAATTATTTATTTAGAACTATTCACCAAGAATCGGCGCAGCCGATTCTTGCTTATTACTTGTGCGGTTCGGTTCGGTTCCGTTCAGTTCGGTTCGATTCGGTTCAGTTCGGTTCGGATCAGTTCGGTTCGGCTCGGTTAGGTTCGGTTCGGTTCGGTTCGGTTTGTTTCGGTTCGGTTCCGTTCGGTTTGGTTTATTTAGGTTCGTTTGGGTTCAGTTAAGTTGCATTCGGTTTGGTTTTAGGTTAGATTTGTTGGGTCTTAAAGTAATTCAGCAGGAGTCAGCGCAGCCAACTCCTGCTGAATTACTTTAAAACACAACCAACCTAATCTAAGATCAACCCAAACTGAACCAAACCGAACTGCTGAATTTCTGTAAATCATCATTATCATAATTGTTTCTGCATTTTTTTCATTATAAATGCTCAATAGTCGATTTTGGACGATTTTACGGAGTCAAAAATGCGCGACAAATTAAAATGTTGGAGCAAAATGTAAGGTCAAACGTTAGATTTCAAAAATATGGTGTAACCATTTTTCTATGCGTAAATACATTTCTAAAAAACCATAACTTTTTATCGCCTCTTGCCAGACAGTTGGTCACCTTATTTTTGGCTAAATTAAGAAATACGTCAAATAAATTCTTTAATTATATTTAGTATGAGTTTTTACTAATTTTTTAATTTTAAAATTTCTAAAAAAAATGCGAAAAATCCGCATTTTTTTTTCTTGAAAACAGTATAAAACGACGTCAACTTATCATTAAAAAAAGAAACACCCATTTTCAAGCATCGAGGTATAACGTAGTAGACCCCAGAACACTACATGACCAAACATTTATTAAAGTCCTGTAGGACGGTGTACAAATTTGGTTCAGCTGATCACCCCTCGGTCTAGGCCTATATTATTGGTTATGGATAATTAGAAAATCTTAATATAAGTCCAGCATAAACTTATTACCTTGGCAAAAATGAGAAGAATCTCCTTTACACCCAAACTAAAGGACCCTAAGTAACTGGGCACCTTCTTAGTTTTACTTTGAAGTAGGCTCATTTTGTATTTCAAACACAAGTAAAAAACAACCTTCTTTTATGTTGATATTTATTAATAATTTAATTTAACGAATGAAAACAACTGATTCCTAGAATATTTTCTTTTGTTGGTCGTGGTTTACTTATGCTGGCGCCATCTATTCTGGGCAACGATATTGAATCTTGATTCACTCAGGCAGGGCTATCAATGGCCTTAACTCAGGCCAGGGCTATCAAAATGGACTATTTTTGTGTTGGCCTTGCTCAGGCCAGGGCTATCAAAATGGACGGGCCACGATCCTCCACTTTGTTGACGTCACATTTTTGTGTTGGCCTTGACGTCACATCCGGGGCTGATTTTTTTTTGATGGTCACGTTACGACACAGCTGATTATCTTTAAAATATTGAGGTTGGAATCATAGAGAAAATATGGTTGGAATGACGGTTCATGGATATTTGATTTTTTTAAAAATAAAGCCGTTTTTGAGATTGTTTTTACTTTATTCTGGCAGAACAATTTTTTTCAAATGTATAGTAAGCCCTAATTTTTCATAGCCGCTTCATTAGCTCACACAAAAATTAAGTTTAAAGCAGAAGCGAATGTGACAATCACATATGACAAAGTCAAATACATGTCAAATATAACAGTTGGCATGTGGTACATGGCGGGTAATTTGAATTTAAAATAAGGAATGCTAAATCTTGAAGATTTTAACCTTTTAATCATGTTGCTTCCTTACAAACCTTTGGTGGAATATCGGGATGGTGTCTGAGAATATTTCACTGAAATTTTGCGGAAATCTGTAGTGCCATTTTGAAAATATCATAAAAAAACGTCTGACCTCCCATAAGACCCAATGTAAAATTCAGCCCCGGGAGAACAGCTGATTTTTTCAGGGTCGTGGCCTCTATTTTTGTGTTGGCCTTGACTATACATTTAAAAAAAATTGTTCTGCCAGAATAAAGTAAAATCAATCTCAAAAACGGCTTTATTTAAAAAAAAAATCAAATATCAATGAACCGTCATTCCAACTCCAATATTTTAAAGACAATCAGCTGTGTCGTAACGTGACCATCAAAAAAAAAATCAGCCCCGGATGTGACGTCAACAAAGTGGAGGATCGTGGCCCGTCCATATTGATCACGGCTAATAGAACATTAGAGGATTGGATTTGACCAAAGTAAAACCGGCAAATCCAAAAGGGCCGCGTCCCAACCAAAAAAACCCAGAGAACAAAAGACGAAATGTCAAATTCTTGTCAACCGCTATTTTTTTTTTTTTTAAGTTTTTGCGAGTTTTCTTAATCGAGTTTGGATAAATTTGAGAAATATCAGTAACACAACACAAAAACAACCCGTCTTCCGCCATTTTGCACGGGCCCGTCACGATAAAATCAAAGTATAATACAGTTTGGTTTGGGCTGCCGGCAGGCCATGACCCACAAAACACATTGTTTTCGATATGTCAAACGCATGGCGTCACCAGTTTTTCTATTTTGGTTGGTTGTAAAATCCAATCTCTTCAATGTTCTAATATCTCTGATTTTGATAGCCCTGTTCAAACAATTCGCTCTGACATCGAAAATTATAAAAAAATCGTTGGTCAGTAAAATTCTGGTCAGTTAAATAGGTAGAACCACTCTCGTCCTACGCCTATGGCGAAAGCGAATTTTTTGAATTTGACGCTGCTGTCAAAAATGTCACTTTCTCACTATTCTGAATTATTCTATGGTTGCGTGATCAAAACATTGCCCGTTTTATGTGTTTTCCTTCAGTTTTTCTTTAATTTTTTTGTATAAATACGCCTTGCAATCAATTTTGTTTTGTTATGGTGATTCTTTAGAACTTGCTCTTTTGGCAGAGTGAAAAAAAAGGTATAAAACATTTTATTTTGGAAGTCTGTTGTATTTAGGAAGCGGCTAGTGTAAAAAAATGGCCACTGCATATTTGGTATTTGTCTTCTATTGTGTAAACTTTGAGATTGCATAGATTTTTAAACTCCATTCTGTTCAGCCTATCCAAAGTTGTCTCGCAATTTCAATTTTTGGTTATACTGTGGTTTTTTACTAGAGTAGTGTTCCCTATATGCTGCTTCTAGCTACCTAATTTGCATTGGTAATAATTATTTTTACAGATTAAAGCATGGCAAGTCCTTCACCTGCAAGCAGCCCCATGCCGCCCCCACAGGCTCCAAGTCCAGCAATGGGACCTCCTCCCAGCCAGTCCAACCCTTCTTCCCCAGCTCCACCAAGCCCCTATCAAGGCCCCCCTCATCAAGGGGGCCCACCCCCTACAGGTGCAACTGGTCCTGCACCGTCAAGTGGACATTCTCAGCAAGGTTTGTATATTGTGCTGTGTCTAGGTACTTTACTGAGAATATGTATTGTAATAAAAAATTTTAGTTTGCCAAAGAATCACTTTTTAACAATGTTATCTTCTTGTTAACTTTAAAAAAAAATTCTTTGATATTATTAACAATTAGTACATATTTAAAATCCTTGAGGTTTCAACAAATCTATAAGAGTTTGCTTTTATTTGATGATTATGTGTACCATCACATACTCACTACTAAACACAAAAACATTTTAATAACGTTAAGTTAAAAACATAACGTTTGGTTGGATGTTAGTTTTAATGTCATATTCATAGTGAAAAAGAAGCTTAATAACCCATTTTTTGATGTTAGAGAAATAATCTTATGTTTTTATAAAGTGTTTTTCAAACGTTAAAAATATTGATTTTTAACAGTGAGGAGAAATGTTTTTCTAATGTTGAAAAATAAATGTTTTTTAAAAAAATATATTTTTTTCAAATATCTCTAAAGATAAGGTAACATAAATAATGTAAATAAAATTCTTCTATTTTGGAAACACAGGGCAGCAACAGTCTGTTGAGGTTTTCGTGAACTCGACACTCAGTAAAGGCAATTCGGCTCCTAGCTTCTGAAAATAAAATTTAAAATTCTATGTAAACAATTCATCGAGGGCTGAACAGCTCTCACAATCGGTGTACACATTTCTCACAATCCCTCCCAATCACTCACAATCTTACCACAATCCTTCACAATCCCTCACAATCTTACCACAATCCCTCACAATCTTTACACAATCCATCCCAATCACTCACAATCCTTCATCCCACAATCCTTCACAATCTTTACACAGTCTGTCCCAATCACTCACAATCTGTCACAAGCTTGCCACAACCCCTTACAGTCTTTCACAATCTTACCACAGTCCGTCATAATCCCCCCAAAGGAAACTATAGACATGATGACTTTTTTTTCTTTTTGGTCACCAGAATTTGTGATGGGCTGTCCTCCCCCCGCTCCTTCAGGCACGCTACACCGCTGCACAGTCCTCCACAATCTTACCACAATCCCTCACAATCTTGACACAATCTTAGCAAAAGATTGTGGATTTTCACAATCAGTGTACACAATTTGGGTTAGCTGTTCACCCCTCGCAATTCATGCTCAGGTGAATACAAGGCAAACAATTTTAAGGCACGTATTCACTTTAGCATGAATGCAAATGAAGCATTTGTTTGGTCCTGCTGTGAGGCTTGCGAAGTAGCAGTTTGCTAAACCTCTCCTATGTAACATTTATTTATCAATAAAGACGATTTATTATTATTATATAATTCTGCCTCAAATGAATATGCAGCTTAAGGTCCGGCGGCTAATCGTCCGCGGTGAATTGTCGCATTCCCTGTCTGATTACCTATAACATTAGGTATGTGATATTTCATATAAAGCCATTTTTTTTCTTTTGTTTACTTTTTCTTACCTGATTTTATCACTGCACACACATTTGTTGTTCTTTAACTATACCATCTTTCCCACATAACTGGAGTAATATTCCGATCCAAATAAGTATTCACTATCAATGCTTTAAATTTGCCATGTTTGTTTCTGCAAAAGGCAAATATTTTAACCAAAATTACAAAAAGTGACTTTGCTACCGACTCGTATCAACTTGCAGCAAAACAGGTAGACTGTGCTAATGGTCTGTTCAGGTAGTGGGACTGCTATACTATAGAGGGTGCTGCCATCAATAGTATATATATGTTTATTATATCTTAAATTCAACTTTAGAAGTGAGATCTGGGAAAAACAAAAAATAACCATATAATGATGGTATTATTTTTAATGTTAGTGAAATTATGGTTTTTTTAATGCTGGTTTCTTAACATTATTAAGAAATATATTTTTGGTAATGCTTTTACATAAAATTTTTGTTAGGATTTTCTACATGTTTTTTAATGTCAAAAGTTGACTTAATTTTCACACAAATTTGTGTTAGAAAAAAAACATTTTTTTTTTCAACATTTAACTTTTTTACAATTTTGTGCTTAGTGGGTAGAGTGACCTTGAATGAAAGCACCATGCTCTGTGCATGTGTAAAATTTTTCAATAAACTGCCACCATCAAATTAACAAAAGAAAAATCCAAACATTTTTAAAAGGTAAGTGTTTGCTCAAATTAGAATAGAATAGAAAGAATAGAAATCTTTATTGTTTTCTGATACCCAATGGGTACATAAACAAGGAGAGGGTTACATAGTATTAATTACACTAAATTTTGGCTTAGTTACCTATTAATGTAGGGAAAAAAAAATGTATTGTAATTCATGATAAATTAATAATAATAATAATAAAGAAAAACAGGAATTGCTTTGGGTTTTTTTTTGTATTTTCTTTTGTTCTTTTTTGAACTGTAAGTATTTATTCGTTAATTATAAAGGATCTAAGCTTTAGTATCTCAGTTGTGTAGTTTAATATTTTGTAACACATTTTTATATCAGAGGTTTGGTTCAAAATACTTACAACTTCCTGGTCTGTGTCACATTTTAAAAAAAAATTCTAATTGTGTTATACATGGGGCATTCTAGAAAAATGTGCTAAATTGATTCTGTTTTTCTCATGTTGCACACAGTGCAGATTTCTGTTAGGTCTATTTTATAGGTAATATTGCTTATAGTCAGTTTAAGAGTGTATTGATTATATAGTCTCAGTTGTGAAATAAACTTTTTTAAAAAAGTGGGGCTTTGGTATATATATACTTGGTACTATCAGATAGTTTAGGATCGTTACTGAAGAAGTTCTTGTAGTGAGGACAGTATACTGAGAGAAGTATTTTATCCCAGTCATTTATGTTAAGCTTTTAATTGTATCTTGGTTGATATTTTCTAAGCTTAAGTCATAATTTGAGTATTTTTTTACATTGAATTTTAGTTGTGATATCCAGTTAAAAATGTTGCATTGTTCTGGTTGATAATTTTTTGAAAGATGTTTCACTCTTTCTAAAGCAATCTAAAGTGGTACTAAAAATGGTAAAGGATGACTTTAAGATCATGTAACTTTTACAAAAAAAAAGATACAGACTTCATTATGTTGTTATTATTTTCTGGTATTGTAGCTATTATCAATTAAATATTAAAAAAGAAAAAAATAATAAATGCAGTCTTTCCAACCCACTTGCCCCGGATATTGGGGCAAGTGGGTTTCCTCTTGGTAAACCGCATATACACAGCATTGCATTTTTCTGGGGCAAATGAATTTGTAATATGCGGTTTAAGCTACAACATAGTTTTTGCAGATCTAAAAAATTCTCAAAAATACAGAGGTTATGACTTGTTTAAAAAATTATGAATTTTACAAAGAAAAATCAATGGAGTTGAAAAGAAGTTGTTTATTATTACACATTAACAATTAAATCAGGAAATTTAAATACAACTTCTTTGACCAAAACACTAGATTTAATTTAGTCCAAAGGATAACTGCATCAGTAACAAAAAAAAGTGTTATTTAGGCAAGCTTGGACTATGTCCCACTTGTCACTGAGGGATAGTACCCACTGCCCCACTCTTAAAATTATATAATATAATTTTAAGATTTTAAACTAAATGTTTCTGTAATTTGTTATACGTTCACCATTGTTTTATGTTTTGTCCTGTGATATAACTACGATTAGCAATAGATCACTGATGATGGCCGCATAAGCCGAAACTGGTATGATCGAAATAAATTTAGTGGAGGACGACTTAGAGTTTTCAATTTTCGTGACTTAAACCTCCATTTAGAGATATGGATTACTTCTTCAATTTATTATTATTTATCTAACTGTATTATTCTGTTCCAAATTTTAACTTGTATTGTTTTTTGTTATTTTTTTAATCCTTCTTAATATTTGTTAGAAATGAGGATTGATAGTTTTTATTCTTTTAAATATTTTAAATTTTGAACACATATTTAAAATTGCACAGATATTATTTATTAGGTTTTTGTTTTTTTTCTTCTGATTTATTCCTTTTGTTTATTAAGTTTAATGTGTGTTACAATCTAGATTTAGGAAAACTTGAGGGTTGATCAGCTGCCCACACTAGCTGTATGAAAATTGTCTACAGGACTCCCCAGTACACTATAAAGGATGCTACAATACACTACAGGACCAAGAAAGAATTTAAAAGTCCTTTGGATGGTGTACAAATTTGGTTCAGCTGCTCACCCCTTGTATTTAGGAATAGAACCATGGCCATTATCTATTTAAATCAGAATTAGTCATCATGAAAATAGACTGAATAACAAATGTACCTCTAGGTCCACCTCAAGGTCATCAACAACCTTATCAAGGAGGTTATCCACCTCAGGCAGGACCTCCTCAGAGCCAGCACCCTTCACATCAACATGGAGGACCCCCACATCAGACAGGGCCTCCTCCACAGCATGGAGCCCCACCTGGAGGTCCACATCCAGGCCCTCCACATCAGAGTTATCAGGGAGGATATCCCCCACAGGGTGGACATGCAGGTAAAATAATAATTTTATAAAATAATAAAACTTAATTTTTTTTATAAAAAAGCCTTTGAAAACATCAAGCTCAATAGTCTTATTGTACAATCAATAATAGTTGAAATTAGGTTTTTAAATACAATGAGGTATTTTGGAGTTCATAAATTACCCTATGGAACTTACTGAGTGGTGAGTCTCCTTAAATCTATAAATACTGGACATTCATGAATTTTAGGTATTTACCCAGGTATTTACCCTGAGTTATAAATACTTACATTGGTACATTTTTCACATTACTATTTGCAGATAATACTTTAAGCACATAGAATTAAATTAATTTTAGAAAGTATAAATTACACTTAATATACAAACCTGAATAAATTGAAATCTTAACAAAACAAAACTGAAAAACCCCCCTAATTTTTTTACTGGAAAAATTTATAATATGGATTGGTTTGACTCATCAACATATAAATCATGTTATAATAAGAATATTGCTATCAATTTTAGGTTATGGCCATCCACCATCAGAACACCAAGGTGCACCACCACAGCATATACAGAACGGACCTCCAGGTCACCCTCAAGTAAGTTTAAATCTGCATCGTCTTATCTCTGTGTGTGTCTCAATTATCATATTATCCCAATAAAATACCCAATGCCTCACCTTTTCCATACTAAAAAATATATTAGATACATTACAATAATTTAGCTTAAGTTAAATTATTTTCCCACCTCAGCTTTTTTAATTTTTTTGCTTTATTTTTATTTTTTTTTGTTGCTCAGCACCCACCTTCGCACCAGGGACACCCCCCACCACACATTCACCAAGGTGCTCCCCCTCAAGGGGGCCACCCACCTCCCATGCATCATCAGGTACTTTTTACTTTTTTTTATTTACATTGCCTTTCAATATAAATGGTGTATTTTACCTCATGCACCAAACGGTAAGGGTTGCTCATAAAGGTCAAAACTTGAAAAAAGTTCAAACTTTGTGTCAGAAGTTTTTTGTTTCCAAGTTATAGCATTTGTCAAGTTGTCAAGAGTGGGAGAAAACTGTAAATTTTAAAAGCGACAAATTTGATGAACTCAAACAATTTTGTAATTCATTATGATCAAAAAATGTTCTTTCTTCAAAAAAATTATGAGATAAGGAGATACAGTGTGGCCAAATAACATTTAAAGAATTAATTTTTTTTATAAGCTATTTCCTAATTTAATTTTTGTACAGATCTAAATAACACTTTTTTATTATTTTAAAGAAAAAACATATTTTGATATTACTTTTAAGTGTTTTAAAAAATATATTTTGAACACTGAATAATTCTTACCTTTATTGTATTGCATAATTCCACAAAATTTCATTGGTCTGTTGTACATTTTAGGAAAGTTATAACAAAATATCGTTACTTTTGACACATGATTTAAAATAAACCCTGAAGGCCCTATTTTATTTCTTTTACAGTATTCAGAAAATAATTTAAAAATTAAAAAAAACATTTAAAATTAAAAAATGATTGCTACTTTTGTGAAATGTTTTTCCTGTGAAAACACGCGCCACATAAATAACTAAAGCTAGAAAAGAGAAAGCAGCATTTCAGGCGTTTAATTAGGCTTAAAAATTTTTCTTTTGTTTTTTAATTTTAGCAATATGGCGCCCCTCCCCAACAATATGCGGGCCCAGCCCCTCAACATGGTGGGCCACCACATCAAGGTCAATACCCGCAACACCCCATGCAGTACCCTCAACAAGGAAGATCTGTAAGTACCACATGTTGTCACCTATTTTTAATTTCCTCAAGTCGGAGATTTTCGAAGAGGAATGTACCCATTAGGCTGCCTATATATCCTACGAATAAAATTGATTTTGTACACTGCCGTTGTCACAGCATAGCCTTTTCAACAGCTTAAAATAAGTAAGAATATGCGATTTTAAAAACTTTACAAAGTTCTTTAAAGAGCTACCAAATTAAATGTTCAAACTTGCCACCCTGTTGTGCTAAACAATAACATAAACGGTTACAAAATCCATTGCTTAGCAACTCAGGTGTGATCGAATTAAAAGCCTCTTTAATTTTAGTTCGAAGTTCAGCTAAATTATAAGCTCGAATGTGACCAAATAAAAAAATCACATACAGTCAGGTCAGCCGATCTAGGGGGCCATCTGGTAATACGGCGCCTGCTTATTACTCGTCGGGGAGAAGTTTCGTCCTAAAATTCCCTGACGGGTAAAACGTCATGTGCCGGACACCCATCCTGCTGAAACCAAACTTGCTGAGAATCAACATCCGGCAATTGTTGAATTGCAGGAATGACTTGATTTTGCAACAAGTTTAAATAATCAGCCCCATTCAAGTTATCATTAATAAAAAATGGCCCGATGATATTATCTCCAAGAACCCCCGACGAAACATTTAATTTTTGAGGGTATTGTGTTTGCATATTTACTGTCAAATGTTTATTTTCATATGCCCAGTGGTGAGTAATAGATAAATTGTGTGCATTGGGTAGGGAGAAGGTACTTTCATCAGTCAATAAAATACTGACACAATTTTCATCCTGATGTGCAGGATGCACGATATTCCATCCTTAAAATATTGTCCTCAGGTACCTCCTGATATTTTTTTAACTAGTAGGCTTTGTTTCCATGTCTTTCTAAAATGTTTCAAATGGTTCTAGGAGGAATATCATCGGGGATCTCTGTAGCAGTGGTTGAACTTGAATAAGGAGTGAGTAGTTCAGCCGGACCACAAACGGCAGTTTCTCACTGTTGTCTTTATCCCGACATGGGTCTCATCCACCTATTCATTATCGCTGCATTTTCTGCAGAGCTTAACACACCAAAATTTGTCTAAATGGTTAATTATGTTCAAAATGGTAGTTTTGCCAGGAATATCACAGTCCTCATACTTAGCAATAAACAAATTGATTACATCCCGAGTGGAGTTTCCTGCAAAATACCATTCTTTTAAACCTTTTCTTCGCTAGTAAATTTTAACACCGGCATAATGCTCGTGAAAGAAATTAGCAAGGTTTATGAAAACGGAATTCTTGCCTCCTTCTCGCTTTGCAGATTTAAAAGAAGATACAATCTCACCGATATCCTTACTCAGCTCTTGTCTACCTGCCTATAATTTCTCCTCTGATGTTCCCCCTCTTCTGTCAATATTCCGTGAATGCAACAAGCCTATCGGCAAAAAAGTAAGATTCTAAGATTCTGCCTTTGGAATTGGGAAACACTTGAACACTTGCCTTACAGTCCTAAGTTGTCGCCATGTGACTACCACACATTTTTCCGCCACTCAAACAATTGAGGAGTCACCACTTTAAGGTCGACGAAAATGTAAAAACGTTCGTGCGGAATTGGTTACTGACATGACCAGTTTCATTGTTTGATAAAGGAATTAAAAAACTTTTGATTTAGTCGGAAAAAGATAAATAATAAAGGAGATTATTTAGAAAAATAAGATGTATTCAAACTTTTATTTACTGTACCAATAAAATGTTTAAAACCGGGTTC